>CM038795.1:259233590-259632793 GCA_021764765.1 Vicia sativa
CCCATGGGAGACTTAGAGCTCTAGGATTTATATGCTTTTATTTTATTGTTTTGAACTATCTTGTGTACTTAAAAAGAAAAATAATAAAAAGAGAACTAATAAATGTTTGTTCATTGCTTGTTTAACAAATTTAAATCTATAAGGTCCTTGAAAACATTGCATTGCATTCGCATAAACATTGCATATCATAGCATAACATTGCATCACAGGTACATTGAAGATTGTTTTTCTCATTTTCTCGCTATTTATTTTAGCAGAAATGGCTTTGACACTGTCAAAGATCTCCGTGCTCGTAATGCTCGGGCCACAGATGTTCACCAGTTTGGTCCAAGGCCAAGAAGAGCTGAAGAAGCTCATCAACGGAAAGAAGAAGGTTGTTGGTCTTCTCAACATGGGCAGACGCTATAAAGGTGGTCCTAAAAGGGTTAGTCGGATAGAGCTCTCAAAAGGAAGTGTCAAGAATGAGGGGAGTGTCAAGGGTAACGAAGATGACCAGCGTGAGCCTGAGAAAGAAGGAGAGGATCGCTCTGACTATAGCCAGTACTCTGATGAAGGTGACAAGTACAAGCAACTTCAAGACCGTTTGAACGCTGTGGAAAATCTGAAAATATCCAGACTGAATTTTGATGATCTGAGTCTTGTCCCTGGTGTGGTGATTCCTCCCAAGTTCAAAGTTCCCACTTTTTCCGAGTATGACGGCATTTCTTGTCCGAAGCTGCATTTGAAGTCCTACGTTCAGAAAATCAACCCTCACACTGATGACAGAAAGTTGTGGATGCACTATTTTCAAGAGAGTTTGTCCGTAACTCAATTGGAATGGTATTATCGCCTAGAATGACCGTATCCGTACTGAGTAACTTAGCGTGCTTTCTACAAGCAATATGAGTACAATGTCGAATTGACACCCACTCGCATGCAACTACGTAACATGTCTATGGGTCGTGATGAGAAGTTCAAGGAGTATGCTCGAAATGGAGAGATCTAGCAGTAGTTCACCACCCTTGTCCAATAGGGAATTGGTTGATATGTTTATGGGAACACCGACCGCCCATTCTTCAATCATCCGATTGAAACCTCACCGGATTCACCAAGTTGATATTGACAGAGAGCGATCAAGCTGGTATCAAGAGCGGAAAGATTCGTATGAGTTATCTTCAAATGCCGCAAAAGATCCTTTGGTGGTAAGAAAGAAGCCAATGTCGGTCAAAAGCCGAGCCAAGACCAAAGGGGGCAGTGATCTCCAATCCTACATCAAGACAACCTCACGAGACAACGCGCAGTCGTAATGCACCACGAAGACAGCTTACAAAGATCAACATGCCATTGTCGCAAGCCTTGCAACACATGTTGAAAGTAGACGATAACCTTGAGGATCCTCCTCAAAATATCAACATTTCCTCTCGAGATACAATCCTAATGCTAAGTGTGCTTACCATTCCAATAGCCCCGACATAACATCGATGATTGTTGGGCTCAAGAACAAGATTCAAGATATGATTGCTAAGCGATTGAATTTGATCCTCCCGCTGAGACTCGAATGTGATCAACGCGCCCATGCCTAACCATGACAAGAGTTCCAATGTCACAGTGAGGATAACATTTTCAACATAGATGACTTGACCATTCCTCCGATGATCATAAGAAGAATTTGCTACAAGCCGGTGTCAATCCAGATGCCCGAGAATTGCCGCTGTGCCCATCTCGCACCGATGGTTGTGCTTGGTTGAGAAGACGTGTTTAGTGCATGATGGATAACCGGAAATACTATTCTAAACCACCAGATGGGATACCTTGGGACAATAAGGGAAAGTATGATTACATGGTGAAGTACACCTCGAAAGCTACAAGATTCCTATGGATGTTAAGGCGACCGAATGAGGTGACAATTTCCCAGAAGACTATGCTAATATTAACACCATAAGGATTTCCTATGCTGATCCTGTGCCTAGAGTGGCACCTCTCATCATCACTTCTCTCGGACCAGTCCCATATTCCTCCGACAAGGCTATCCCTTGGAACTATCGAGCTGATGTTTACTATCATGGTGTCAAGCAAGACCCTCTGACCATTGAAGATCTTACCGTTGAAGCTACCATTCCGACATTGACAACATCACCGATCAAGTAAGGTGACCGTAACTAGGGTATTCTCTAGATATCTCTCCTCCAAAAGACATCATGACTCAAACAGATTCCAAATATTCAACCCATTCCCAAGCTAGAGGGAAAGAACTAGTGATTCATCATGCTCACCGTATACCAGAGGAAGTTATCAAGACACCGCAAACAAGAAATGGAGGAAATTCAAAATTATCAAAAAGAGTAACTACAATATTGTGGAATGTTAGACGACTCCCAAGATCTCCATGCTTGCTCGCTTTGTGCTCGAGGCCCATGCTAACGCCTTGGTGAAGTTTCTAAAGAATGCTCACGCATCGCAAGACACTACTACCGACCGCTTTGAAGTTTGTATTGCTAGCCTGCTGCCAACAACGGCCTAGGCTTCTCGATGTCGATTTGACTTCACGGAAGAACACAACAAAGCCTTGCACATCTCGCTGAGTGCAAGGGCATTACATTGTCTCATGTTTTGGTGGATACCGTTCTGCTCAATATCCTTCCAAGACCGCTTTGATCGGCTTGATGTCGAAGGGTTGGTTCGAGACCAAGGATTATTGTGAGAGCTTTGATGGTTCTAACAAGATTGAGAGCTCACTTTGCTGTTAAAGTCGGTTCCCGACTTTTGATGCCACTTTCTTTGTCATGGACATTCATTCAACTCTTGCCTACTTGGACGCCTTGATACATGGGCGCGCATACTCTACTTTGCATCGAAGTTGAAATATCCGTGAAGGGAAGGTTGTTACAGTGTGGTGAAGAAGAATATATGGTCACCATCTACAATCATTCCGATACCTCGAGATGGAAGGTGAATTCTTCAAACTCCTGCAAGCTTTTGAAACAATACCCGAGTCATGCCTGTTGACCTCACTCCTCGGTTGCAGTTCCGCCTAGGATGGCCTCCTTGAAAGATGCTCAAGCTTGAAGAAGGAGGTAGTACTATTTAGCCCCCGATCTCCCTTCAAATCGACAAAATTGGTTTAGTCTTCACCATCACAGTCGAAAATGATACGCGAACGTGCGGCCAACTTCCTTTCCGTGATCGCCCGTGGAATCCATGCTATAGAAGACGACGACAACGACTTCGACATCAGCAAGTGGATCTTCCCAACTCCAGACACAGGGCTCAGCAATTGGAAGACTGAGGACGTTATACCAATCTCCTTTAGACAGGAGTAATTGCTCTTTGTTTTGTTTTGCTTTTCATTTTCTATGTTTTGAACAATAAACTCTAAAGCCTAGTGCCTTGCCCGGGGCATCATGGCTCGTTTGTGAGGGTTATTATCTGTCATTTGCATATTTTCATTCAATAAAATCGTTGGACTTTTGCATTCAATTGTTGTTTTCTTTCTTTACATTATCACCCCTTCAAAAGCTATGTGTTTCATCGAATTTCGGCAGCAGCACGTGATGTCACGTAGAATGTTATGACACACTATCCGACACTGCTAACAATTTACACAATAAATTTAAACAACAAGAAAGAACACAATAAGTTGTTTACCCAGCTCAATGTCTAACTACACCTACATCCGGGGCTACCAAGCCGTGGAGGAAATTCACTATTAGTAGAATTAATTCGTGAATAAACCAACCGCTTTATCTCCTTCACTTAAAACCTACCCAATGCAACTTCAACCTAAGTCCTACTTAGATCCGAGTTCTACTCACTCCCCTCAATCACGCAGTGATATCAACCTATTGATTAATTGAATTGTGAAGACACACTTCAATAAACTATCTTGATCTGCTTCAAAGCTTTCAATCAAGAGACAAACACTCGTGCTTCAAAGCTTTGAGTGGTAAACTACCCTTACAAACAAATCCTAGTCCAATGCACTTATCAATTGATAGTTGCTTGGCTCACAAGAGAAACTAGAATTACACAATACAACCTTAACTCTCCTAACAAAGACACAACAACCTCGCTATATCTTCAATAAATTCGAAGCATCGAAGAAGATAAGGGTTGAATTCCTTTATAGAAGCATCCTAAACTTCATTTTTTCCATAAAGATAGCTAGGGTTCACTTAATTTAATCCTAAAACATGGTCTTTTCAACAACCAATTTAGGTCTAATTAAGATTAACCTAGCAGCCACGTGAGCATGCTTTCTAATAATGTAAAACAATATTTAGCAGCTCAACAAACCTCCCGAAAAGTCTCAAAAACAGATTCTCGCATAGAATGTCACATCGAATGTCATAACATCCGCATGACATCGATCGTCAAATTTCCAAGACGCTTTAGCTTCCAGCTCGAGCTGTCCTTTAACATCCTTAGCAAGTAGGATTTATCTTCAATCTAATGTCATGACATTTATCAAGACATTGCTAAAGCCTAGTTTTACCAAAATTAATGCCAACTAAAACACTAACACTTACACACACCCACGTGATACACTGCAGAATCACTCTGAATCTCGTTGATGACATATGCTATTGCTAAATATGACTTCGATAATCCGATCTACCAAGTCAAGACGAAAGTGAGGAAGATTGTGAAGTGCCAGAGAACTTGTCGATCGCTACAAAGAAGAAGAACGAGTTATACAACACACAAGAGCAAGTTGAGGTTGTGAATTTGGGCAATCATGAAGATGTAAAGAGATCAAGATAGGAGCGGGTCTTGAGAACAGTGTTAAAGAAAGGTTGGTTCAGATGCTACGAGACTATATTGAGGTTTTTGCTTGGTCATACGAAGACATGCCGGGTTTGGACATTGATATTGTAGTACACCGATTGCCGACAAAAGAAGGTTTTCTCCCGAAATGAAGGTCCCGACGCGCCCGAGATGTCTCGAGAAAATCAAAGCCGGGTTATGAAGCAGTTCAACGCCGGTTTTCTAGATGTTACTTCTTATCCACAATGGGTTGCGAATGTGGTACCCGTACCTAAAAAGGATGGCAAGGTACGAATGTGTGTGGATTACAGAGATCTGAACAAAGCAAGTCCGAAAGACGATTTTCCACTTCCTCATATTGATGTTCGTTGACAACACCGCCAAAGATAAGGTTTTCCCTTCATGGATGGTTTCTCCTACAATCGATCAAAATGGCTCAAGACATGGAGAAGACAACTTCGTTACACGGGGCACTTTCGCACAAGGTTATGCCGTCGGACTAAAGAACGCTGGCGCCACTTATCATAATATGGTGACGTTATTTCATGACATGATTCATCACGAGATAGAGGTCTCGTCGATTTACATGATAGCTCGATCACGCATCAAGAAGAACATCTCGATCATTTGCAAAAATTGTTTGATAGGTTGAAGAAGTACAGACTGAGGCTTAATCCTAACAAGTGCAACTTTGGAGTCAGATCCGGAAAACTCCTAGGGTTTGTTGTCAGTGGTAAAGGTATTGAAGTTGACCCCGCCAAGGTTAAATCTATTCAAGAAATTCCAGCTCCCCGCACCAAGAAGGAAGTAAGTGGTTTCTTGGGCCGATTGAACTACATTGCCAGATTCATTGCACACTTAACTGCTACTTGTGAGCCAATCTTCAAGTTACTAAAGAAAGATCAAGCGGTGAAATGGAACGACGATTGTCAGATCGCTTTTGACAAAATCAAGGAGTACCTACAGAATCCTTCTATTCTGATGCCGCCTGCCGAAGGAAGACCTCTTATCATGTACTTGACAGTGTTAGAGAACTCAATGGGGTGTGTGTTAGGGCAACATGACGAGTCTGGTCGAAAAGAGCATGCAATATACTACCTTAGCAAAAGTTTACCGATCGTGAAACAAGATACTCACAATGAGAAAACTTGCAACGCTTTGGCTTGGGATGCTCACCGACTAAGACAAGATATGTTGACTCACACTACCTTGTTGATTTCAAGATGGACCCGATAAAATACATATTTGAGAAACCAGCTTCTCCGAAGAATAGCAAGATGGCAAATGATCTTGACCGAATACGACATCCAAGACACTTCTCGAAAACGATCAAAGGAAGTGTAGTAGCCGATCATTTGGCTCATCAAGCCGTAGATGACTATCACCATACAGCTCAATTTCCAGATGAAGATGTTTTACTAGTTACAGATTGTGAAGAACTGTGCCCGATTTAAAGACCGAACAAGGATCCCGATGGACCATGGTTTTTGACGGAGCCTCAAACGCACTTGGCAACGGCATTGGTGCCATCATTACATCCCCTGCAGGCGGACATACTCCCTTCACCGCCAGATTATGTTTCAGTTGCACTAACAACATGGCCGAATACGAAGCGTGCATCATGGGTATCAAAGCTGCTATTGACTTAAGAATCAAGTTCTTACAAGTGTACGGAGACTCAACTTTAGTGATCACCGATTAAGGGCGAGGGATACTAAGCATCCGAATCTCATTTCGATCGAGAGCATGTTCTGAGTTTGATCCCCTACTTCGAAGAGATCACATTCAATCACATTCCACGAGAAGAGAATCAGTTGGCAGACGCGTTAGCTACTATGTCATCTATGTTCAAGGTTAGATGGGAGAACGAGGCTCCCCAGATCATCATTGAGAAGTTTGACGAACCAAAGATATTGTTATGAGCTTGATACGTAAGAGAAACCTTGGTACTACGACGTGAAGAGGTATCTTGAGACTCGTGAATATCCAGGGCATCATCAATGATAAGAAGTTCTTGAGAAGATTTGCATCCAAATTCTTCCTCAGCAACAACATCTTATACAAGCGCAACCACGACTTGTGCCTACTCCGCTGTGTAGACCGGAAAACAGCGGAATGTATCATGGAAGAGTTACACGAAGGCGCATTTGGTACTCATTCTAGTGGACATACGATGGCTAAGAAGATTTTGAGAACAGGTTACTATTGGTCTACCATGGAAGCCGATTGTCACAGCTATGCTCGATCTTGTCACAAATGCCAGATTTATGCGGACGAAGTGCACGTACCTCCAGTACCTCTAAATGTTCTAACAGCTCCTTGGCCTTTTGCAATGTGGGGTATTGACATGATCAGAGAAATCAAGTCCACCGCTTCCAACGGACATCGTTTCATTCTTGTGGCAATTGACTATTTCACCAAATGGGTAGAGGGCATTCAGATCTCGTTACCAAGAATGTTGTGGCTCGTTTCATCAAGCATAATCTTATCTGTCGGTATGGCACTCCCGAAAGGATTATCACAGATAACGGTTCTAATCTCAACAACAAGATGATCACCGAACTTTGCACGCAGTTCAAGATCACGCATCACAACTCTGCTCCGTATCGGCCTAAGAAGAATGGCGCAGTGGAAGCCGCCAATAAGAATATCAATAAGATTATACAGAAGATGACAGTGACTTACAAGGATTGGCATGAGATGTTACAATTTGCTCTTCATGGTTATCGCACTACAGTACGAACATCAACAGGGGAGACTCCATTCTATCTTGTGTACGGTATGGAAGCAGTCCTACCCATCGAGGTTCAGATTCCCTAAACCAGAGTCCTCCAGGACGCAGAGCTAGGCGAAGATGATTGGATCCAAACTCGTCTTGACCAAATCAACTTGATTGATGAGAAACGACTCGCATCCATCTGCCATGGACAGATCTATCAGAAGCGAATGATCAGAGCATTTAACAAGAAGGTCAAGCACCGAGTCTACCAAGTCGGTGATCTAGTAGTCAAGCGCATCATGCTTCCACAAGGTGATCCCAGGGGAAAATGGACTCCCACCTACGAGGGACCGTTGTAGTCAAAACAAGATTTTTCGAGCTATGATACTTAGCACCATGGATGGGAGGACTTCCCACACCCGTGAACGCAGACATAGTCAAAAATACTACGATAAAGAGACCCGCTAGGTCGATCGCCTAGGCAAAAATAAGGCATCCCGGCGAACCAAAAGGGTTCGGGCAAAATTAAGGATATATACAAAACATGTACACCGCAAGTCGAAAACCCGCAAAGGCGGCTTGGGCAAAAAGGGTATCCCAGACCGAAACCCGAAAGGGCGGTCTAGGCAAAAGTTAGGGATTTAAGCGTACGACTATGTCTCGTCCAGATCACCTACTTCCAGACTACTACTATCAGCATTCAAGATTCAAATGGTGAAGATCAGTCTACTCACTTTCTACTGACAGCAAGGAGATGAGATAGTTGAAATATATGAGTACTAGCATAGTTGGAACTTAACGAGATTGTTTCCGCATAGCTTTTTACTTTTCCTATGTACAAACTACTTGGCCATACACCACCTTTCAAATAAATACAAGTTTCCTTCTCTTTACAATTTTTTGCTGTTGTTGTTTGCATAAAGTCCAACGTTTGCTTTGAATGATTATATGCATCTAACAATAAAATCTATTCACAAACATGTAAAAAGTGAACATGCAAAAGTAATTACTACAGGCTCTAGGAATTGAGATGACGACGAAAGTCACCAATGCATTTCCCCATAGAGCATAATCCCCACAGAGGTGCCACTCACCACAAAACCTTCCCCAGCAAAGTAGAGGAGAATCCCCGAGCAGTGATTCCGCTCAACTTAATTGGATTACACCCGTCTTCGAGCAATAACATTTCATCCCCAATGGGTATTTATCCCAATAAGATATCTCATCAATTTCCCTTTTCCCAAGAAGAAGGTCCACTTGAAACTTGGTCGATAGTGCACGGAGGAAACCTACATCTATTATGCCTCGGCAGAGATTGCAACGGCTCCAGATTCTTCTAACCCGGACTCCCGGCAACTACCAAATACTCTCCAGCAAGATTTACACAAAATCCCCGGCAGAGTACCCCCTAGACTTCTCCCCGGCAGGGTCTATACACAAGATCCCCGACAATGTATCTCTACCGCCCTCAAGACTTGGTCAGATAGTGCATCGGAGGAATCAAGATTATCTTTCTTCTCGTGGTTTCCGCCCCAAATGTAAGTCGAAGTCCTCAAGCAGAACATCTGCATCTTCCTCAAGATGGATATGTTTTGAAATACCACAACATCTATCATTCATACATTATTCATGAAAAGTCATATGCATATGTCCTTCATACACATCATCATGCATCATACTTTGCATAAGACTAACAATATTCTATCAAAGTTTCTCTTGTTTTCTCCAAAACAGGTGAAAGTCACTTCCGACGCATACAGGTCCAAGATTAATACCCGAATCTAGACGGGAGAACTATCTGAAAGACTGCCCTAGTTGTCCTCCGACAACTGGTCCAGGATTAAGACCCGAATCCAGACGAGAAAACTATCCGAACGACCACCCTTGTTGTCCTCCGACAGCGGATCCAGGATTAATGCCCGAAGCCAGACGGGAAACCCTATCCGAACGATCACAAGTTATCCTCCGATAACAGGCAGTGGACCAATACCCGATGCACAACAGGGAAGCTATCCACGTTTTGCCAACTACTACCCCCCAAGAAGTCAGCACGAAGAACTATTCTGACTCATTCTTATTATCAACAGCAACTACAGAGCCTGGTGTACGGCTCAGTTGTCTTGGATGGCATCTTAAGCCCATCTCTGACTACTTGTCAACATTTCTCCACTTTCAGAATGCTGCATATTTGGTTAAAAATCAATACAAACCAATAACTTCATTCAAGGATAAGCACGAAGTCTAACGTACGACTCCCTCCGGATGGCATCTTCAGCCCATCTCCATGCTCCTTTCACTTCAAGAAACGTCTACAAAGCCTAGCATACGACTCACTCCCCAGCATCAATCTTTCCAGATGGCATCTTAAGCCCATCCCCGTCAGTTCTCCTATCAACAATCTCAAGTCTAGCGTACGACTCATTCCCCAAGAAAATCTCCAGCTTCTCCAAATGGCATCTGTAAGCCCATTCCCGCATCATCAGCCAACAGCGAATGCAAATTTTCAGGTGTACTCGAGTGTTCAATCATCTTCTACCTCCAGGTCACGAAAGGCGAGCATGCCAATCTAACCCTTCCAGTACAAGAAGATTGAACAGGGGCAGCTGTCATACCCCAAAATTTGCCCTCCATCTTCTCAAAATATTTCATACATCCAAGCTCAAGGATTCCTCAAGGGTTGATCAGACAAACCCTCTCCTAGACAATCAACCCAAACTAGGGTTTGGTGTTTCCCAGCTCCATATGGACTTCCAACATCTCCAATGGCCATCATGCCTCCTCATATGCTTCAAAGATTCCCCATGTCAAGTTTCAAGCCTCACAAGTCAAGTTTCCTCAGACAATTGCTCAGATGGTTGAAAATTAGTTGTATTGGACAAAAAGTCAACTGTGGTCAACATACAGTCAAACTTCACAATTTTTTGGTCAACATCCTCATTTTGAAGTTACATTCATCATTTGATCAAGGGTTGATCATGATTCATCAAGAAAACTCAAGATTTGCTCAAAAGTCAAACTTTCTAAATTAGGGTTTCTTAGTGAAAAGTCAACCAAACTTTGACTGAGCATAATTGTTTCATACTTTCTTAGAAATTTTTCCACCACCTTTTGTTTTGAAGGAAATTAAATTCTCTACAACTTCATGTCTCACAAGAATGTTCAAAAAATGCTTCATTTGGAAGGTATGGATCAAAACATTACAGGTCCTTTTCAAAGTCAACAAAAAGTCAACATTTTGTTTTGAAGATATATTGAGCATGGAAACTCCAATTGAGATGAAACCAAAGAGGTTGGTTAGAGGACTCTTAGAGCTTTCCAAAAAGTCCAAGAACACTCAAAAATATGGAAAATTGAGCAAAATACACCTTGTGTAAGTTGGGCAATTTTGAAGAAGTGCACAAAGAGAGATACTTGTAAAAATCAAAATTTTTGCAAATGGGCCTAGTTTTTCTTCATCCAAACTTGTTCCTTATACAATTTGTAACATCCAAGCCCAATGCCACGAATTTTTACTTCATTTTTCTATTTAATTTGGATTTTATTCATTTAAATACAAATTAAATTAAAAAATAAGGTATAAAATCAAAATTAATTGCAAATTGATTTTTTCTCTCATCCTTGAGATCCAAGTAACCCAAGAATGCTGGCAAATTTCGAAATTTGATTGGATATGGCAAGAATTTGATTGGAATTGATCAAAAAAGTGAAAATTTAATTTTGTACAAAATCAAATATTTTTTGCATTGATTGGTGATTATTTCTTCCTCAAATCAGCTCCAATTCCATCCAATATAAATATACAAAGCATATCACATGAATGAGAACGAAAAAATTGCTTGAGGAACCCTAACCTAATTCAAAAAATTCGTGCTACACAAGCTACTAGCAGCCTGGGTTTTAGCTCGATTCAATTGATTCCAAGCATCCAAACACGTTCCTTGACATCCCCTGAATCGATCCAGACCTTTACATTGTCCAAAAGCATCAAGAATCACGAAATCACTATTTGGTTTGTTCATACTTTTTCAAAATTCGAATTCTGTTATTCATGCATTGTTAATGTGTTTTGATGTTTGTTTCGTGCTTAGAACAAGGTTTACAAGCTTTCTGGGTCATCCAATTGAATTTTCGTGGACGGAAACATGATATACCATGATTAGGGTTTCAGGTCACGTTTTAGGGTTTCTCTAATTAGGTTAAATTGGACCAAACCGATGCCACCAGGATGATCAGTGGACCAAGACGAATCGAACCATGGCTTTAGATTTCATTTACATTACTTGTATGTGATTTTTGATGTTAGCAGGGGTCATAGCGTCGAACCGAAGCCGACGCAAAATTCCCAGAATTCAAATGAAGAAGACGATGCCTTCGCGCGTGATTTGAGTGGCCAGGATTCAATCTAGTTTAAAACGTGTTCGTTGCAATTCCATAACACGTGGACGCCCTAGCTCAGTTGGTCGTGGCAGCGCGTTGTGAGGCTAGGGTCACCGGTTCGATTCCTGTAAGGACCATGTATTTTTGCTTCCTTTACAAACTAACATATTTTTTTCATATTTTCTATTTAATATTTTCCATGCATTTTATTTTTCTTTCATAATTTTTTATCATGCATTTAAAAACACCAAAAAATATTTTTCTTTTTGCATTATTTTCAGAAAATGTTTATTTAATTTATAAAATTAAAAATATTATTTTTGCATGCATATTTAATTTAATTGTTAATTTATCATTTAAATCACCTTTAATTGATTTTTAATTATTAAATTAACTCCAAAAAATCCCAAAAAATTATTTTAGCATATTAACACTATTTCCAGCATGAAATATTTTTTTTCATTTTAAAATTATTATTTGTGCTAACATTTTCCTCTTGTTCGATTTCCTTGTATTTTCCGATTTCTCATCTTTTCACAGGTTATCCCGTTTCGGACGATTTCTTTTTATCGTTTTCTTTTTTCCAATTATGTAATTGCTTATGGGATGTACTAGCTTAATTAGGGATTTTATTTTTCCGCATTTTAAGTTATGTATCTGCCCCAAAGCCATGTAATAGCGTAGGATTTATCTTTCCGCATTTTATATTTCCACAATTTAATTTCCGCACCCTATAAACTGCTAGTAATTAGGCGTGTATGGCAAGATAAAATTGAACATAGCTCACTCTAATTTTCAAGATAACATGAATCTGAAATAAACACTCTCTTTTCACACATGCACCCCTTAGGGTAATTCTCTCTCGTTGCCTTTACGAATTCAAATGGTCAAGTCCCTCGAACGTAGAGGTATCCTAGCACCGTTGCCTACAAACATATCATCATAGTCCCTTCGATACAAAGATCATAAGACCCATGATGTCTCCTCCGAATACATGATCTTGACCCTCGATTGTCGCCTACGAAAAATGATGATAGTCCCTTCGAATGTGCTAGGATACTTCCTACAAGTTGCCTTCTATGACCATACGATGTCCCTTCGAATGTCCCGTTTACATCCAACGAATAAGGTTACCTACCAACTAATGGTATGGATAACACTATTCTAAAGGAACGTAAAATAACACGAAAACGACCATTCTGAGTAGGTAATAAGACTTTTAGTTGCTTGCTCTATCAAAATACTTTTCACACCTCACACTTTTGTCAAAGTTCAAACTCTTTTCAAAAACAAAACATTTCCGAACACTTTGTATACATTCCTACATGAATCATTACAAAGTCAAAGCGAAATGCCCTTTTCAAAACATTTTTGTCAAACACACAGAAAGCACAATTTTAAAAGTGATCTAAGAGCAACTAAGAGCCCGTAGATAACTACGGATGGAAAGGGGTGCTAATACCTTCCCTTTTCATAACCTTCTCCCCTTACTCAGAATCTAACGAAGGTCTTTTTCTGTACTTTTTTACCTTCCCTTAATTGGATAAAAGAAAAGTCGGTGGCGACTCTTGCTATCCGCATATTTGCGATACAAAAACCTACAAAGTCAGTTCACCGTGTTACAATAGGGCACGATTCTGGATGGTTTGGCTTCGAGCAAGAGTTGGGATTGCTTGCTGGGATATCAAGGAACACAATGGAGGGCTTAGAACTCCTTGAAACCTGCTGGAAATTAAAATTCGATTTTTGCAACTTTGGTAAAATTTTTGGCAAAATAAGGGTTGTTGTTGGGGCTAGGGTTTCGTGTCTTGTCTTGTGCAGCTTGCTTGGTATTTATAGAGTGTGATATGAGAGCAAAAAGAAGGAAAAAGATTGGATATTGAATGTGCAATAAGTTTCTTTCAAATAAAATCAAATTTTGGAGAAAATTTGATTTTCTCTTCCATGTGCAATCAATCACGAAATTGGTATGTTTTGTGGGCTATCTTGGACCTCAAGCTTGATAAAAATCCACTCCTTTTGAAAATATATCTCATTTTCATATTTTATATAATTCAAATTTGTATTAAATGGTTTTAAATTCAAAAATAAATTAATAAAGTAGAAAATTGTCATGGCAAGGCATCAATAGGTCATAAATAATATTATGATCAAGTTTGGATCATAAAATTATAGGCCCATTTGGAAAAAATTGGATTTTGACAAACATCTCCTTTTGTGCAATTGTTCAAAAATGCCCAACTTCTGAATGGTGTATTTTGCTCAATTTTCTAAATTTTGGGGTGTTCTTGGACTTTTTAGAAAGCTATAAGTTTCCTCTAACCAACCTCTTTGGTTTCATCTCAATTGGAGTTTCCATGCTCAATAAATCTTCAAAACAAAAAGTTGACTTTTTGTTGACTTTGAAAAGGACCTGTAATGTTTTGATCCATACCATCCAAATGAAGCATTTTTTGAACATTCTTGTGAGACATAAAGTTGTAGAGAATTGAATTTCCTTCAGAACAAGAGGTGGTGGAAAAATTTCTAAGAAAGTATGAATAAGTTATGATCAGTCAAAATTCAGTTGACTTTTCACTAAAAAACCCTAATTTGGAAAGTTTGACTTTTGAGCAAATCTTGAGTTTTCCTAATGAATCATGATCAACCCTTGATCAAATGATGAATAAGAAAAATGATTATATTTAACAGATAATTTGTATATTATTATTGTTTAATTCTAAATAATCTTAAAACATATATTCTTTAAACACCATTTATAAATAATAAATGATTTTTTAGATTCATTGAATCATTTATGGATGTAGTGACTAGTGATTAGATACAAAAAAAATTTAATAAATTTTTTTAAAAAAATTATTATAAATGTGTTTCGACCATATATTTTTTTCTATCATCGTATACTCTAAGAAAATCTTTAAGAAAAATGAATGGCATATAGGGTAAATGAGTGCCATATAGGGTATGGCATGATTATGGTCACCAAGACCATTTTTGGCATGTTTGGTTTTGATGTATATTTCCATAAGAAAAAGCCTGAAACAAGGGCTGATGAAGTTAAAGTTGTTCACTTTATTTGATTTGATTTTGATTTGATATGAGGTTTGTGATCATAAGTCATGGCACAATTCACTGTTGTCATGATTTTGTTGAAACAATCGTGCTATGATGAAGAGTCTCTGATGGATTTACAAATAGGGCCCATTTCTTTGCGTCATGTCAGTTTCTCTGCAATCAATAGTATAATAAGATAAACTCCACGGGTGTTTTATTTTTTTTTAAGGTAAAATAATAATGTTTCAGGTCGATTTTGTGCCATGTCTCGAGCACAATCACCACAGGTTTTAAATTATTATTATTTGGACCCACAGATATTATATGTTATTAAACAGATAAAAAATATGCCACATATTATAAAATATTTTTACACTATCGTATAAAATGGTAAATCACATTCTAAATTTTTAAAATATTATGTTTAAATTTCTATATTGAAAGTACACTATCATTAAATTAGAAAAGTTTTTCTCATTATCAAATATATTTTGTTTGAATTATCTTCTTATAAATACTTTATTTTATTGAATAAATAGTTTTTTTTTAAATTATTTTCTCTGTTTTAAAATGACTGTCGTTTAAGGTTTTTACACACATATTGAGAAATGTAATAATATTGTCATAAGACATTACAGTTTTATAAAATTAACGTTATTAATGTATTGAAGGTAATGTAGAGAATAAAAAGTAAAAGACACAATTAAAAAACTATCAATCAAAACTATATTAAAAAGTAAAAATGACAGTCAATTTAAAATAAAATTTATTTGATTAAACGACAATCATTTTGAAACGAATGAAGTATAAAGACATATAAAGGCAAATTGGAGAAGAGACATAAAAAGGCAATTTTCCTTCTTGCATGTAATTGTCATTTTTCATTGGGCAATGGTAATTATGTCTCATTCGGGTATGCTATATGGCATAAGGATGTTAGTTTGAAAGAGATTTTTTCGGATTTATTTTATTTGATTTTGGCATTTATGTTGTTTTGAATCAGCTTTCGTTGAATAGATTGCAGGAATTGCACGACTGTTTGGCTTTTGTGATTCCTTTAAGAGGCATCGAAGACATTGTCGTTTGGAGGTTAGAACCTACAGAGGGTTACATTGTGAAAATAGGGTACAATTTTTTTGGTTTTACTTCAGGAGGTTACCGACTTTGTCGAAGGAAAGGAGAAAGCTCTTGTTCTTTTATGAAAAACTTGTGTTCCTTACAGAATCAAAACTTTTGGGTGGAGATGTTTTTTAACAAGTTACCGACGAGGAAGTAAATGAATCATAGAGGTATTGTTTCTTCGCCTAACGATCTTCTTTGTGTTTTTTATTCTCTTGAGGGGGGATCGCTTAATCATCTTCTTCTTAACTGTTTTTCTTCTAAATTAATTTGGCAAGAAGTGAAGGGGTGGATTGGTAGGGTGTTGGGTTTAGAAGGTTTTTTTATAGAAAAATTATCTTCTTTATCGTGTCATTTTTAAGAAGAAGAAAATGAAAGTGGGGAAGGAAGGAACTATTTGGATGACAATTTTGTGGAATATTTGGAAAACGAGGAACGACATTTTATTTAACAATGCAGTTTGTAATGTCTATTGATCTAGTGTGTTGATCAGAATCTGAGATGGACGGAGCGAACAGATGTTCTTCGTGCAATGTTTGGAGAGTAGGGGTGATGTACCTGCAAGGCTGTTTACAGTGATTTCTGGTAAACAACCGCTAGTCCTCCAAACTATCAAATAAACTTAATGACTGTTATTTAATCTCTCTGGTAACTTGCAGGATCGACTAGATTGATCCTATGGGGTATTGGTTGTTTGGATAAATTTAATAGCAAAACTGATATTCATTGTTAGGATTTATATTTAGAGTGTTTTATAGGCGTTCAATTCACTTCGATTTACCATACTAAAGAATCTAGTGACATGACCAAGTAAAGAAATACCAAACTGAATTAAATGAATAAGGATTAGATTGCAAAGAAATGTTTAAATGCAGAAAGGATAAATGACTTTAATGTAAAGACATGAATGTAAAATATTTCAGTGTAAAGACATGAATGTAAAACGTTAATGTAAAAGGTTTCTGAAATGTAAAGGATTCGAATAAAAGAAAACGTTTAAATGCAAGGAATAAGTAAATGACTTTGAATGTAAAAGTATTTGAATGACATTGACATGAAAATGGAAGATAAACTGGAAAAGACAAAGAGTTTTACTGAATTATAAATGTTTGGTGTTATCATACGTACATTGTTCGAGCATTTGTTTCCCTAGCCATGTAGTATTTTGAATGTTTACTGAATTTTGTACAATAGATATGACACACGAAATCCTAACACTAAGACTTCTATTTATACTACTTCGACCATAACGGTCTTGCTTATAAGATTCTGCCACGTTCAGAACATGCAGAGCGCTGTTTCTCTCTAGCGTCCACGCGTCTTCGAACGCTCCAGCACATATATATTTGAATTTCTAATATCCCGCTTACGTTTGAATTTCAAACGCTCTGGTAGCCTTCGCTTCGAACACATTTCACATCCTTCATAGACATAGTCTCATTACCACTTCGAAGCTTCTTTTAATTGTATCTTCACAACTGTCACTCGACGCTCCGAGCTTTGACATGTCCGTTCGAAGAACCGCTTCTACCATTCCGAACTGTAACATTTTGCTTTATTCCAACGAAACATCCATATTGCTTCATTTCGAACTGTATCATCAAAATCTTCAGCCAACAAAATGCCCCTTTAAAATATGTATTTCGATCCTTTGAGAAACACTTATTTTAAACACATTCACAAGATTTTGATGTGACTTTTGAGTAATCATAACATTTACTGTGCATGACTTCAACCACGTCAATCAAGACGCCTCTTGGATTTCTTAACCGTATTAAACTAGTAATCAAAGCATGGTGCGGTTACAAAAGTGTTGATGATGTTTAATCATGCTTATTACCAATATCTACTTTTATGCCACCTCCTTCTAGATCCAACCTCGACTCCCATTATCCTAGTTTTACTTAGTGGATGTTTAAACTTCCACACTATAAAAACTAATCAACTTAGTCTTTTATCTTTTTTCCACATTTCTGAAACTCTTTTCTTCTTCTACTCTCGCTAAAACCCTAAAACTTTCAACAATCTTCAACAATGTCTTCAACAACATCATCCCAATGAAAACTTCCAAGAAGAAGAACAAGAACACATGAACCATCATGGAAAGTAAGATAGGCACTTACCGAGGTCAATCATTGCTTCTCCCCAAATGATCTCAAGGAGAAGGAAATGATATCGCCTCTCGGTCTTGATTCCAACTAATCTTCTGGAAAGAGGTTTGCTCTAATGGGTCCTCTTACAGTTTTTGAAATATTGAAAGATACTAGGAAAATCTTCCACATGCATTATAATTTCAAACCCTTGTTTAATAAAATGGATATCTCTAAGATAGCGAGTCTTGATTGAAAGCCATAGAAACTCAACCATTCCCCAAAGATCCCTTTGTATTAGATTATGTGAAAAGCAACTTTAAACGTTCGATCTTGCCTACGACATAGCTTACCAAAACTGGCTCACCAAGGTAGAAGCCAAGAAATCACATCAATGGGAGGAACTAGGAATTTATAATCTGATCAAACTGTCGAAACCAGGTTTCACCTATAGTCACCCTCTGTTATTTGCCTCACTATACTTCTGGGATAGTACCTACAATACCTTTCATCTTCCTGGTGGAATGATAACGCCCACGTTTTTCGATATAGCAGCCATCACTGGTCTTTCACCAGTGGGTGAAACTTACATCCCTGATAATGAAGAACACTCCAGCATTATTGACTTCGATGTCAAATTATCCAGCTTTTCCAAATTCATTAGCCATTACCACACTGAGGGAGATAGTGTCTCAGATGTGGAACACATTGCCTTTCTCACTTTATGGTTATCAAGATACGTATTCTGTAGCAGGTCTTTACAGGTAGCTAGTAGGTTTATTCCTTTAGCTAGACACTTAAATGAGAATATGAGGGTATGTTTGAGCGAACTGTTACTTGTTGATCTTTACGAAAGCTTAAGATCAGCCGTTTCGAGTTTGAAATCCCATACTCCCAAAAACATCCTGCTGGCTGGCCCTTTCTGGTTGCTCCAATTATGGCTAAATGCCATGTTTGAATCCTCATTATCAACTGCTGACACCGTTGTCGAACAAGATCCGGAGATAGCGGATAGAATTATTGAAGGTACAAGGCTGCGCAAACTCACTCCGAACGATGACAAAGCTGACTTCAAAGTCCTTTTCTCAAACTACATCATGATTTTTTCCAAAAGACACAAATTTGAAGAGACCATGGCACCCTTCGCTTCAAGGACTCATGGACCATCATGGTTCACCATGTCTCTTTCAGAAGCAGTTAAAAGTAAAGAAATTCAAGATATTTGGAAAGCCTTTTTGCTTCCTAGACTAATTTCCTCACGAATCACTCCTTCAAAGAATCAAATCTTTCTCTTTGGCCGTCAACCTAAATTTTTTTCCAGACAATTTGGCCTGTGTCAGTTAATCCCTGAACCTCTGTTCCAAACACAGAGTGCCATCACTTCTGGTCGAACCTTTAAAGCAAGAGAAGCCAAGCTGCAACAAGAACAGTACCAAGACTTCGCTCAGTTCGAACTAATACCTTTTGAACCAACACACTTTAAGCGAAGGGTTTTCTGGAATGGTGGACTAAGTTCTACCAATCTTATATGTTCGATACCCTCACCATTCAGCAGAAACTAACTGATGCGTTCGATGTGCAGTACACTCAAAGAGGTATGTTCCTCACGCCCAAGAGATTAGGGCTTTTCAGAATTATTTCGAAACTACTTATGATCCCACGCGCTTGGAAACCACTGTGTATCGAGCGTCCGAAACCTTGAAGGAAAAATTTAAAGAAAAAGTTTCTAAGTTCAAACTTCCTTCAGGGTTGTCACCTGAGGATAGGTAGAGGTTGGCACTCGAAATGCATCCACCTAAATTTCCTAGATTGCCTACCTCGAGACCCTCCATACCCTTGGTGGTTGACTTGCAAAGAGATGTTTATACAAATCTCAAAAGAAACTAAAGCCATCTGAGACTATGACATGGGCTCGTCATTGGCTCCATAATTTCCCAGGACATCTTCGCTATGACCTTTCTGCCATGTCGATTATATCTAATCAAGGCGCAGGTGCGAATGCTTGGGAAATCCCAAATGTTTCTTACTTTCTTTATTTTTAACATTTTACCTTAATTGTTTCGATTTTCACCATCGGGATAAAATTGCTTGAAGGCTAAGGAAGGAAGTAGTTCTCAACAAACCGTCGAAACTGATGATAACGTGCCTTTAGCAATACCAACAACAACTACTGCAACAACAACAACACCAGCAACAACAACTGTTCCAACTCCAAAGGTAATAAATTAATCACGATGTTTGAATAAAGCTGAAATTTATGATTGAGGTCTAACCCATGTTTAAACCTTTTCGGACTAACAAGCTACCAACCACTCCGAAGAAGAAAACCAAGTACCACTGGGAAAAATCCCAAAAGAGGAGAATTCACCATGACTTTGAAGAAGAAGCGAGAAGAAGTTTCAAAGGCATTGAGCCTACTAGCATTTGGACTCGATTCCAGAGATGTTGCTCCCTCAACTAAATCCAAAATTCCACCTTCGACCTCCAACGTAATGTTGGAACATATAGACAGTAACCTTTCCTCCGATAATCCAAAGGTAAATTGAATTCGAATCCTTAACAAAATAGTTATTCGTACCTTGGTACAAGCTTTTAATCTTTCTTTGTTTATGTAGGATACTTCGAATCCAAATCCTACTACTTCGACTCCTCCATCAAAGGCTGCTGCTCCAATCAACTCTTCTCCTCATGGGGACTCCAGTAACTTGGTGCAAAACAAAGAATCCTCCAACATGGCGGTTCCGATTGGGGCTTCAGAGCAACAAGATGACCAAGGCACTTCCCCTCCTCTAAAAGAAACGAACGAAGCAACGCCTCATGAGTCTGCAGAGATTCCAACAGAAATTTCTCTTCCACAGTCTCCTCTCGAAACCCTCCAAGAGAGCCCTAAGGTTGTACATGCTAAAGAGGAAAAGGCTAATTCTTCCCAAGAGTGAAGAATCGGAAGAAGAAGGATGCAGGAAAGCCGAAGCCAGGCGGTTCGAGCAATGGAACAGAGTCTGATGCTAACAACAGTGAAACTAATTCGATCGAAGTGGTGGATCTGGTTGATGATGGAGAAGACAACGAGCAAGAAAAAAGTGAAGGTGATGGTGACCAGACTAATGAGCCTATGGAGGTTGACATGAATGTAACTCCCTTGCGTATGGAACTTCCTGAGTCATCTCAATCTCAAATGGTGAAGAGGTTAGCTCTCTTGAGGCGAAATGACCCTGGGTACATGAAGGCTAAATTAGCTCAAAGGGATACTCCTCTTGCTAGGGTACTAATTCGACTAACGATCCATTGCCCTCAGATGATAGAGTTGTAATCCTGAACAAAGTTAGGAGAACAATCCTTGATGTGGACTTGTTCGAAGTGCTCAAGAGGGATAGTATAACTTGCTACACTATGAAGGAGCTTCTTACGCAAGTTAACCTCGCCACCTGCTCTCTGGAAGTCAGCACCATATTATTCGAACTTCAAACTTTGTTGGATAACGTGATTGGGTGTCTTCTTCAAGGCAATTTCTGCTAGTAAGGTCCAAGAGAAGCGAACTGCCATGGATGTTGCTTACGAGCATGCTTCGAAGCTCTCTACAGAGGCTGAAAACCAAGCCATGCATATTAAGCAAGCCAAGACTGACTATGAAGCTCGAGCTCAGTCTATTCTTCTCTGGGAAAAGCAAATTCAAGAGCTCCAACAAAAGGTCAAGGAGGCTCAACAACAACAACTGGCATATGAAACCAATACTGCTGGCAATCAGTTCGAAGAACTTCTCAACAAAGGACTTGCCAAAATGGAAGCCGCAGAGCAACTTAAAGGTGTAGTTGCTACCCTGGAAGGAGCAAGGCACTTCACTCAGCAAAGGCTTGAGTCCTTTCGAAGTACCTTTGATAGATTAAGGAACAATGCCTATTTTTAAATCTCTGTTTATTTAATTAATTTTGAATCTTAGTTGAATTTTGATGCGTAATATCCAAACAACGCCATTTGGCAATATTATTACCATTTGGCATTCCTTTATCTTGTTTCGATTATGTTGTTATTATTGAATCTCCTGCGAGCATGGCTTATATTTCTTTAAATATTTCCCATTAACCTTTAAGATTCGCTTATCATCAGCCAACTCTTCGATTTCATATGCATTGTTTGGAAATATCTTAACTATTCGAAAAGGTCCTTCCCAATGAGGTGACCATTTTCCTAATGTTTTATTTTTCTTGTCCATGGGCAATATGACTTTCCAGACCAAGTCATTAATAGTGAATGTTTTACCTTTCACCCTTTTATTATATGCCCTATCTACTCTTTCTTTTTGCCTCATTAGGATTTCCAATGCATGCAATCTAACTTTGTCTAACTCAACTAACTCACTCATCATCATCTCCCAATATAATGCAGATGGGATCTTATTTTGTCTTTGAATTCGAACAGATTGTAGATGGATTTCTACTGGTAGAACGACATCATGACCAAATGTTAGTTGGAAATGCGTGGTGTTGGTAGCCTCTTTAGGAGATGTTCTACAGGCCCATAGTATTTGGTCCAAAGTCTTGTGCCAGTTTCTTGACTTTTACCAACATGTTTCTTGATTAACCCTATTATCACTTTATTGGCTGCTTCAACTTGACCATTTGCTTGAGAATAATATGGTGTTGATGTTAGTAATCTAAACCCCATCTCTCGTGCAAATTCTTGCATCTTCCTACTAGTAAACACAGAACCTTGGTCTGTGGTTATGCTCTCTGGCAATCCGAACATATAGATAATCTGTTTCTGTATGAACTCAATAATAGCCTCTTGATCAGCAGCTATTAATGGTATTGCTTCGATCCACTTGGTAAAATAATCTATTCCTACCAAGATATATTTTTGTCCTTTAGACGAAGCAGGATTGATTTCTCCTATTAAATCTAATGCCCATCCTCTAAAGGGTCATGGTTTAATGATCGAATGTAACTCGCTTGCAGGAGCATTTTGAATCCCTGCATGTTTCTGGCATTCTTCACACCCTTTAGCAAAATTTATACAATCTTTGACCTTGCTGGGCCAATACATACCATATCGAAATAACAACCATTTCATTTTATGGCCTGCTTGATGTGCCCCACATGCCCTGTTGTGGACTACTGACAATGCTAAGTATGCCTCACTTTCTCCCAGGCATTTCAGTAACACGCCCTCCTAGGTCTTTTTGAACAATTCATTTCCCATAAGGATATATGATAATGCTCTATATTTTATTTTCCTATCAACATTCAATGTTGGATTTTTTAAATAACTTACTAGTGGGCTTCGCCAATCTGCATCTGATAAGGTGTCTATGGCTAATACTTCGAATCTATCTTTATCACCATAACCTAATTTAATATTTTCTAAATCTGAGGGTATTAATCTAGTAGCCATAACCCTACCTCTTATTTCGACCAAATCCTCAAAGTTTTTGGTAGAAACTTTGTACCCTGAAGCCAACTGTGCTAGGTCATTTGCTTCTTGATTTTCTATTCTTGGTATATGTTGAATATCCATGTATTCGAATTTTTTTAGTAGCCTGTTAGCTATGACAAAGTATGTCATCAGATTTTCCTTTATGCATTTGTATTCCTTTGTTATTTGCTTGACCACTAATTCCGAATCACCTTTAATTTCGACTCTAGTTGCCCCCAATTCCAACAAAGCTTCAAGTCCAACAATAAGCGCTTCGTACTCAGCTTTGTTGTTCGAGCAACGAGGACCATCTAACTTATACTTGAATTTTGTTGGAATTCCTTCAGGAGAAATTATAAGAAATCCAACACCACTACCCTTCTTATGGGTCGAACCATCATAGTATAATTTCCAAGGTTGTATTTCAATGCAACCCATGACAGTCTTTTCGACCAGTGAATGGTCCACAATGAAATTAGAAATTACTTGACCTTTCACAGCTCTTAAAGGCATGAAAGTCAAAGAATATTTTGTTAAGGCTAAAGCCCATTTACCAATTCTGCTATGCATTATTGGTTTCGAAAGCATGTGTTTGATCACATCGAAATGAGATAAAACATAAACATCAACAAGCTTTATATAATACTTAAGTTTCATACAAGAAAAGTATAAACAAAGACATAGCTTTTCTATATTGCTATATCTAGTTTCTGCATCATTCAATACCCTACTTAAATAGTATATGGCTCTTTCGATGCCATTGTTGTCTTCTTGTGCTAACATACTACCTATACTAACTTCAGAGGCAGAAATGTTCAGTCTCATGGGCTTTCCCCATGAAGGTGGAGACAAGATAGGAGGCTGAGAGAGATATCTTTTTATCTTGTCAAATGCCTCCTGATGTGCTTCGTCCCACTCGAAGGCTTGGCCTTGCTTTAAACGAAGTAATGGAGAGAAAGCCTGGGTTCTTCCACTTAGATTCGAAATGAATCTTCTTAGAAAGTTAATCTTCCCTAGCAAAGATTGCAGCTCCCTTTTCGATGTAGGTGCTTTCGTCTCCATAATGGCTTTGGTCTTATTTTGGTTGATCTCAATTCCTTTCTTATGAACCACAAAGCCAAGGAAATCTCCAGCCTGCACAAAAAATGCACATTTAAGGGGGTTCATTTTTAAGCCATGTTTTCTCATTCTTTCGAATGATTGGCGCAAATGATGCAAATGGGTTTCTGCAGATATAGATTTGATGACTATATCATCAATATACACCTGCATAAAGGTTTCAATGAAATCATGGAAAATTGAGTTCATTGCCCTTTGATAGGTTGCCCCAGCATTTTTTAAACCAAAAAGGCATCACTACCCATTCATAGGTGCCTAAGGCTCCTGGGCAACGAAATGTTGTCTTAGCAACATCTTCTTCAGCAATAAAAATCTGATTATACCCAGAGTATCCATCTAGCATACTTAGGTATTCGAATCCTGCAGCAGAGTCTATTAACATTTCTGCCACAGGCATGAAATACTCATCTTCAGGGGTAGTAGTATTTAAATCCCTAAAATCTATGCAAATTCTCAGAGAGCCATTTTTCTTAATAACAGGTACTATATTCGCTAACCATTCGACATACCTTGTGGTTCTGATGAATTTGCAGCGCAGCAACCTTTCGAGCTCAGCTTTAATCTTTGTGAGAACTGCCGGCGCGAATCTTCTAGGAGTTTGTTTGATGGGCTTCTTGCCATCCTTAATTGGGAGTCTGTGCTCTACTAACTCTCTCTTCAAACCAGGCATTTCATCATAGTCCCATGCGAAGCAGTCTTTGTTTCTCTTGAGAACTTCGATCACCTGCTGCTTGAAGCTTGGGTTGAGTTTTGCGCTTATGTAAGTTATTATTTTTGTATTGTCATCCCCCAAATTCACCTCTTCGAGTGGATCCTGTGCTAACATTTTAGCACCTGAGTTTGTGGGGTCCTTCTCGAAGCCTAAAGGTTCTTTATCATAGATGGCATCTAGCCTTTGATCTATTTCGTGTTCTTCAAAGGGTGAGTCTTTCGAGCCATTCCCTTCTATTTCGTTTACTTCAACCATATTATCTATTTCAGCCTCTGAGGCCGCTTTCCATTCGTTCTCAGCCATATAGGCCGAAATCCTTTCAAAGAAAGAGGACTCAATCAAGAGCAAGGTTGTCGAACTCCCAGCCTGCTGGCCGTCTTTGCGTAGTGCCTTCGACTCCTTCGTCTCCTTTAATTATCTTCCTATCCCAGTACATGCCATCATGGCGAAGGGTCATATAATAGTGTGCATTCCTGGTTTCATTTATTTCGTCACTTGGGGTACAAGGGGCTATTCTGGCTAGATATTTGTCATAATTTCTTTTATTGACTAAGTTAACTGCTGTCATAAAATAACTCTGGTCCGCTTCGATGTTCTCCACAATCCCATCTTATCTCCATAAAACCAACCTCTGATGCATTGACGAAGGAACTGCCCCCACGCCATGGATCCATTCTCTTCCCAGCAGCAAGTTGTAGTTGGCTTTGGCTTCGATCACCATGAACATGGTGGGCCTGCAGCTTGATCCCACTGTCAATTCTACTTGGACCACTCCCAATGTTTGGCCTACTTTTCCTTCATAATTGGATAGTACCATGTTGTGTGGTTTGATGTCACCATCTTGTATTCCTAACTTCTTCAGCATGAAGTGGGGCATTAAATTGACTGCAGTGCCTCCATCCACCAAGACTTTATTTACGCCATGGGCACCAACCTTTGCTCGAATGAACAATGGCTTCTGATGATTTTTCATAGCTGGCTCTGGGTGTTCGAAGAACGCATTCTGCTCTTCGACCGCTCCGTTATCCATCACGTAGTAGCATACAAGTCTGTGTTTCATCAAATCTATGGTATCATCCTCCTCATGCTCTTCGATTTCGGTTTCCTGTCTAAATTCAGAAGGTAGTATAGATACCACGTTGCAATTGATGTTGAGTGAAGACTCGCCCTCTGATTCGAAGTTGTCTGTCAGCATATCCTCGTCTTCTTCTGGACTTGGTGTGTACTCCTTCGATTCATCTTATTGTGTTTCAGAGAAGAGTCTCCTACTAACTGGGGGTTTATCCTCAGGTTGATTATTTGGTTTGTTGGTGCTTGATTCTGCTTTGTTTTTTATCGAAGTTGCTCCTTTATCTGCCATAGCTTCCCTTTCAGCCTTTCAAATTCTCTGTTGCCTGCGCCATTGTGATCTTGACATGGGGTTTTTTCCTTTGTATTTTTCTAACCTCACTTCTTCCCTCTTTGCAGTGCTGAATTGCCTTCTATATGTCATGGCGTGGCGTGCATTTCGTTCATTGCTTCTATATTTATCCTTCCCCTTGTTAGCTCTGACTTGCAGCCACTTGTTTGTTGGTACTTCAGCAGGGATTTTGAACGTCACCCTTCGAGCACCTTTAGGATAGGGGATGTCAGGCTTTCGTTGAGTGTAGTTACCCTCGAAACGTTGGCTCATCGACCCGGTTCTTTGTGGTTCGGCATAGGCGAAAGGAATGGTTTGAGCTCCAGCCGCGTTCGATCATACACTGCGAACACCTTGGGCATATCGGGCACTTGGTTTGCCCTTTGTGACAACGCACTAAAAACTCCAATAAACTTTCTCCCGCTTTAGGGTAACACCTGAATAACTGGTTATCCTGGCGCCAGTTATTGCCAGTTCGTGCCCTTTGTTTCCTCTCGAAGTCCGCAGCAATTCTCTGGTTGCAGATGATGCTGCATCTGGGACATAGTATCATTTCAACATTTCCTTTGTGGCACAGCATGAGGTAGTCTTTAAGACTGGTATCCACATCATAACTATCCTCCATCTTGTACTTCTCTTTTTCTAAATATCTTTCCATCTCCTCCATTTCAGAACGAGGTCTCTCCATATCTACCATGTTAACATCTACATCCTCCCCCTTTATGTCATCATCTCCCCATCCTGTAGGTTTGATATCTTCTATTGAGATTTTTGAACTTTCTGGAGCAGAGTATTTCACCAGGTAGTCGAACTTCCCATTGGACTACCCTAAGGTATCCCAGACTTCTTTCTAAGGAAGAACTGGCGTTGTAATCTGAACTTTCTCCAATTTTAGCCTCAGGCCTTCAGTAGCCTGTGTCAATTCTTGCTTTTGATTCTCCTGGCCTTCAGTAGCCTGGTTCGAAATAGCCAAAGGTGCTACTTCAATCGAAGTCTCCTATTTCTTATGGACGTCTTCAGTAACCTCCTTTTTGACTTCGACTAATACACAGTTTTTATTCTCAGTGTTTTGCTCTCTCCTGATGGAGTGTCATCTTGATCTGCTTCCACCATATTAATTTCTCCAATGTATGCGGGCTCGGAGTAATTGGTGTCGCAACATCAAAGGGTCCTCATCTACTTTCATTTTGGTTTGTCGGTGAATTTCAATCGCCATCCTTAATTGCATTTTAATTAGATCCACGAAAGAAAACACTTTGAGGTTTTGTGGCCTAGAAACTATGATACTTACAAAATCCTCTTTTCTTTCTTTGATCTAAAGGAGGTATTTTGAAATTCGATGGCACAATTAATTACCATCTTTGACAAGTAAATCGAAAATCTCGTCACACTTTGTTACATCGAAGGTACACCTTCTTTGGGAATTTATCACTTTTTCATTTTCAACAATTTCTTTCCTTTTGTGGGAACTAATAGTTTACAAGAGTAAGGTGGAGCTGCTTTAATTCGTGAGATCAATTTCGACCTCTTGAATTCAGGATAGTCTTCAACTTCCTCGGTTTGACATAGGAAATTCTTTCTTTCTTATTACTTTTGAAAGCCACGGCCTTTTCGGCCTTTAGTCTTTCGACTTGTCGAACCCTATCGCTAATTGAGCCATGTCCTCAAGTATTGTGTGTCTAATTTCTTTCGAATAGAATAGTCCAGGCCACCAGCGGCCATTTCGACTAACTCATGTTCAGGAACTACTGTGAAACATCTAGATTTCAAGAGTCTGAACCTATTCAGATAATCATCTATTGGTTCAGTAAATTTCCTCTTAACAACGGCTAGTTCCTTGGACTTATTTTAGATTGTCCCATGTAGAGCATTCATGGAATAATCTCTCAAGAGGTCCAAGTATCTATGGACCCAGGAGGCAATGTGGTGAACCATGTAAAAGCATTCTTGGTCAGGGAACTTGGGAAGTATTTAATCCTAAGGTTCTCATTATTTGCTATGTCTCCTGCGATTAGGATACCTAGCTATGTGTTATTGTTGATTCATTGGTATCTCCGAAACTTTGTAAACTTAGGGATCTTATATCCCTTGGTAAATCGATGTGCATTACATAATCTGCTATAGGAGAGGCATAATTTGGCCTTCTAATCCCTGTATTAAGACCGTTTTGGGCCATAATCCTTTCTATCATGGTGGTTAAATTATTTTACGCCAAGATGTTGTCGTTTGAATTCTATGAGCATTGCATCGACATCTTGATTCGACCCACCATGACAACTCTTCTAGGTTGTTCTTCTCGAAGCGGGGGACTTCTAGCCTTCGACCCTTGCCCTGGTTCCATAACTCCCTTTGTGGTTCCTCTCGAATCATTGGGGCATATAACCTTTCGATCCTTGCCGCTGGTTCTATAAATCCCCTTTGTGGTTCTTCTCGAATCACTGGGGCATCCAACCTTGTGCCCTTGCCCCAATTAACCCCTCTCGATTGGTCTATAGGGTGGGTCATCGACAATTTATTCTATGATAGTCGTTTGCTCGAACCAATGCACAGTTACGTCTCGCTTCGGCGGGCGAATCGATATTCGACTCATATTATCGCGTTTTCTCTGTTTGTCACAGTTACATTTTGTACTATTGGGGCAAAGATCTCTTGCATAGTTTGCGCTAACACTCCTATCATATTATGGTTACTATCATCCATTAATTGCCTAAAAGCCATCTGATTTTCTGTGGTTAAGATAGGCAATGTACTATAACCTACTGACCCTTGGTTATTTGTCATAAATTGATTAGCCCCAGATCCAGACCCTAATTATGGTGACGTATTCGACGTCGAAGTGTGCAAACACGCCATAAAGATGTTGGCATCCCATAGGGGGGATTTCTGGGTCTACTACCATCGAAACTGGGTGGTCTAGTTGGTGGTGGGGTGGCAAAATGGGTTTGTGTCCCTGATGGTGGGACAAATCCCCCAGGATAACCAGTGGCCCCTGTATTTCCTAGGATCGAACTGTTAGTTAACATGCCACTTGTTCCATTCGTGGCCACATTACTGTTGGAGGATACAACAGACTGTGCGTTCGAAGGGATCGCGCTAGACGTTCCCGTCTAAGCAGACGCGTTAGTGCCTGTTCCATGTGGGGCATTTTGTTCCCCTTGTTGATTGTTTGGATTAGTCATCCTATTATTATGTTTTCTTCTGGGTAAGGGTTGGTTGCTATTGGTTATTCTACCACTTCCAAGGTTCATATAACAACGAACTTGACACTCAGAAAAGAACTTCACAATGGTTATAGCTTAACAACAACTTTTTGTTTTAAATTTGTAACGACCAATGATGGTCCCACTGGGCGTGCCAATTTGTTTACAGCAATGATTTCTGGTAAACAACCGCTAGTCCTCCAAACTATCAAATAAACTTAATGACTGTTATTTAATCTCTCTGGTAACTTGCAGGATCGACTAGATTGATCCTATGGGGTATTGGTTGTTTGGATAAATTTAATAGCAAAACTGATATTCATTGTTAGGATTTATATTTAGAGTGTTTTATAGGCGTTCAATTCACTTCGATTTACCATACTAAAGAATCTAGTGACATGACCAAGTAAAGAAATACCAAACTGAATTAAATGAATAAGGATTAGATTGCAAAGAAATGTTTAAATGCAGAAAGGATAAATGACTTTAATGTAAAGACATGAATGTAAAATATTTCAGTGTAAAGACATGAATGTAAAACGTTAATGTAAAAGGTTTCTGAAATGTAAAGGATTCGAATAAAAGAAAACGTTTAAATGCAAGGAATAAGTAAATGACTTTGAATGTAAAAGTATTTGAATGACATTGACATGAAAATGGAAGATAAACTGGAAAAGACAAAGAGTTTTACTGAATTATAAATGTTTGGTGTTATCATACGTACATTGTTCGAGCATTCGTTTCCCTAGCCATGTGGTATTTTGAATGTTTACTGAATTTTGTACAATAGATATGACACACGAAATCCTAACACTAAGACTTCTATTTATACTACTTCGACCATAACGGTCTTGCTTATAAGATTACGCGTTCGAACATGCGGGCGTTGTTTCTCTCTAGCTTCCGCGTCTTGACTCCGGCTATATATATTTGAATTTCTAATATCCGCTTACGTTTGAATTTCAAGCGCTCTGGTAACCTTGAACACATTTCACATCCTTCATAGACATAGTCTCATTACCACTTGAAGCTTCTTTTAAGCTATCTTCTGTTGTCACTCGAGCTCGAGCTTTGACATGTCCGTTCGAAGAACGCTTCTACCATTCGAGCTGTAACATTTGCTTTATTCAACGAAACATCCATATTGCTTCATTTTGTATCATCAAAATCTTGACCAACAAAGGCACACTTCGATGCTAAAGTAAGCAACTGATCAAGGTGAGAATAAGATAATATTAGAGTTGTTAGAGTAAGAATGTGATACCTTTCCTTCAAATATATGAGGGTTTATATAATGATCTTAGGGGAGTTCTCATTTGTTGTTATCTTTGGGCCTAAATATGCGGGCCCGTGGATATGTTATCGGTGACCTAGTCAAGCAGGCGAGTGCGAAACTAGTTCTTATGTCGACCAAGAGGACATAGCGGGCATAACCTTCGATGAGGGGAATCAATTTGGTCTGCTCGACGTCTGTAGAGCAAGGTGTGTCATGCGACGTGCGGAACGAGCAGATGATACCCTTAAGATGTTATTCATCTTGTGCAGTTTGTTATTAGCCTGGGAGGTATGCTCGATAGGTATTCGAGCAATCCAGAATAATAGCCCCCCAAGTCGTCGTGTTTGACTACAGAGGCGATGATTTGAGTTTGACGGAACCGGTTGGGTCGTTACTCTGTGGGGATAGATGATCGGTGGAGAAGTTGAAATATTTGGGGAATCTTGAGGGATGGTGTCGAGTCGTGTGCATTAATTTCTTAATAGGCCTAGGGGCTAGGGTGAAATGATGATCCCCCTAGGGTTCCTAGGCGCGTGCAGAACAACGTGCCCCACGATGGCCTAAATAAACGGAACATGTCTCTCATTTGTTACTTTCCTTCCTTCTCATATTTTCTCGATATCATCGTCTGTGCTCGACTTTATCGACTATCAATCCGGGGAATTGACCTACGCAGCTCTAAATCATTCATTCGGTTGTCTATTTCTAGTTGGAAGCTTTGATCGATGATTTTCAGGATTTCATCGTCTTTACTTGGTGAGTTTTCGATCCTTGTGCTTAAAATTACACGCCTTTTCAGTGTTTATGGCTGCTTTTTAAAATTGCATGTGGTTAGGGTTTTAGATTTTAGGGGCTCCGTCGGTGGTGAGCGGTAGCTGCGCCTACTTCTGGTGTCTTTATGTCATTTGATGCCCGCGTATTTCCTCTTAGAGTTTAGAGAATTTAGATTTAAGTGTTTAGTCATCGAATGAGGGCTTCTGACAGAGGATGAGACCCTCATTCATCCAAGCCCTTTCACTTAATTAGTGGTGGAAGGGTGGATTTGACGCTTATGTCGAGCTCACTATTTTACTCTACTTTTCAGGTAATATGACGGACGTTAGCAAAGACAGTCGTGAAGATTCTAAGAGTCTTTAACATAGCTCCTCGGGCTTCTCTTTAGACGAGGAAAGTGCCTCGGTGGAGGTCTTAGGAGATGGCCCCGTGCCTATTGGGGAAACAGATCCTTCCGCCATGTTGGTTGGTGAGGAGGATCCCACCACTTGGGTGGCTCCAGATGCTCGGTCGAGGGGCCATATTTTACCACTCATCAAAATGAGATTTTTGACAAAGTAGATCCGTATGCCCTTAAGGAGGATGTCGCGGGCGTCGTAGGAGATTAGAGGGATTGGATCGTCTATGTCCCAGCGACCGTGCACATGATATGCTCGATATATGAGGTCGACCATATCCCGGTGTTCGACATTTGGTTCAGGGAGTTAGGGTTCCGACTTCCTTGTGTTTTATCCCAAAATTTTCCCTCTTCATTTTTTGATAAATAATTGGCTTACAATTAATCAATAGGTGCATTTCTTACATATCATTCATGCATTAACCATGGGATCAATATTTTCTATGGAGCAAGAGTGCACAATTCATGAGAAGAGGTTTGATTCTAAAGGCTGAATATATGAGGTTACGTTATTTCAAATATCATATCAATGTGCAAGAAGTGTGTGTCTAAAAGTTTCTGACTATCTCTTGAGAATCGAGGTTTTGAGGTTCTGATATCTTATCGGGGGATGTTGATTAAGGTTTTCAAGAAAAAGTGTGTTATCATCGAATATTTGAGCCTGAAGAAATTTTATGGCATTTGTTGAGTTTCAAAGTATCTGTATACGGCTCATATGTCCGTACTATTCATCAGAAAATCAAGAACGGTCGAATAAAAAGAGATTTGAGTGTGCTCAATAAAAAGTCAACAAAAAGTCAAAGTTTGACCAAGTGGAATTTTGGTCAAAATTATTGTCAAAAGTCGAGAAAATGTGATCATTTGTTGAGAAAAGTCAGAAGAAATCGAGATTTCTTGCATTTTTAGTAATCTTGGACTTAGAAAAATTTTCTAAGTTTTGAGAACTTTATGTTCCCAGAGTCATGTTGTCGTCTCTCTATCTCATTCGTCTGTGGTCAAAATTTTGCGAATTGGTAATCATTGGAAATAGCACATTTCGTACTTCAAATTCGCCCTTGTGAGGATTTCTCTGAAAATGCCTGGATTTCGGGTTATGAGGCTCCGAAGTTTAAAGTTTACAACTTTTGGAGTTTATACTTAGTGAAAATTTGAAGACTTTTAACATGGACAAGTGCTCGACTTCGGAGGTATTTCGTACGTGTTTCCAAGCGTTGTTTTGCGTCGAGTTCAAAATCAAAGTTGTTCATTTTACGGCAATCTACAACTTTGCTGAAGAAACCGAATTAATTAAGGACTCGGATCAAAAATTACGAAGCTCGGAAGTTATAAATTTATCATGTGTGCAAAGTCCAACACTTATTGAAATTTTGCTGAAGTTTTCACATGGCCAGATCGACAACTTCGGGTTCGATTTTCATATAGTTTGTGGCTTCGTTTCAGAACATGCTTAAAGAGAAATTTGTTCACCTTGCAGCAAGCTACAACTTTGTAGAAGAGTTCGAACTCATTCGGGACTCAGATCAAAAGTTACAAAGTCCGAAAATTATGAGTTTGTCATGTTTACAATGTTCGACACTTAGAAATATTTTGGAGTGTTTGTCGATGTGGTCAAGCTGACGACTTCGGGTCCGATTTTCTCATAGCTATTGACGTCGTATCAGAAAATGTTCAAATACAAAGTTGTTCATCTTGCGGTAAGCTAAAACTTTGCGGAAGAGTTCCAATTCATTCGGGCCGCGAATTGAGAGTTATAATGCAACGAAGTTATGAAAATATAATCGGTAAATTTTTGCCGACATTGCCGGTGTTTACAGTGATTTCTGGTAAACAACCGCTAGTCCACCAAACTATCAAATAATCTTAATGACTGTTATTCAATCTCTCTGGTAACTTGCAGGATCGACTAGATTGATCCTATGGGGTATTGGTCGTTTGGGTAAATTTATTAACAAAACTGATATTCATAGTTAAGATTTGGTATTTAGAGTGTTTTATGGACGTTCAATTCACTTCGATTAACATACTAAAGAACTTAATGGCATGATCAAGTAAAGAAATACAAAACTGAATTGAATGAGTAAAGATTCGATTTGCAAAGAAATGTTTAAATGCAGAAATACGTAAATGACTTTGAATGTAAAGACTTTAATGTAAAAGCATGAATATAAAAGCATGAAATGTAAAGGAGTTTCTGATCGAATAAAAGAAAACATTTAAATGCAAGAAATGAGTAAATGGTTTTGAACGTAAAAGTATTTAAATGACATTGATGTGAAAATGGAAGATATACTGGAAAAGATAAAGAGTTTTACTGAGTTATAAATGTTTGGTGTTATCATACGTACATTGTTCGAGCATTCGTTTCCCTAGCCATGTGGTATTTTGAATGTTCTGAATTTTGTACAATAGATATGACACGAAATCCTAACACTAAGACTTCTATTTATACTACTTGACCATAACGGTCTAAACATAAGATCCTTCCACGTTCGAACATGCGAACCTGCTCCTCTCTAGCTTCCACGTCTTGAATGCTCCAGCATATATATTTGAATTCCAATCATCCCTCGCGTTTGAATTTCAAATGCCTTGACAATCTTAAGCGAACTCATTTCACAGATATAGTCTCGTTACCACTTCGAGGCTTCTTTTAAATATATCTCCACAACTGTCACTCGAAGCTCCGAGCTTTGACATATCTGTTAGAAGAACAATCTCTTCCATTCCGAACTGTGACATTTACTTTATTCCAACGAACACTAATATTGTTTCATTTCGAACTTAATTACTCCACTTCGGACCACATATGTCTAAATCTTCAGCCAACAAAATGCCCCTTTAAAATATGTATTTCGATCCTCTTGAGAAATACGTATTTTAAACATATTTGCAAGATTTTGATGTGACTTTTGAGTAATCATAACATTTATTGTGTGTTACTCCAAACACGTCAATCAAGACGTCTCTTGGATCTCTTAACCGTATTAAACTAGTAATCAAAGCATGGTGCGGTTACAAAAAGTGATGATGATGTTTAATCATGCTTATTACCAATATCAATTTTTACGCCACCTCCTTCTAGATCCAACCCACGACTCCCACGTATCCTAGTCTTACTTAGTGGATGTTTAAACTTCCACACTATAAAAACTAATCAACTTAGTCTTTTATTCTTTTTTCACATTCTGAAATTCTTTTCTTCTTCTACTCTCGCTAAAACCCTAAATCTTCCAACAATCTTCAACAATGTCTTCAACAACATCATCCCAAATGAAGAAAACTTCCAAGAAGAAGAACAAGAACACAGGAACTATCATGGAAAGTAAGATAGGCACCTACCAGGGCCAGTCCGTGCTTCTCCCTCAAACAATCTCCAAGGAACAGGAAATGCTATACGCCTTTCAGGTACTGATTCCAACTAATGCTACTGGGAAGAGGTTTGCTCTGATGGGTCCTCTTACAGTTTTTGAAATATTAAAAGATACTAGGAAGATTTTCCCTGTCTGTTATGATTTCAAACCCTTGTTTAATAAAATGGATATCCCTAGGATAGGAGCTGAGAGTATAGGCGAGTCTTCTGATTCGAAAGCTATAGAAACTCCAACCATTCCCCCAAAAGATCCCTTTGTGTTAGATTATGTGAAGAGCAACTTTAAACCGTTTCGATCTTGCCCTACCCCTGACATAGCTTACCAAAATTGGCTCACTAAAGTAGAAGCCAAGAAATCACACCAATGGGAGGAACTAGGAATATATAATCTAATTAAGTTATCAAAACCAGGTTTCACCTATAGTCATCCATTACTATTTGCATCCTTATATTTCTGGGACAGCACCTACAACACCTTTCACCTCCCTGGAGGAATGATAACACCGTTTTCGATATAGCGCCATTCTTGGTTTGTCACGGTAGGAGAGACTTACATCCCTGATAATGAAGAACACTCCAGTATCATTGACTTCGATGTCAAATTAGCCAGTTTCTCCAAGTTCATTAGCCATTACCACACTGAAGGAGATAGTGTGTCAGATGTGGAACACATTGCCTTTCTCACTTTGTGGTTATCAAGATACGTGTTTTGTACCAGGTCCCTACAGGTAGCCAGTAGGTTTATTCCTTTAGCTAGGGACTTACATGAGAATAGGAGGGTATGTTTGAGTGAACTGTTACTCGTTGATCTTCTGAAGTTTGAGATCAGTTTTTGAGTTAAAATCCCACTCCCAAAACATCCTTCTAGTGGCCCTTGGTTACTCCAATTATGGCTTAATGCCATGTTTGAATCCTCATTATCAACTGCTGACACCATTGTTGAACAAGATCCATAGATAGCGGATCGAATTATTGAAGGTACAAAGTTACGAAAACTCACTCCGAATGATGATAAAGCTGACTTCAAAGTCCTTTTCTCACAGTATATCATGATTTTCTCGAAGAGACATAAATTTGAAGAAACCATGGCACCTTTCGCTTCAAGGACTCATGGACCATCATGGTTCACCATGTCTCTTTTCGAAGCTGTTAAAAGTAAAGAAATTCAAGATATCTGGAAAGCCTTTTTGCTCCCTAGATTAATCTCCTCACGAATCACTCATTCCAAGAACCAAATATTCCTCTTTGCCTATCAACCTAACTTTGTATCCAGACAATTTGGCTTGTGTCAGTTAATCCCTGAACCTCTGTTCCAAACACAGAGTGCCATCACTTCTGGTCGAACCTTTAAAGCAAGAGAAGCTAAGCTGCAACAAGAACAGTACCAAGGCTTCGCTCAGTTCAAACTAATACCTTTTGAACCAACACATTTTACAGCGAAAGGATTTCTGGAATGGTGGACCAAGTTCTACCAATCTTATATGTTCGATACACTCACTATTCAACAGAAACTAACTGATGCGTTCGATGTGCAGGTACACTCCAAGAAAGGTATGTTCACTCACGCCCAAGAGATTAGGGCTTTTCAGAATTATTTCGAAACTACTTATGACCCTACACGCTTGGAAACCACTGTGTATCGAGCGTCCGAAACCTTGAAGGAAAAATTTAAAGAGAAAGTTTCTAAGTTCAAACTTCCTTCAAGGTTGTCACCTAAGGATAGGTATAGGTTGGCACTCGAAATGCATCCACCTAAATTTCCTAGATTGCCTACCTCAGAACTGGGTCTGGCTTGGTTTCCTCCATACCCTTGGTGGTTAACTTGCAAAGAGATGTTCAAATACAAATCTCAAAAGAAACTAAAGCCATCTGAGACTGTGACATGGGCTCATCATTGGCTCTATAATTTCCCAGGACATCTTATTTATGACCTTTACGCCATATCGATTATATCTAATCAAAGGCGCAGTGCGAATGCTTGGAAATCCCAAATATTTCTTACTTTCTTTATTTTAACATTTTACTTTAATTGTTTCGATTTTCAGCCATCGGGATAAAGGCATTGCTTGAAGGCTAAGGAAGGAAGTAGTTCTCAACAAACCATCGAAGCGATGATAGCGTGCCTCTAGCAATTCCAACAACAACTACTGCAACAACAACAACACCAGTAACAACAACTGTTCCAACTCCAAAGGTAATCAATTAGCCCTGATGTTTCAAATAACTGAAGTTTGTGATTCAGATCTAATTCATGTTTACCCCTTTTCAGACTAACAAGCTTCCACCGACCACTCCGAAGAAGAGGAAACCAAGTACCACTGGGAAGAATCCCAAGGCTGGGGAAAATTCACCAATAGCTTCGATGAAGAAGTAGAAGAAAGACATTTCTAAAGGCACTGAAACAACTAACATTTCTGGACTCGATTCCAGGGATGTTGCTCCCTTACCAAAATCCAAAAATCCACCTTCGACCTCCAACGTAATGTTGGAACATATAGATAGTAACCTTTCCTCTAATAATCCACAGGTAAATTGAATTCGAATCTTTAACAAAATAATTATTCGTACCTTGGTGCATATTCTTAATCTTTCTTTGTCTCTGTAGGACAATTCGAACCAGAATCCCACTACTTCGACTCCTCCATCATAGACTGCTCGTCAACTCTTCTCCTCATGGGACTCCGCAACACAGTGCGAACAAAGGATCCTCCAACATGGCGGTTCGGTGGGGCTTGAGCAACAAGGCGACCAGGCACTTCTCCTCCTCTAAAGGAAACAAGCGAAGCAATGCCTCATGAATCTGCGAGGTTCCTCCGAAACTTCTCTTCGAGTCTCCTCTCGAAATCCCTCAGAGAGCCAAAAGTCACTCATCTTTGAAGAGGAAAAGGCTAATTCTTCTCAAGAGGCGAAGAATCGGTGAGGAAGGATCTGAGGAAGAAGAAGAAGCCCAAGGAGGTTCGAGCGATGGAACAGAGTCGGATGCTCATAGCAGTGCAAACAATGATATCGAAGTGGTGGATCTGGTTGGTGATGAAGAAGATAATGAACAAGAAAAAGTGAATGTGATGGTGACCAGACTAATGAGCCCATGGAGGTTGACATGGATGTAACTCCCTTGCGTATGGAACTTCCTGAGTCTTCTCAATCTCAAATGACTGAAGAGGAGCTAGCCCTCTTAAGACGAAATGACCCAATTGGGTATATGAAGGCTAAACTAGCTCAAAGGGATACTCCTATTACTAGGGCTGGTACTAGTTCGACCAACACTCCGTTGCCCTCAGATGACAGAGTTGTACTCCTGAGCAAAGTTAGGAGAACAATCCTTGATGTGGACTTGTTCGAAGTGCTCAAGAGGGATAGTACAGCTTGCTATACTATGAAGGAGCTTCTTACGCAAGTTAACCTCGCCACCTGCTCTCTGGAATTCAGCACCATATTATTCGATCTTCAAACTTTGTTGGATAACGTGACTGGGTGTCTCCTTCAGGACGAATTTGCTACTAATAAGGTCCAAGAGAAACGAACTACCATGGATGCCGCTTATAAGCATGCTTCGAAGCTCTCTAGAGAAGCTGAAGATCAAGCCATGCACATAAAGTAAGCCAAGAATGACTATGAAACTCGAGCTCAGTCTATTCTTCTCTGGGAAAAGCAAATTCAAGAGCTCCAACAACAGGTTAAGGAGGCCCAACAACAACAATTGGCATATGACACCAATACTACTGGCAATCAGTTTGAAGAACTTCTCAACAAAGGACTTGCCGAAATGGAAGCAGCAAAGCAACTTAAAGGTGAAGTTGCTACCCTGGAAGGAGCAAGGCGCTTCACTCAGCAAAGACTTGAGTCCTTTCGAAGTACCTTTGACAGATTAAGGAACAATGCCTATTTTTAAATCTCTGTTTGTTTAATTAATTTAGAATCTTAGTTGAATTTTGGTCTGTAATATTCAAACAACGCCATTTTGGCACTATATATTACCATTTTGGCATTCCTTTATTATGTTTCGATTATGTTGTTATTATTCGAATCTCCTGCAGGCATGGCTTATATTTCTTTAAATATTTCCCATTAACCTTTAGGATTCGTTTATCATCGAAAATGTCCTTCCCAATGAGGTGACCATTTACCTAATGTTTTATTTTTCTTGTCCATGGGCAATATGACTTTCCAGACCAAGTCGTTAATAGTGAATGTTTTACCTTTCACCCTTTTATTATATGCCCTAGCTACTCTTTCCTTTTGCCTCATTAGGATTTCCAATGCATGCAATCTAACTTCGTCTAACTCAACTAACTCATTCATCATCATCTCCCAATATAATGCAGATGGGATCTCGTTTTGTCTTTGAATTCGAACTGATTGTAGATGAATTTCTACTGGTAGAACTACATCATGACCAAATGTTAGTTGGAAATGTGTGGTGTTAGTAGCTTCTTTAGGAGATGTTCTACAGGCCCATAGTATCTGGTCTAAAGTCTTGTGCCAGTTCCTTGGCTTTTTACCAACATGTTTCTTGATTAAACCTATTATCACTTTATTGGCTGCTTCAACCTGACCATTTTCTTGAGCATAATATGCTGTTGATGTTAGTAATCCGAACCCCATCTCTTGGGCAAATTCTTGCATCTTCCTACCAGTAAACACAGAACCTTGGTTTGTGGTTATGCTCTCTGGCAATCCGAACCTATAGATAATCGGTTTCTGTATGAACTCAATAATAGCCTCTTGATCATCAGCTATTAATGGTATTGCTTCGATCCACTTGGTAAAATAGTCTATTTCTACCAAGATATATTTTTGTCCTTTAGACGAAGCAGGATTGATTTCTCCTATTAAATCTAATGCCCATCCTCTAAAGGGTCATGGTTTAATGATCGAATGTAACTCGCTTGCAGGAGCATTTTGAATCCCTGCATGTTTCTGGCATTCTTCACACCCTTTAGCAAAATTTATACAATCTTTGACCTTGCTGGGCCAATACATACCATATCGAAATAACAACCATTTCATTTATGGCACTTGATGTGCCCGCATGCCATTGTGGACTACTGACAATGCTAAGTATGCCTCACTTTCTCCCAGGCATTTCAGTAACACGCCCTCCTAGGTCTTTTTGAACAATTCATTTCCCATAAGGATATATGATAATGCTCTATATTTTATTTTCCTATCAACATTCAATGTTGGATTTTTTAAATAACTTACTAGTGGGCTTCGCCAATCTGCATCTGATAAGGTGTCTATGGCTAATACTTCGAATCTATCTTTATCACCATAACCTAATTTAATATTTTCTAAATCTGAGGGTATTAATCTAGTAGCCATAACCCTACCTCTTATTTCGACCAAATCCTCAAAGTTTTTGGTAGAAACTTTGTACCCTGAAGCCAACTGTGCTAGGTCATTTGCTTCTTGATTTTCTATTCTTGGTATATGTTGAATATCCATGTATTCGAATTTTTTTAGTAGCCTGTTAGCTATGACAAAGTATGTCATCAGATTTTCCTTTATGCATTTGTATTCCTTTGTTATTTGCTTGACCACTAATTCCGAATCACCTTTAATTTCGACTCTAGTTGCCCCCAATTCCAACAAAGCTTCAAGTCCAACAATAAGCGCCGTACTCGACCGTTGTTAGAACAGCGAGGACCATCTAACTTATACTTGAATTTTGTTGGAATTCCTTCAGGAGAAATTATAAGAAATCCAACACCACTACCCTTCTTATGGGTCGAACCATCATAGTATAATTTCCAAGGTTGTATTTCAATGCAACCCATGACAGTCTTTTCGACCAGTGAATGGTCCACAATGAAATTAGAAATTACTTGACCTTTCACAGCTCTTAAAGGCATGAAAGTCAAAGAATATTTTGTTAAGGCTAAAGCCCATTTACCAATTACGCTATGCATTATTGGTTTCAAAGCATGTGTCATAAACATGCTTTATATAATACTTAAGTTTCATACAAGAAAAGTATAAACAAAGACATAGCTTTTCTATATTGCTATATCTAGTTTACGCATCATTCAATACCTACTTAAATAGTATATGGCTCTTTCAATGCCATTGCCATCTTCTTGTGCTAACATACTACCTATACTAACGAGGCGAGTCATGGGCTTTCCCATGAAGGTGGAACAAGATAGGAGGTGAGAGAGATATCTTTTATCTTGTCAAATGCCTCGATGTGCTTCGTCCACTCGAAGGCTTGGCCTTGCTTTAAGCGAGTAGTGGAGAGAAAGCTTGGGTTCTTCCACTTAGATTCGAAATGAATCTTCTTAGAAAGTTAATCTTCCCTAGCAAAGATTGCAGCTCCCTTTTCGATGTAGGTGCTTTCGTCTCCATAATGGCTTTGGTCTTATTTTGGTTGATCTCAATTCCTTTCTTATGAACCACAAAGCCAAGGAAATCTCCAGCCTGCACAAAAAATGCACATTTAAGGGGGTTCATTTTTAAGCCATGTTTTCTCATTCTTTCGAATGATTGGCGCAAATGATGCAAATGGGTTTCTGCAGATATAGATTTGATGACTATATCATCAATATACACCTGCATAAAGGTTTCAATGAAATCATGGAAAATTGAGTTCATTGCCCTTTGATAGGTTGCCCCAGCATTTTTTAAACCAAAAAGGCATCACTACCCATTCATAGGTGCCTAAGGCTCCTGGGCAACGAAATGTTGTCTTAGCAACATCTTCTTCAGCAATAAAAATCTGATTATACCCAGAGTATCCATCTAGCATACTTAGGTATTCGAATCCTGCAGCAGAGTCTATTAACATTTCTGCCACAGGCATGAAATACTCATCTTCAGGGGTAGTAGTATTTAAATCCCTAAAATCTATGCAAATTCTCAGAGAGCCATTTTTCTTAATAACAGGTACTATATTCGCTAACCATTCGACATACCTTGTGGTTCTGATGAATTTGCAGCGCAGCAACCTTTCGAGCTCAGCTTTAATCTTTGTGAGAACTGCCGGCGCGAATCTTCTAGGAGTTTGTTTGATGGGCTTCTTGCCATCCTTAATTGGGAGTCTGTGCTCTACTAACTCTCTCTTCAAACCAGGCATTTCATCATAGTCCCATGCGAAGCAGTCTTTGTTTCTCTTGAGAACTTCGATCACCTGCTGCTTGAAGCTTGGGTTGAGTTTTGCGCTTATGTAAGTTATTATTTTTGTATTGTCATCCCCCAAATTCACCTCTTCGAGTGGATCCTGTGCTAACATTTTAGCACCTGAGTTTGTGGGGTCCTTCTCGAAGCCTAAAGGTTCTTTATCATAGATGGCATCTAGCCTTTGATCTATTTCGTGTTCTTCAAAGGGTGAGTCTTTCGAGCCATTCCCTTCTATTTCGTTTACTTCAACCATATTATCTATTTCAGCCTCTGAGGCCGCTTTCCATTCGTTCTCAGCCATATAGGCCGAAATCCTTTCAAAGAAAGAGGACTCAATCAAGAGCAAGGTTGTCGAACTCCCAGCCTGCTGGCCGTCTTTGCGTAGTGCCTTCGACTCCTTCGTCTCCTTTAATTATCTTCCTATCCCAGTACATGCCATCATGGCGAAGGGTCATATAATAGTGTGCATTCCTGGTTTCATTTATTTCGTCACTTGGGGTACAAGGGGCTATTCTGGCTAGATATTTGTCATAATTTCTTTTATTGACTAAGTTAACTGCTGTCATAAAATAACTCTGGTCCGCTTCGATGTTCTCCACAATCCCATATTCTCTCCATAAAACCAACCTTTGATGCATTGACGAAGGAACTGCCCCCATGCCATGGATCCATTCTCTTCCCAGCAACAAGTTGTAGTTGGCCTTGGCTTCGATCACCATGAACATGGTGGGCCTGCAGCTCGATCCTACCGTCAAATCCAGTTGAACTACCCCCAATGTTTGACCTACTTTCCCTTCATAGTTGGATAGAACCATGTTGTGTGGTTTGATGTCACCATCTTGTATTCCTAATTTCTTCAGCATGAAGTGGGGCATTAAATTGACTGCAGCGCCTCCATCCACCAAGACTTTATTCACGCCATAGGCACCAGCCTTTGCTCGAATGAACAATGGCTTCAGATGATTCTTCATGGCTGGCTCTGGGTGTTCGAAGAACGCATTCTGCTCTTCGACCGCGCCGTTATCCATCACGTAGTAGCATACTGGTCTGTGCTTCATCACATCTATGGTATCATCCTCCTCATGCTCTTCGATTTCGGTTTCCTGTCCAAACTCACAAGGTAGTACAGATACCATATTGCAATTAATGTTAAGTGAAGACTCCCCCTCTGATTCGAAGTTGTCTGTTAGCATATCCTTGTCTTCTTCTGGACTTTGTGTGTACTCCTTCAATTCATCTTGTTGTGTTTCAGAGAAGAGTCTCCTACTAACTGGGGGTTTGTCCTCAGGTTGATTATTTGATTTTGGTTTGTTGGTGCTTGATTCTCCTTGATTTTTTATCGAAGTTGTTCCTTTATCTGTCACAGCTTCTCTTTCAGCCTTTCGAATTCTCTGTTGCCTTCGCCATTGTGATCTTGACATGGGGTTTTTGCCTTTGTAATTTTCTAACCTCAATTCTTCCCTCTTTGCAGTGTTGAATTGCCTTCTATATGTCATGGTGTGGCGTGCGTTTCATTCATTGTTTCTCCATTTGCCTTTGCCCTTGTCAGTTCTGACTTGCAGCCATTTGTCTGTTGGTATTTCAGCAGGAATTTTGAACGTTACCCTTCGAGCGCCTATGGGATGAGGACTGTCAGGCCTTCGTTGAGTGTAGTTGCTCTCAAAATGTTGGCTCATCTGACCAGTCTCTTTGTGGTTCCAGCATGGGGCGAAAGGAATTGTCTCGAAGGCTCTGGCCACATTCTGATCGTACACTGCAGAACACCTTGGGCATACTAGACATTTGGTTGCCCCTTTGTGGCAGCGAACCAAAAACTCCAATAAACTTTCTCCAGCTTTGGGGTAACATCTGAATAACTGATTATCCTGGCGCCAGTTTATGCCAGTTCGTGCCCTTTGTTTCCTCTCGAAGTCCGCAGCAATTCTCTGGTTGCAGATGATGCTGCATCTGGGACATAGTATCATTTCAGCATTTCCCTTGTGGCACAGCATGAGGTAATCTTTAAGTCTGGTATCCACAGCATAACTATCCTCCATCTTGTACTTCTCTTTTTCTAAATATCTTTCCATCTCCTCCATTTCAGAACGAGGTCTCTCCATATCCACCATGTTAACATCTACATCCTCCCCCTTTATGTCATCATCTCCCCATCCTGTAGGTTTGACGTCTTCGATTGGGATTTTTGAGCTTTCTGGAGCAGAGTATTTCACTAGGTAGTTGAACCTTCCACTGGGCTCCCCTAGGGTATCCCAGATTTCTTTCTGAGGGAGAACTGGCGTTGTAATCTGGACCTTCTCCAATTTCAGCCTCAGGCCTTCAGTAGCCTATGTCAATTCTTGCTTTCGATTCTCCTGGCCTTCAGTAGCCTGGATCTCTTTCGAAACAGCCAAAGGTACCACTTCAGTCGAAGCCTCCTGTTTCTTATGGACGTCCTCAGTAACCTCCTTTTTGACTTCGACTAACCCACAGATTTTATTCTCAATGTTTTCTTCTCCTGATGGAGTGTCATTTTGATTTGCTTCCACCATATTGATTTCTCCAATATATGCAGGCTCGGAGTAATTGGTGTCTGCAACATCCAAAGGGTCCTCATCTACTTTCATTTTTGGTTTGTCAGCAAATTTCAATCTGCCATCCTTAATTGCATTTTGAATCAGGTCCCTGAAAAGAAAACACTGTGAGGTTTTGTGGCCTAGGAAACTATGATACTTACAAAATCCTCTTTTCTTTCTTTGATCTAAAGGAGGTATTTTGACATTCGATGGCACAATTAGTTGGCCATCTTTGACAAGTAAATCAAAAATCTCGTCACACTTTGTTACACCTTCTTTGGGAATTTGTCACTTTTTTCATTTTCAACAATTTCTTTCCCTTTTGTGGGAACTAATAGTTTACAAGAGTAACGTGGAGCCTGTTTTAATTCAGCGAGATCAATTTCGACCTCTTCGAATTCAGGATAGTCTTCAACTTCCTCAGTTTCGACATAGGAAATTCTTTCTTTCTTATTACTTTTAAAAGCCCTAGCCTTTTCGGCCTTCAGCCTTTCGACCTGTCGAACCCTATCTGCTAATTGAGCCATGTCCCTCAAGTATTGTGTGTCTAATTTCTTTCGAATAGAATAGTCCAGGCCACCAGCGGCCATTTCAACCAACTCATGTTTAGGGACTACTGTGAAGCATCTAGATTTCAAAAGTCTGAACCTATTCAGGTAATCATCTATTGGTTCAGTAAATTTCCTCTTAACACTGGCTAGTTCCTTCACGCTTATTTTAGATTGTCCCATGTAGAACTGTTCATGGAATAATCTCTCTAAGAGTGTCCAAGTATCTATGGACCCAGGGGGCAATGTGGTAAACCATGTAAAAGCGTTCTTAGTCAGGGAACTTGGGAAATATTTAATCCTAAGGTTCTCATTATTTGCTATGTCTCCTGCTTCGGTCAGATACCTGGCTATGTGTTCGACTGTTGATTCATTGGTATCTCCAGCAAACTTTGTAAACTTAGGGATCTTATATCCCCTTGGTAAATCAGTGTGCATTACATAATCTGCTATAGGACAGGCATAATTTGGCCTTCTAATCCCCGTATTAAGACCGTTTTGGGCCATAATCCTTTCTATCATGGTGGTTAAATTATTTTCTGCCAAGATGTTGTCGTTTCGAATTCTATGAACAACTGCATCAGCATCTTGATTTCGACCCACCATGACCACTCCTCTAGGTTGTTCTTCTTGAAACGCTGGGGCTTCTAGCCTTTCGACCCTTGCCCCTGGTTCCATAACTCCCCTTTGTGGTTCCTCTCGAATCACTGGGGCATCTAACCTTTCGATCCTTACCGCTGGTTCTATAAATCCCCTTTGTGGTTCTTCTCGAATCACTGGGGCGTCTAACCTTTGTGCCCTTGCCCCCAAATTAACCCCCTCTCTGGCTGGTCTATAGGGTGGATCATCAGCAATTTGTTCTAGGATAGGTACGTTTGCTCGAACCAATGCCTGGTTCTGTCTACGCCTTTCTGGCGGAGCGAAGAAATATGTTATTCGACTCATATTATCCGCGTTTTCTCTGTTTGTCACAGATACATTTTGAACTATTGGGGCAAAGATTTCTTGCATAGTTTATGCTAACACTCCTATCATATTATGGTTACTATCATCCATTAATTTCCTAAAAGCCATTTGATTTTCTGTGGTTAGGATAGGCAATGTACTATAACCCACTGACCCGGTTATTTGTCATGAATTGATTAACCCCAGATCCAGACCCTAATTGTGGTGACGTATTTGACGTCGAAGTGTGCAAACCTGCCATGAAAGATGTTGGCATCCCATAAGAGGGATTTCTAGGTCTATTGCCATCGAAACTGGGTGGTCTAGTTGGTGGTGGGGTGGCGAAATGGGTTTGTGTCCCTGATGGTGGGACAAATCCCCTAGGATAACCAGTGGTTCCTGTATTCCCTAGGATCGAATTGTTAGTTGACATGCCACTTGTTTCATTCGTGGCCACATTACTGGTGGAGGATGCAACAGACTGTGCGTTCGAAGGGATCGCGCTAGACGTTCCCGTTGAAGCGGACGCGTTAGTGCCTGTTCCATGTGGGGCATTTTGTTCCCCTTGTTGATTGTTTGGATTAGACATCCTATTATTACGTTTTCTTCTGGGTAAGGGTTGGTTGTTATTGATTATTCTACCACTTCTAAGGTTCATATAACAACGAACTTGACACTCAGAAAAGAACTTCACAATGGTTATATCTTAACGATTTTTTATTTTAAATTTGTAACGACCAATGACGGTCCCACTGGGCGTGCCAATTTGTTTATAGTGATTTCTGGTAAACAATCGCTAGTCCTCCAAACTATCAAATAATCTCAATGACTGTTATTCAATCTCTCTGGTAACTTGCAGGATCGACTAGATTGATCCTATGGGGTATTGGTCGTTTGGGTAAATTTATTAACAAAACTGATATTCATAGTTAAGATTTGGTATTTAGAGTGTTTTATGGACGTTCAATTCACTTCGATTAACATACTAAAGAACTTAATGGCATGATCAAGTAAAGAAATACAAAACTGAATTGAATGAGTAAAGATTCGATTTGCAAAGAAATGTTTAAATGCAGAAATACGTAAATGACTTTGAATGTAAAGACTTTAATGTAAAAGCATGAAATGTAAAGGAGTTTCTGATCGAATAAAAGAAAACATTTAAATGCAAGAAATGAGTAAATGGTTTTGAACGTAAAAGTATTTAAATGACATTGATGCGAAAATGGAAGATATACTGGAAAAGATAAAGAGTTTTACTGAATTATAAATGTTTGGTGTTATCATACGTACATTGTTCGAGCATTCGTTTCCCTAGTCATGTGGTATTTTGAATGTTTACTGAATTTTGTACAATAGATATGACACACGAAATCCTAACACTAAGACTTCTATTTATACTACTTCGACCATAACGGTCTCGCTTATAAGATCCTACCACGTTCAGAACATGCAGAGCACTGCTCCTCTCTAGCTTCCACGCGTCTTCGAACGCTCCAGCGCATATATATTTGAATTCCAATCATCCCGCTCGCATTTGAATTTCAAATGCCTTGACAATCTTCGCTTCGAACTCATTTCACAAATATAGTCTCGTTACCACTTCGAGGCTTCTTTTAAATATATCTCCACAACTGTCACTCGAAGCTCCGAGCTTTGACATATCTGTTAGAAGAACAATCTCTTCCATTCCGAACGGTGACATTTACTTTATTCCAACGAACACTAATATTGTTTCATTTCGAACTTAATTACTCCACTTCGGACCACATATGTCAAAATCTTCAGCCAACAGCCGGCATATTATCAAGTGCATTCTCTTGACTTTGGAACCGATTTAAAGCATGCTACAGGCGTCGATTCGATAAATTTTCAACATGAAAGTTGTTTGTATAAATTATCTCTGCAAGTTTGATTTTGGGATGATAGCTCAAGGAGGTTTGTATGGCGACGTAAACGTTCTCGAAGACGTTTATATGATCTTGAGTACTAGCTTCGTAACTGGGCTGTGTTTTACGTCATGTTGCGTTTCAAAGTTTTGATATAATAGCTGGCTGCTATACGCCATGCAGGGGCGAAGTCTTCTCTTTTTGGCCAAACAAATGAAGAGCTTGCATACATGAGGTAGGGAGTTTACTCGAAAGATAGAGGAAAAACGCAAAAAAACGATCCATCACATTTTTCTCTTCATTACTGTAACAAACTTTTTTCCCTCAACCAACTTTTCTTTCGACCATCACCACCATAGCAACCATCACCGCCTCACTCTATTCTTTATCCATTCATCAAGAAAATGAAAACGGTTAGAACAAACTCCACCACTCTCGTCGCTATCACGCTCCTCCATAATAACCTCTCTCTCAACCAGCAATCTTTCTTTGGTTTTCATCTTCAACAACCATAACCTTCTCTACCTTCACTCTCTCTAACCAACTGTCATGATAGCCATATAACGAACTTCTTCTTCCTCTCTCTAAAAAGATAACAGTGACGGAATCATAACAAACATCTCGCCTCCTTCTCCACTCTCTACTCCATACACTCTCTCAATATTATCTTCGCACTTCCTCTCCATTGTAACATAATCTTTACCCGATTCTCTCATCTCACGCCACCCCCCCCTTCATTCATCTTTTTCATTCTCCCTTTCTTCTTCTGCACCATAACAACCTCCACTCTTACCAATAAAAAAGGAGCCTCTTGATTCGTCTTCCGGGTTACATCAAGGAACAGATTCACGGTGCTTTGATTTTGCGCAAGAGTCACGACTATTCAAGATCTTCTCCATCGCTAAGGAGTATTCAGAACGCAGCTGTAAAGTTTCTTTTGCGCGACTTTCTGGTCTTTTCGCCATCCGCGAGCGCAGTAGGAAGTTGCAGTAGTAGTTTCATATGTTTCAGGCAAGATTCAAGGCGCGGCAGACGAACTCCGTCTAGTAAGTTATCAGAATCATTTTATCGTCTTACCATGAAATTTGTTTGTGTAAATGGACACCGGATACGGAACCTACGCGAAAATTCGAGTGGAGATGTTTCTTTTCTTTTCGCTTTTGCCGGATATTTTCACGGGTACCATCGCCGACAATTGTTATACAACGGAGAAGATGACCGAAATACCTTGTTTCGGCGATAAGGATTCAAACCCTATGCGTGGTTGGGTTCCATTGGTTCCTGTGTGATTTCCTCATACAATTCCTTTTTGTTATGTCCTTATTTTGTTCAAATAATAAATAAATAAACACAAGCCTTGAATTATGATTGGCTGAGAGTTGTCATTTTTTATTTAAATTAACTTAAATTATGTTGACCAATTGACAAGAGTTACATCACATGAGAATAAAACGTGACACCCGTTAATTGTAAAAAAATAATAGAGTTTTTTTTTGGATAAAAAAAAAGGGAATGGACTTAATGCTTTAAGATATGGGCCTAGCACCTTTTACTAACTCATATCCCCTGCGGTTTGGGCCTTAGCGCCATAATAAATAGTTTTAGTTATTTCTAGAGTTAGGCAATACACCCCTGACTTGCCATGTACAACATTCATACATTTTTGATTTCGCTCATAATTTCGATTCTATTGACTCATAAAAAATATATAAAAATAAATTTCTGACATTTTAATGTCTTAGGATATTTTTGATATTTTTGGTGAATTTTTAATGATTAATTTTCATTAGTTTTTAGTCGATTTTTGATAATACATTTAGAAGTGACTTTTTCTATAACACTTCGAATTTCTTTTTGCATACGATGACCGATACTTATGCTAACCTTCAATTAACTTCTTGAATAATATGTTGACATGTTTAGATAGTTGTCACCTTAATTTAGAACCTATAATTGAGTCATATGCTTAGTGTACCATTGTATTAAACCCTTAGAGAGACAATTGATCGTTTTAACTTGGTTTTGCGCGTAATTTTGTTTTAACCACAATCTTTCTTGTATATTTTGTTTGAGTTAATTGAATATGAATTAGCTACTGACTTGTAGAGTTCCATACTTAGTTTAACACAACAGTTGATTAATTCTCAAGTTTCTATTATGTAGCGATGTTTAAAAGCGTGTTTCTCCTTTAAATTGATTAATTATAGGAGTATGATGCCATGTGTTTCTTAGAAACTTTAAGAAATTTCTCCCCAACTTAATGGTAGATAAATGTAAAACTTACCTTTGTGTTGTAAGTAGAATTTTAAAGCTACCCTTTAGTGGTATAACTCTTAGGAGCTAATTTGATACTTGTAGGTTTCCCTCGCATGATTAGTTGCAATTCTGCCGCCATCTTAGGGAGATGTTTTGGTAAGCTTTAGAATGTGCATTTGCTTCCCGTTATCAGAATTTAGGCTTAGCATGCTTCATAATTGTTGGTTTGTTGATGCTTAGGCTTGTTTTGACACTTGTTTATCGTAGACCTTGAGCTTTGTCGATTGAGATATGGACTTGTATATTCCCTATTGTGCGGTTATTTGGTATCTTGTGTGAATTGTGTTTCTTGCTGGTACCTTAATTGTGATACGAACTTGTATGTTCTATATTACTTTTATCATGTATTTGTACGAATTGTATTTCATGCAGGTACTGTTTGTAACACGGATTTGTACGTCTAATGTTACATCGTGAGCTATTTTTTGCTGGAATTTTATTTCTTGCAAGTGGTTCTGATTGTAGTATGGACTTATATCTTCCATACCACTTTGATAAACATCTTTGTGTGAATTGTATCTCATGAAGATGTTTGTTTTGATGCGGATTTGTATATTCGATGTTACATTGTGAATTGTTTTCTATTCGAATTGTATTTCTTGCAGGGATTCAGTTTGTGATTGGACTTGTATGTTCCATATCACGTTGTTACATTTCTTTGTGTGAATTATATTTCACACAGGTGTTTGTTGTGACGCGGGTTTGTATATTTGACATTATCTTCATTCTGGTTTTCTGCCTGAATTGTATTTCTTGCAGGGGTTCAGTTTGTGATGTGGATTTGTATGTTCCATATCTTCGTGTTGCACATCTTTGTGTGAATTGTATTTCATGCAGGTGTTGTTTGTAGTGCGGATTTGTATATCCGGTGTTATATATCTTTTCTGGCATTCTGTTTGAATTGTATTTCTTGCAGGTACCCTGGTTATGATATGGATATGTACATTCCATATCGTTTTGCTTGTTTGCATTCTGTATGAGTTGTATTTTGGGCAGGTGTATTTTTTGATATTTGGACATGTACAACACGCGCTCTGATCATGATTATTGATTCCTCGATGCATTTCTGATCAAATTTGTTTATTGATGGGAGCTTATTCAAAATTTTCCGGAGTATTTCTTAGCTTGCTTTTGCTTACAGATTGTTATCCGTTTGATATTTTCTATACCTTTTTATCACATTCTTTTACTTCTTTTATAGAGAGCATGAGAAGTAGGGTTTTACCACTTTCTTTTTCCATGAGAAGTAGGACTAGAGATGCATGAAGGGGCTTCCGTAGTTGGAGCATGTTCAGGAACCCCTTTGGTTTATTTAAGGATCTGTTTAGGGTAATTTTGTGTGATACTTGTGTGTGGTTTGTTTAAAATCCTCTTCCGTGCACAAGAAGGTAATTCTCAGTAAGTGTTTACATTTTGTGCTTGCATAGGTCATGGTTGGTTAGGAAACCCAGAGTGGTATCACCAAGAAAAGTCCCACTTTGATACTTATTGATATATATGATGATATGAAGGGCACACGGAAAAGGGTTCGCAATCAACCTCTGCACAGTTCTAGTCCGTGTCAGCTCAGCACACGTGAATTGTGTTGCTTCCCTTATCGAATCAATAATAATAAAAGTGGCAAGAGTTCCCTATTTTGACTCTCCACGCTTTCTTGGGGTTCTCATTTATTGCTGAACTCGCATCATTTGCTCTTCACACTTAACATTTCATGTCATGCAATGATACCATTCACGGGAATCAGAATGTGTTGGCTCCTGGTTGCTTCTGGCCCTCGGCTTGCTGTTGTAGGCTAAGAGACTTCCTCTTTTTGCCTCGCTTGTGTGACATTTGTTTGTGCATTGCATTGTGTGTGTGCTTCTGCCAAAGCACTTGTTTTCTTAATCCCTATTCATCCCTTGGTCGTTCAATCGAGGTGGATGTTAGGATAGTTTCCCCAGGTTTTCTCGGTTAGCAAAGTCTTCGAGCTTAGACTTTTATCCTCAACCATAGGGCCATCTTTTCATGATAACATTAGGGATAGAACTAGATAATTTTCCTTAATTGTTTTCTTCTCTTTTGCATCCTTGCATGTAATAAAACTAAAACTTATTTTCTTTTCTTTTGAAGATCAAAACATCTAATAATGGTTCAGACTCCTTTTTCAAAGGTAAAAGCAACCAACCAATGCAAACCGTTTTCGCCTACAGACGCTCTTTTTTGTTTTTAAAACCTTTTATGAAAGGACATGCTTTCACGCATCGTTCATAAAAAACACAAAACCCACCAAATCATGTGAGCCGAACTATGATACTATGACTGTTTCATTGCACGAGGGAATACGTAGGCATCTTGTCACGGGGCTCGATCGAGAAAAACATTGTAAATACTTCCTTTTTTTCCCCGTGTTTTCTTTATTTTCCTTTCTTTCATATGCATTCCCCTTAACGTAGCATTATAGCGATTAAGCAGTGAATAAATATAAACACACCCATTAGATGGAAAATATAAGTGGATACCGTAGAGTACTATGGGCGTGTGAGATGCTAACACATTCCCTTCGTGTAATAGACTCCCTTACCTTATCTCTCGGTCGCAAGACCATGCCTTATCCCTTTTAGGTTTTCTCGAAATCTTTACCTTTCTCCTTTTACTAGATAAAAAACGTTCGATGGCGACTTTATTAATATTCTATCCGATGATGTTCAGTCGGTTGTTTCACCTTGTACCAACCTACAGATAGCGGTGTTCGACCATCTTCGTCTGGCTCCATCGCAACTTCACCCTAACGCCATCACATTTATATGGCCGTTCGAGATCGTGTGCGAATTTTTGGAGATCGGTGCTACTCTTCCTTTATTTTTCCATATTTTCTGCCTTCAAAGGAATTATTCTAAGGTGGATGGGGTGGTACGATGGATCTGGGTGTCCTTCTGGCAGCAGAATGGGAAACTTTTCAAACCTTACCAGGAATCTGTTAGTTTCTTTAAGGCAAGATATGCTTGTTCGACTAGTATCCGAACGGGCCCTCTTTAATGTGTTCACAAGGACTCTGGCCTTCGAGGAGGACGGATGTTATACCCCAAAATTTTCCCTCCTATTTCTTAAGACACTCCACATCTCTATATTCAAGAATTCCTCAAGGGTTGACCAGACAAATCCTCTCCTAAGCAATCAACCCACAACCAGGGTTTTGCTTCTCTTAAGATAAAATCAAGTTCTAATGCCTCATGTGGTCATCATACCTCCTTATATGTATCAAGGTATCACCATGTCAAGTTTCAAGCCTCACAGCTCAAGTTTGCTCAGATGGTTGAAAATAAGTTGTATTGGACAAAAAGTCAACTGTGTTCAACATATAGTCAAACTTCATCATTTTTGGTCAACATCAATATTTTGAAGTCACATTCATCATTTTATCAAGGGTTGATCATGATTTATCAAGAAAACTTAAGATTTGATCAAAAGCCAAAGTTTTCAAATTAGGATTTTTTGACAAAAAGTCAACAGAACTTTGACCAGGCATAACATTCACATACTTTATCAAAAAAATTTCCACCAAAGCTCATTTTGAATAGAATTCAATTCTATACAAATTCATGTCTCCCAAGCTTTGGCCAAAAATACTTCATTTGAGATTCATGGATTAAGACACTATAGGTCCTTCTAAAAGTCAATAAAAAGTCATCTTTTTGAAAAGAAGTGTACATGAACATGGAAACTTCAATGAAGATGAAACCAAAAGGAGTGTTTATAGGATATCTTGAGATTTATAAAAAGTCCAAGAACACTTGAAAATGTTGAAAATTGAGCAAGATACAAGTTGTGCAAGTTTGACATTTTTGAAGAGGTGCATGAAGGAAAATATTTAGCAAATTCAAATTTTTTCTAAATGGGCCTAAGTTTTTATGATCCAAACTTATTCTTGAGATTATCCATAACCTCTACACTCATTTCCATGCCATTCCTTTATTTATTTAATTTATTTTTGAATTAAATGGCTAAAATTCGAATTTAATTAAATAAAATATAAAGATAAAGGATAAGGTGAGTTGGGCTTATTATTTGCATGACTTGAGGTCCAAGATAGCTCATAACAAGCTTTCAAATTCGTGCAAGAAGCACTAAGGCAAGATTGAGCCAATTTTGGAAAGTTTTGATAAAATTTTCAATCAAATATTTTTGCATTCAAGAGAATATATTTTTACTCAATGCTTGACCTAATACACTCCTCACTATATATAATACAAGATCATAAGCCAAAGGGACGATTTGCTGCACTCAAAACCCTACACAAAAATTCCAAAAAATTGCAAACCTAGGGCATGTTCGTATCACAATTTCCAGCCATTTTCAATCAGTTCTAAGGATTGATTCATCCTCCTGAGCTTTCCAGCAACTGATTCAAGTCCTTAGGAAAGCAAATCCGTGCCCAGAATCATCCTCATAAAGTTTCACCGGTTGGTAATGTTTCTTGGGACTCAAACCTTCGATTCATGTAATATAAACGATTTTGATTCATGAATTCATGTTCATACTAATGTTTGTGATTATTTAGAACCATTGTGCATGAGTTTTGACACAGGAATTAGGTTTCACCATTATTAGGGCACAAAGCTTCTGCTTTGTCGTATCCTTATTTGCAAGCCATTTCAGAGAAAACTGACACCACAATTGAACTCGCAAGGGTCGATTTAGGGGGATAAGGTCCCTTTTGATTGCTAAGTTTTCCTATTTTGCAGATTTGAATTTTGGGGTGATCGAAGAAGACGATCGGAGTTTGACTCTGGTGTCTCTAAACTTTGGTTGACCGGCCAAGGGCATGCGTGGCAAAACCTTGCTCTTTGATTCGTTCATTCAAATAATTTTGGGTCTCACGCGCGTGTTTTGCTTTTAATTTGATTTTTCTAGAATTAATGTTGAATATATATTTATGGTTGTGTCATTGTTAATGGATGTATCACCACCCCAGTGGTTAACCATGCGCGCGCTAGTCTACTTTATCCCTCAGGTCATGGGTTCGAGCCTGCCTTTTGCCATTTATTTTCATAACTTCTAATTTTCTGTAGGTATCACACATATATTTCCAAAGGCGCTATCATGACAACACAAGCAAGTGACCTAGTGGAAAACTTTTGAACCTGTGCCTTAAGGTCCTGGGTTCAAACCTTGCAGGGACCATTCTTATTTTTTTACCACCTGTTTTCTCTAACTTTTTCTATTTCTTTTATTTTTCTAACTTGATTTAATTTCTTTTCAAAATTAATTCAAACATTTTCAAAATCACAAAAATATTCTAATTTCAGATTTAGGTTAATTAAACAGTTAATTAATTTTTGATATAAAAATAATTTATTTTTCTCATGATTTAAATTATTTTTCATAATTAATTAATAAATAACTTAGAAATTAGGTTTTAATAACTACATTGATTTCAAAAAATATCAAAAAATATTCTTCTTTTATAATTAGGGTTTAGACACTTTCTCTTATCATTAGACATTTTTCCTCCAATTTATTTACTTTATTTTGCATTTAAAATTCTAGAAAACGATGTATAGGTCGCAAGGTTTATTCTGTAATAGCGTAGATTTATACTTTATGCCTTTACTTTCTGCACCTATAGTATGTATCTGCCCCAAAGCCATGTAATAGCATAGGACATTTACTTTCCCCAGTTTACTTTCCTCACCTTTACTTTCTGTACATATTAACTTTCCCCACTTTACTTTCCTCACCCTAATTCAAGACTAATATAATTAAACTTAACACACTTATCGCACTTGCACTCCCTTAGGATATCCTCTCTTGTTGCCTTTCAAATACAATGGTCATGTCCCTCAAACGTAGGGGTACCATTAGCAAAGATGCTTACGAATAACATCATCATAGTCCCTTCGATATAAACATCATAGTCCCTCAATGACCCTCTATGTTGCCTACGAATATATGATCTCGTCCCTCAGTTGTTGCCTACGAATAAGTGATGATTGTCCCTACGAATTTCTAAAAGTATCCTTACATGTTGCCTTCAATGACCATACGATGACCCTTCGATTGTCCCTTCACATCCAAACGAATAAAGTTACCTACCAACTAATGGTATGGATGGCCTTATTCTGAAGGAGAAGAAAAAATAACATGGAAACGACCATTCCGAATAGGTAAATAAGACTCTATTGCTTGCTCCAATCAAAATGCTTTTCACACCTCACACTTTTCAAAAAAAAAACACTTTGTATACATTCCAGCGAGAATCATTACAAAGTTAAACATTTTCCAAACAAACATTTTCGAACACTTCTTATACATTCCAACGAAAATCATTACGAAGTCAAAGCGAAATGTCTTTTCAAAGTACTTTTCAAACTACACAAACACAAAAAGCAATTTTTTAAAGTGAGCTAAGCAACTAAGATCCCGTAGATAACCACGGATGAAAAGGGTGCTAATACCTTCCCTTTTCATATCTGCCTCCCGTACTCAGAATCTAACGAAGGTATTTTCCTGTTCTTTTCATCTTCCATTTATTGGATAAAAGAAAAGTCGGTGGAGACTCTTGCTATCCGCAACATTTGCAATAAAAAGAAAAACAAACAAGTCAGTTCTCCCACCGTGTTACAGAAATGGAGACTCTATCGGGGATACTACCTAAAAGAAAGGCTACCTTAGGGCTATAAGATCACTTTACTGCTTTTTGTTTGCTTTGTTTGCTTTATTTTTAAGGGATGCTCGGGTATTATATCTGTGGGGGATCGTACACCTGAATCCAGGTTTTCTTAGGCAAGTAGAAATAAATCATTGCAACTGTCCGGCGTAGACCGAAATAGTTAAAATGATGGCTACGGTTAGTGCGACACTTTGGATGTCTTGATGCTCCTCATGTTCAGTTGATGAAGTATTTGGCGTCTGCGTGGTGTCATAAGCACTAAATCAACTTTAGAACCCTAATTGACCCATTTTGGCCATTAGAAGGTAGTGAGATAGCCGGCTTCGGTGCAGATTGAGGTTGGCTGATACTCGATGCTACGCTCATTGAGATTCATCTTTCGGGATGTTTCGATCGACCACTTGGTAGTCGTATTGAAATAAATCTTGCGATGAAGATCCGTGATATGAAATTCCTAGAACTCAGTTACTATTGTAGGACAGGTTGAACCAACTTAAACTCCGGTAGGGTAGACCCCTATACCTCATGCAAGCCTTAAACCTAGGGCTATTGTGTGAATTGTTTGTGCTTGCTACTTAAACATGACATCATAACATCATATCATCATAACATTTATAACGATTTCAAAGACCTAGGGATTTATCATTACTCTTTGTTGTAGGGTTATGGCTTCCAGGAAGACATCCGAATCAACTTTGTGGGTATACCTTCTCAGCTCAAGGAGTATTAGAAATTCTTGATTACTCTTAGTTCATCAAGAGGCATGGATATCTACTCGAATTGGCTACTTAAGGTTTTGAAGAAGATATGATGAGCGTCGTATTCCAATTCTTTAATCTGAAGCATCACTGTTTTACTTTTCCAGACTACCAATTGGTACCTACATTGGAAGAGTTCTATAGGCTACTCGGGATACCCATTCTTGATCAAATACCATTCACTGGTTCAGAAAAAATTCTGAGGTTTAAAGACATTGCATCAGCGTTACATCTAAAGCAACCAGACATTAAAGACAATTGGGAGACAAGAAGTGGAGTTAAGGGTTTGCTTCCTAAGTTTCTGATAAAGAAAGCTCAAGAATTCTGAAAGGTTTTGAGTTTCCATGCTTTTGAAGACATTTTGGCCTTGCTAATCTATGGCTTGGTGCTATTTCCTAATCCAGATCAGTTCATAGACGTGAATGCCATCAAGATATTCCTCACTCATAATCTCGTCCCTGCTTTGCTCGAAGACATTCTACATTCTCTCCATACTCGTACTACGAAAAGACAAAAAACTCTCATGTGTTGCATACCGTTGTTATCCAGGTGGTTTATTTTGCACCTTCCTCAATCAGTAATGAAGAACGAACAAAGGGTGAAATGGTCTCAAAGGTTGATGTCACTCTCTCATTCAGAAATCCGTTGGTGTCTCTACTTTCAAAAGGACTTCACTTTCATTGAATGTTGTGGAGATTCCCTAATGTACCACTCCTTGGCATAAGGGGGGGGGGTATCACTTATAATCCTTCCTTAGTGAAACACCCGGCCGGAAAATCAAAGGATATAACTATATATCAATGAAGTCGCCATCGAACGTTTTTTATCCAGCCAAGGGGAAAGGTAAACATCGAGTAAACTTGAAACGAAGAAATCACGGTCTTGCGACCAAGAGATCGGGTAAGGAAGTCAGTTACGCGAGGGGAAGTGATTAACACCCCACACGTCCGTAGTACTCTACGGTATCCGCTTTTACTTTCTATCTAATGGATGTAAAGGTCTAACTATATCTGTATATGGTATAATGTATGCAAAAAAAGAAAAGAATAAAGAAATAAAGAAAAGAATAAAAGGAAGAAAACACAGGGAAAAGAAGGAAATATTTACAAAGGTTTCTCGATCTAGCCCCGCGACAAGATGCCTACGTATTCCCTCGTGCAATGGGAAAGTCAGAGCGCCGTAGTTTGGCTCACTTATTTTGGTTGGTTTGTGTTTTTTAGATTAGTAGACGAAATAGCAAACGATGACGAAACACCTCCACAATGACGAAACATCAGCTACAAACGGGATGACGAAACATCAAAAGACGGGATGACGAAACATCAGAGGATGAGATGACGAAACATCAGCGGCAGGACGACAAAGCGTCAGAAGATGAGATGACGAAACATCAGCAGGACGACGAAGCATCAGCAGCAAACAGGACGACGAAACATCCTAAAACTAATTGGTTTGTATCTTTTACTTTGGAAAATGTTTCAGATTATTAGAGTGTTTTAATGCACTTGACAAAACAAGATTTTAGTTTTAAGGATGCAAAAGGATAAAGGTAAAATAGCTAGTGGAATCAAGTGAATGAGGTTCATACGAAGTGTCATGTGAAGTGAGGTCAGTAGACACAACATTCATTTACAAAGTTTATACAATCTTTTAACAAACATCAAACATCATTATAAACACACACATACAAATTTAATTCACAAACTAGGTCAAAACTAGTCCTAAAAGCATACAAAGAGCTAATTATGCGAAGCGTCGGGCTTAGATGAAGTTAATGGACAATCAAAGAACAAAATGACACAAAATTCAGTAGCTAAACATGTTAATGTTCCATTTACATCACACAAATAAATCATAAAGATTCATGAACAAAAATTCACCAAAAGGTGCACAAACATGCAACAAACGCGTGTAGTGAAGTACATCTAAGTGTGTGAGACTTATAACATGAAAAGAATTTGTCAAGATGAAGTGATTACAGTACCAACATCATATGAAATAATTAATAACCAAATCATAAAGAAAATGTCACAAAGATGCAATTACAACATTAGTGCGGAAACTAGTTGAAATGCTTAGTCTAGAAAGCGTTTACAAGTTAAAAGAAGTCATAGAAAGGCAAAGATGAAAAGGGATGGACCAAGATATATCAAGATACACAAGTTACAGTAGCAAACATATTATTTCATCAACAAGATCATCCAAACATGCATTCAAATTATTCACAAGCAAAACACTTAAGAGAAATGCGTTCGACTCGTGCAAGTGCGGGCAAACATGTGTATGCATGTGTGTGTGCTTGTGCTTGTGCATAATTGTGCTAAATTTCAAATGATGGTGGGATCAGGAGCAACACATAATGAATAACCACTCAATCTATACACTATTAAGTCATAAGATGTTCCAAATTTCACATATATAACATCTACACAAAGACTAGTTAAAGGCTTGACCAAGAATGCAACTAGGGATTAAATGAAGCATGGTTAATACATGAAGGAAAAGGAATGAACCTCATAGCATAAGAAAACATGGAAGATAGTAGCTAGCATGGTAAGAATGAATTATCATCATATACATAATCATCATAAAGATTCACAAACAAAGGAAATTAAGAATGCCTAAGTACGTATCTAGAAGTGTGTAGTGAAATGTGCATGGATATGCAATTGTGAACATGCTTAGTGGTGTCATTTTTGAGTGAAGTAAATGATGGACACATAGAGATTACGTTCATGTTAGACACAAACAAATTACAATCAACTAAAAAAAAGAAAACCTACACAAAACTAATACAAGAAGAACTAGTCAAGGATTTGTCTAAAACATGCACCTAGGAGTCAAATGAAGCATGACATGGTATAGGTAAAGAGGCATTAAAATTTAGAAGACGGAGAAGGATGAAAGTCAGTAGTTATCATGGTAGAGATGCACTCATGTCATGTACACAATCATCATAACCTTTTCATACGCAACTTTCAATAAGAAAACATGAATGCGCATCCTAGAAATGTATGATGGAAAGTGTTTGTGTGTGTGAAACACCCGGCCGAAAATCAATGGATATAACTATATATCAATGAAGTCGCCATCGAACGTTTTTATCCCTCCAATAGGGAAAGGTAAACATCGAGTAAACCTGAAACGAAGAAATCATGGTCTTGCGACCGAGAGATCGGGTAAGGAAGTCTGTTACGCGAGGAGAAGGGATTAGCACCCCACGCGCCCGTAGTACTCTACGGTATCCGCTTTTACTTTCTATCTAATGGGTGTAAAGGTCTATCTATATCTGTATATGGTACAATGCGTGCAAAAAGAAAAAGAAGAATAAAGTAATGAAGAAAATAATGAAAGAAATAAAACACGGGGAAAAGAAGGAAATATTTACAAAGGTTGCTCGATCTAGCCCCGCGACAGGATAACTACGTATTCCCTCGTGCAATGGGAAAGTCAGAGCGCCGTAGTTCGGCTCACTTGTTTTGGTTGGTTTGTGTTTTTTAGATTAGCAGACGAAACAGAAACGATGACGAAACACCTCCATGATGATGAAACATCAGCTACAAACGGGATGATGAAACATCGGGAGACGAGATGACAAAACATCAGCAAACGAGATGACGAGACATCAAAGGATGAGATGGTGAAACATCAGAGGATGAGATGGCGAAACATCAGCAACAGGATGACGAAGCATCAATAGAAAACAGGACGACGAAACATCCTAGACTAGTTGGTTTGTATCTTTTACTTTGGAAAAAGTTTCAGATTATTAGAATGTTTTAATGCACTTGACAAAACAAGATTTTAGTTTTAAGGATGCAAAAGGATAAAGGTAAAATGTCTAAGGGAAACTAACCTACTTCTAAATCCTAATGTTATCATGCAAAGTTGACCCTAAGTTGCGGGTATAAACAAAGGGAAGAGTCTACCTAAAATTATCATGCATGGATGCCTAACTTAATGTCTAAACTCAAAAGCTAACTTAATCGAGCAAAACCTAAGGGGAATCTATAAAATCAATCATCTTTGTTAGGAAACCAAATGAGAAGAGGGGTAGAATCAAGTAAAGTGCTTTGGTGAAAGCACACAAACCGAGCTCTAACAAGTGCTAAAAAGAAAGAAGAAGAAGAAAGAAGAAAATGCAATGAAGTTCGAATGAATTATGCTCGTGCAAAGTGTCATGTGAAGTGAGGTCAGTAGACACAACATCCATTTACAAAGTTATACAAAACTTTAACAAACATCAAACATCATTACAAACACCTACAAACAAGTTAATTCATAAACTAGGTCAAAACTAATCCTAAAAGCATGCAAGGAGCTAATTGTACGAAGCGATGGGCTTAGATGAAGTTAATAGACAATTAAAGAATAAAAATACATACAAGTCAGTTGCTAATCATGTCAATGCTCATTTACATCATGCAAAATAAACCACAAAGATTCAAGACCAAAGTCTATCAAAAGTGCGCAAACATGCAACAAACGTGGGTGGTGAAGTGCATCTAAGTGTTTGAGGTTTATGACATGAGAAGAAGGTGTCAAGACGAAGGGACTACAGTAGAAACATATCATGAATGAATCAATAACCAAATCATAAAAGAAATGTCATGAAGATGCAATTACAACATGGATGCGAAAACTAGTTGAAATGCTTGACCTAAGAGGTGTTTACAAACTAAAAGAAGCCATGGAAAGGAAAAGATGAAGAAAAATGAGTCAAGTAATATTAAAATACACAAGTTACAGTAGCAAACATGTTATTTCATCAACAAAAATATTTAAAAATGCATACAAAGAATTCAAAAGCAAAACACTCAAGAGAAATGCATTCGATTCATGCAAGTGCGGGTAAACATGTGCATATATGTGTGTATTTGTACTTGTGTGTCAGAGATGATAGGTGATGGAAAGAAATTCAAATTACACATTATCAAGCCATGAGATGCTTCAAATGGTACACATCATAAGTTTAACTCAAGATATGATTCATGAGCAACCAAATGTAGAAGATAAAGCTTCCATACACAAACAAATCACCTATTTAATGAATAAAATCATCCAAAGCAAGATACCACCTATCTTAGATCAAATATCATTGATTAAGATTTGTAGGAAGGGAAAGATGTCTTGTATGTCATAGGGTGATGAATAGAACCCTCATAAGATGCTTGTCATGAGCTTGAGGTAATGTCTATTAAAAAGATATGCCTCAAAAATCAAGAACCTATAATCCCTCAAGGTATGTTCCAACCAACAATAGAAAAAGAAGAAGAAAGAAAATCTAGCTCTTTTAGGTCATCATGATGACATTACAAATGAGTGCAAGCCAATGAATCAAAGAGCATTTGGGTTATGGATTACATAATGTACAAGGTCAGAAGTAAAACTCAAAGATCCAATTGGAATTGGATTGCTAGAACCATGCATGATGCATACAATACAAGTGATAGAACCATAAGCAAAAGTTGGTAACATTCTAATTAACAAAAGTTGCATGTGCTTGAGCGAATTAGGGGCTTAAATGAATCAATAATACTGGAATCAAGGCCCTAAATATGCTATGAGGATGTAGTAAGAGAGTGAGAAGTAAATTCTTAAAGAATTGCATGAATGCATCCCTCACCTTACAATCCATGCACAAGGATGCAACCAATGATATGAAAATCAAACTTCTAAATAAAGATCAAGGTGATCCCTTGAGGTCAAGTGTATCTCAAGTCTTAGAAGACTATCCTTGAGGTTATCATTCCCCTCTAACCATCAATTAGAAACATAAACTAGACAAGAGAAGGGTTTAAGAACCAATGCATCAACAATCTAGGGTTCTAAGAACCATGGAAACTTTGTGCTCAAGGCAAGGACTTAATGACCTAACATGGAATTTTTAATGAATGAAATCATGTCACATAGCACTAGAGCACTCAAATGATCATTACACACCCAAGTTTTGACCTTAAATCATGTCCACAAGCTTCACAATTGAAGTTGGATCCCAATTACACTAGGCAAAGGTATGTTCACTTTTGAAATTCCATGAAAATAGGAAAATGAGGGATAAAATCCAAATAAAAATGAAATAAGGGGCTCAAATCCTTTACAAGTCAGGGACATATCCTTGCCCAAGTCAAAAATTCATGGAATGGTCAAAACAAAATTCAAAAGGTCAATACTATCAATATTCATGCTCATATGACCAAGTAATAAGAAAAAATTGGTATAAAATTCAAAAGTCAGAAATAAAAATCTATAAAAAATAGAAACAGTGACTCAACACCCTAAACATGATTAAAAATATTTTTGGCATTTTTATTTTGTAAGGAAAATGATAAAAACAAATAAAAATGCAAAAATGAATGATGCAAATGGTGCATTTAATGCTAAAATTGATTTAATTATGCCAAAATGCCAAAATAGTAAAATAAAAATCAGAAATGTATGAAGTATGCTATTAATGAGCTAGAATATTTTTTACGCATTTTTTATATGCATGAAAGTATTTTTTTAATGATTTGAATATGCATAAAATGCAATATGATGCATGAAATGGTCTTAAAATGGAAAAATGCAAGAATAGTGAAATAAAATTCACAAATGCATGTGACATTATTCAAATGGACCAAGATATTTTTCATGTATTTTTTTATGCATGGAAGTATTTTAAAATGATTTAAATATGCATGAAATGCATGAAATTGTCTAAAAATGGAAAAAATACAAGAATGGTGAAATAAAATTCACAAATGCATGTGACATTATTTAAATGGACCAAGATATTTTTCATGTATTTTTTTATGCATGGAAGTATTTTAAAATGATTTAAATATGCATAAAATGCATTAAAATGCATGAAATTGTCTAAAAATGGAAAAAATGCAAGAATTCTGAAATAAAATTCAAATATTCATGAGATATGATTTGAATGGACTAAGATATTTTTTGTACATTTTTCATATACATGGAAGAATTTTAAAATGATTTAAATATGCATGAAATGCATTAAAATGCATGAATTTATTTAATTATGCAAAAATGCAAAAATTAAGAAATAAAATTCAGAAACTCAAAATTAATATTATGAAAGGTTCCAAATATTTTTTGTGGAATTTTTTAACATTGGGAAGTATTTTTTTAGGATTTTTCAATGAAAATGCAATTAATTAAAGTCAGAATTTATTTAAGTGGTCAAAACATTTTTTTTAAAATTTGGAAAAATTCCACAAAATATTTAAAATCATTTTGAGCCTATGGTATTTTTTTTTGGAATTTTTGGATGATTTTTGAATATAAAATCAAATGATGCAAAATGCTAATTATGAAGTAATAAAATGAAAATTCAAAAAATGCATGGACCGCTCAGATCGTGCCACCTCATCGTCTCCTACCTCCAGCCCTTGCCCTAAACGCGTGTTTCACCAGTTTCATGCAAGCAACTTCTAGCAAACGTATCTCACTCATTTCTCAATCAAATTATGTGATTCAAAGCTCAAAATAAAGATCTCATGGCAAGCTACAACACACAACTCGTAAAACATCAAATGATTCACCACACATCAAGAAATCTAAGCACGAAAATCACAAAAATCATCCTAAATCTGAATTTTCAGAACTTCATGCTATGCAATATGCTTCACAAACAGTTGAAATTATACATCAAACCTAGTGTTTGGCCAGCTAACCACGCATACAAATCATCAAATTACACAACTCGTAAAACATCAAATGATTCACCACACATCAAGAAATCTGAGCACGAAAATCACAAAAATCATCCTAAATCTGAATTTTCAGAACTTCATGCTATGCAATATGCTTCACAAACAGTTGAAATTATACATCAAACCTAGTGTTTGGCCAGCTAACCACGCATACAAATCATCAAATTCATCAAATACAAGCTAGAATTCCAAATTTGAGATTTGAATCATACCTCTTGATTTGAAAAATAAATCCAAACGTGCCTCTGGATTTGAAGAGGAAACACTTCAATCTTGATCTTAGATCTTCAAAGGAGTGATAATAATGAAGAAAATCAACTTCAAATTCAGTTTGCAACCAACTCCAAGTATGAGAAATTTTGAGAAAATGCAGAGCTCTTTGGATCTGGAAACGAGAGAGAGAGAGAGAGAGAGAGAGTCTGCTTGCACAAAATGAAGCTTCCCATCAATTTATAAAATTGATAGCTGGCATCTCAAAATTGTAGAGTGCTTGTCAATGCTTGCTTGCTTGTTATGAGTAATATGAGTGCATGCTCAGCTCACGTGATGGAATCCTCTAGCTCGCCAAAATGAGAAAAAATCAAAGAGTGCATGAAATGTGTGTGAGCAAAATGTGCTCAAATATGCTTGGCTTTTTATGGCAAGGAATGCATGCTAGCTGGCTGCTTCGATCCCTGGCTTGATGGCTTGAACAAACTTGCACAAACAAACTTGAAAAATGCACAAAATCAAACTATCCAAAAATCAACTTTATGTCACTTTTTCTCCTTCAGATTTCTCACAAATGGTTTGGGCATTCTTTGGCCTCTTGGTACACATCAAAATTTCATAGCATGAGGATCAAAACAAGCTTTGGTTCACTCAAAATGGATAAAAAATGAGTGAGATATGGTTCTTCAAAGTCATGCACAAAGATTGCACAATCTAGGCAACCACGCGTGCGTTCTGGCTTGCATGGGCATGCATGGTTTCAGTTTCATGGCCTCAACTTGTGAGCCTTGTATCTTGATCAATTTTGCACCAAATGACATGATTCAAAGTTCCATTTAAAGCTATCATGACATACTTCAAAATGCACGAAGTGGTTTTTAAAAATTCCATTCCAATCAAAATATATAAGCTTCAACATTATGCCCACCACCCGTTTGTGGAAATGACTCAAAGAAATGCCCAGAAAATACCCAGAAACGTGCATGCTTGCCCAGCCTTGGTCAAATTTTGTGCACAAAACTTCTAACTCAAATATCTCTGAAATGGTGCATTTTTGAGAAATTTTACACATTGGAAATCTTGTAGGATTTTTTTCAAGCTTTCCAGAAATGTATGGCATGAAATCATTGGATAAAAATTGAGAAAGTTATGAGGTGTCAAAGTTCCATAGGATGCACACTTAGGAAAAAAATTCAAACTTCAAATATCTTCAAGAACAAGTTAACTCCAATTTCTTCAATTTTGTTGATTCAATGGTGAATTTGGGCAAGAAAAATAAAAATGTGATATTTGAATTGATGGTTGACTAAAAGTCCACTTGGTCAACTTCTGACTTTGACTGATTTTGACCAAAATGACCATTTTGCCCCTTGTGATCAATTGACTTGCTTCCACTCCAAATTGAGCTTCAATATTTCAACCATAGATGTCCATCAACATATAGAAACAAGTGAAATCAAGTTTGAGTGAAGAATCTGAAGAAATCCTGATTTTACTCAAAACCCTAATTTTGCTCCATGTGTTAGGAGGTGACCAATGAAGCTTCAAAACCTCAAATCTTCTGAATGTGTTGAGCAATCCTTTGAACCATGATAACTCAAATGATAATAAGAAGGTAATATTTCAAGAAAACAACCCATCCAAGCTTCAAACTCCATAGAGGACCAAAACCCTAATTTCATTAGATGAGTGCCACAAATGAATTTCTCACCAATTCTCTTCAAAACTTCAATTCCTGAGGGATCAATGAGACAAATGGAGTGTCTTGATGCATAATATATCATAGTGACTTGAAAGATCCACAGATATGGAAACTTGAGATTTCCTCAGAAGGGCATGCTAACACAATCAACCTCCTTAACTTGTAGAGACTTGAGAACCCAAAGAGCTTGGATCCTATCATGAGATGTGAATGCAATGCAATATGATGTTTATGATGAAACATAAGCCTAAATCAAGAGGGTAAATTTTGGGGTGCAACAGTGTGTATTCAAACATGCGCGTGTCAAGTGTTATATACAAGTGATATCAGTGATGAGAACATAAGTATGATGTTCAAACAAACACAAAACAATTATCATACATCACAACCATTCATGGTACAAAGGTTAGCAACAGAAAAGATCGATTCTAAACCCTAGAATTAAATTTAAGTAAGCATACAAGTTAGTGAGCCAAATATGGTGAAGAGGCAAGGTGAGAAGGCAAAAGTGACACACAAGGTCAGTAGCTTAAGACCTAAGTAAATCATAAACAAAAGCAATACAAACAAAGTAAAGAACTTGCATACAAAAGTACATAGAGTTAGGGTTTGAAAACTCCAAAACTAGTCAAATATGGCACTTGATAAAGATTTAAACAAAATAGTTTTAATTAAGTAATTAAAACCATGTGTGACTTGTGTCATAATTTTAACTCAAGATATGATTCATGAGCAACCAAATTTAGAATATGAAACTTCAATACACAAACAAATCACCTATTTGATGAACAAAATCATCTAAAGTAAATACCACCTATCTTAGATCAAACGACATTGATTAAGATTTGTAGGAAGGGAATGAAGTCTTGTATATCATAGTGTGATGATAGAACCCTCACAAGGTGCTTGTTATGAGCTCAAGGTAATGTCAATTGAAGTGGAATACCTCAAACATCATGAACCTATAATCCCTTAAGGTATTGTCCAATCAACAATAGAAGAAAAAGAAGATTTAGCTCTTTTAGGTCATCATGATGATCTTACAATTTAATGCAAGTCAATGAATCAAAGGGCATGTAATTAATGATCACATAATGTACAAAGTCAGAAGTAAAGATTAAGAATTCAATTATAATTAGATTACTAATTCCATGAAGGATGCACATAACACAAGTGTTACAACCATAGCTACAAAATGATGACATCCTAACAACAAAACCAACATGAATTAAACAAGCTAGGGATCTTAAATGAATCAATCAAACTGGAATCAAGGCCCTAAACATGCCATGAGGATAAGGTAAGGAAATGAGAAGTAAATTCCCAAAGGATTGCATGAATGCATTCCTCATACCTCATAATTCATGCACAAGAATGCAAAAGGTGAAACAAAGATTAAACATCTTCCAATTAAAGGATCAAGATGATCCCATGAGGTCAAATGTCTCTCAAGTCTTTAGAAGACTATCCTTGAGGTTATCATACCCCAAAGCATCAATTAGAAACACAAATTGTACAAGAACATGGTCTAGAATCAAGACATCAACAAATTAGGGTTTTGGGAACCACACAAACTTTATGCTCAAGGTAGAAACCAAATGATCAATATGTAATTTCCAATAAATGAAAACCTGTTTACGTATCAATAGATCATTCAAATGATCATCACATACCCAAAGCTTGGCCTTAAATTATGTCTATAAGCTTCAATTTGAAGCTTGACTCAATTACACTAGGCCAAAGGGTATATTCACCTTGGAAATTCCATAAAAATAGAAAAATGAGATATAAAATCCAAGCAAAATGAACTAATGAGCTCAAATCCCTTACAAGTCAGAGACATATCCTTGCTCAATTCAAAAGTCCATGGAAGGATCAAAGTAAATATCAAAAGGCTAATACTAGTTCAAAATTTAGACCTATATGACCAATAAACAATAAAAATTTGTATAATATACAAAAGTCAGAAATAAAAATCTTCAAAAATTGAGAACAGTGACCTAACATCCTAAATATGATCAAAACTATTTTTGCCATTTTTTATTTTCAAGGAAAAATGATAAGAACATTAAAAAAGCAAAATGTAGAATGCAAATCATGTATTTAATGCTCAATTTTAATTAGATATGCAAAAATATTAAAATCATGAAATAAAAATAAGAAATGCATGATGCATGGATAGAATGCTCCAAAATATTTTTTATGCATTTTTTGTATGGATAAAAGTATTTTAAATAATTTAATTATGCATAAGATGCAATATAATGCATGAAATTGTTTAATTATACAAAAAATACAAAAATTATGAAATAAAATCCATAAATGCATGATGCATGATTTGAATGGTCTAAAATATTTTTTATGCATTTTTTATATGAAAAAAATTATTTTAAATAATTTAATTATGCATGAAATGCAATATAATGCATGAAATTATTTAATTATGCAAAAATAACAAAATTATAAAATAAAAATTAGAGACTCAAAATTAACCTCTTGGAGGGTCCAGAATATTTTTTGTGGGATTTTTCATCATGAGAAAGTATTTTTTCATGAATTTTTCAATTAAAACATAACCAATTAGTCTTAGAATTTATTTAATTAGTCAAAACATTTTTAAAATTTTGAAAAAAATCCATAAAATATTAGAAGTCAATATGAGTCTATGATATTTTTTTGTAATTTTTGAATTGATTTTGGATGCAAAATAAAATGGTTAAAGATGCTAATTATAAAATAAATTAAATGAAAATAAAAAAAACAAGCCAACGAATCAGATGAAGCCACACATCATCTTCAACCTCTAGCCAAATGCCCTAAACACGTGAAAACACAGTGACATGCAAGCTACTTCTAATCTTCATAACTTCCTCATTTCTTAACCAACTCAAACGATTCAAAGCTCAGATTAAAGGTTACATGGCAAGCTACAACACACAACTTGTAAAAATCCAAATGATCCACCATGCATCAAGAAATCAGAACGAGAAAATCATGAAAATCATCCAAATCCAGAATTTCAGAACATCATGCTATGCAACACACTTCAAAAACAGAGACAAATATACATCAAACCTATTGTTTGGCCAGCTAACCACGCATGTATAAGCTTTTATTCATCAATGGTAAGCTAGAAACTCAGATTCAAAGTTCAAAAGTTACCTCTTGATTTTGAAAATAAATCCAAATGGGCCTCTAAAATTGAAAATAAACCCCTCTGGCTTGCTCTGGAGACTCCAATGAAATGATAATATTGCAGAAATTCCTCCAAAAACACGATTTGCAGCAGCTTCAAGCAAAGAGAAAATTGAAAATACAAAGTATGTTTAGATCTAGAAAACGAGAGAGAGCAGCCTCTTCAGCAAATGTGAGGCCTCTTGCTTATATAGAGAGAGGATAGCAAGGGTACATCAGTCCTTTTGATGCCACAAATCTGTTGGAGCAAAAATTATCAAAATTAGCATTATGAGTCAACTTTGCGTTCTGCTCCTGTGTCCACTCTCCTTGGCTGCGTTTTGATGAGCTGTGTGGGTGGTGAAAATGCATCACGTGGTTCATTCCTCAACTTTACTGGATATGGCAAAAAAATGGAAATTGTGCATGGCAATGGTGTGAGAAAATGCTCATTCTGTCTGGGCTTTTTATGGCAAAAAGTGAGGTGGTAAGTGTGCTTCGATTCCAACTACAAACTTGCCTAGAAGTAATTTGTAAAATCAACACAAAAGCATGCAAACCAACCTCTGTGCACACAACCTTGGATCCTCTTGTTCAAGCCCAATTTTATCACTAATGGCTCGTGCAAATCTTGGATTTTAGAGGCCTATCAATAGCTCTTGGGATGAGGATTACAATGGGCTTTGGTTCACTAAAAATGGAGCTGAAATGAGTGAGACATGGCTTCTAGAAGTTGTGTATAAACATGGACTTTTTCTAGGCACACGCGCGCGCATCTGGGCTTGCATGGTCGTGCATGGAATCAGTTCATGCCCTCTGTCATACCCCAAAATTTTCCCTCCTACTTCTCAAAACATTTCATACATCTATACTCAAGGATTCCTCAAGGGTTGATCAGACAAACCCTCTCCTAGACAATCAACCCAAACTAGGGTTTGGCTATCCTCAGATCCAGATGGACTTCCAACATCTCCAATGGTCATCATGCCTCCTCATATGCTTCAAAGATTCTCCATGTCAAGTTTCAAGCCTCACAAGTCAAGTTTCCTCAAACAATTGCTCAGATGGTTGAAAATCAATTTTATTGGACAAAAAGTCAACTGTGGTCAACATACAGTCAAACTTCCTGATTTTTGGTCAACATCCTCATTTTTAAGTCACATTCATCATTTGATCAAGGGTTGATCATGATTCATCAAGAAAACTAAAGATTTGCACAAAAGTCAAACTATCCAAATTAGGGTTTTCCAATGAAAAGTCAACTGAACTTTGACTGAGCATAACTTCTTCATACTTTCTCAGAAAGTTTTCCACCACCTCTCATTTTGAAGGAAATTCAATTCTCTACAACTTCATGTCTCACAAGAATGTTCAAAAAATGCTTCATTTGGAAGGTATGGGTCAAAACATTACAGGACCTTTTTAAAGTCAACAAAAAGTCAACTTTTTGTTTTGAATTTTTATTGAGCATGGAAACTCCAATTGAGATGAAACCAAAGAGGTTGTTTATAGGACACTTAGAGATTTCTAAAAAGTCCATGAACATTCAAATATGTGGAAAATTGAGCAAAATACACCTTGTACAAGTTGGGTATTTTTGGACAATTGCACAAAGAGATATATTTGTCAAAATCCAATTTTTTTCCAAATGGGCCTATAATTTTATGATCCAAACTTGTTCATAATATTATTTGTGACCTATTGATGCCTTGCCACGACCACATTCTATTTTTTTGATTTATTTTTGAATTTAAAAGCATTAAATTCAAATTTAAATTATATAAAATATGAAAACAAGATATATTTTCAAATGGATTGGATTTTTATCAAACTTGAGGTCCAAGATAGCCCATATAACTTGCCATATTCGTGCTACCTCTCATATGGAAGAGAAAATCAAATTTTCAAAAGAATTGATTTTATTTGAAAGGAAATTATTTTTGCATTCAAGAGGAGATCTTTTTTCATTCATTTTGCTCTCATGCCTCACTCTATAAATACTGATCATATTGCACAAAGCCAAGGACGAAACCCTAGCCCTTGCAACAACCCTTATTTTTCTCAAAATTCTTCAAAGTTGTCAAAATTCGATTTTCAATTTCCAGCAGGTTTCAAGTGGTTTTGAGCTCTCAAACGTGTCCCTGAGGTTTCCAGGAATCAAACCCAGCCCTTACACGAAGCTAAGGCTGCCCAGAACGTGAAGAACATCAAGCTCCGATTTGGTATTTTTCATAATTTCGATTCTCTTATTTCATGCGTTGTTAATTACTTTTGTGTGTTTGTATGGATTCAGGACATCCAATAGGTCATGAATGATGCATCTCATGCAAGCTTAGACGTAGGAAACACGAATCACCATGGCTAGGGCATTTGGAGCTGTTTGAATCGAACCGGCTTATCCAAGCATTTTCGGGGCAAACGAACACCACCATCGTGTTCGCAGCCCTCGATTTAGGGGGGTAGGATACTCTTTTCCCTTTTATTTCACTTATTTCGCAGGTTTGGGATTTCTGGCTGCAGGAGAAGACGACCGGAGCTAGGGCTCCGACGTTGTTGACTGGGAGACTCCGGCGTGAGCTTGCGTGGCGCGATCCAGCGTTCTGATTCGTCCATCCGTTCCAACTGGGGTCCACGCACGTTGATTGGGTTTTGGGTTATAATCAGGACACGTATTCCTTTATAAACCACTCTTTGCAATTTCCAAACACCAAATGCACGCTGGCTCAGTGGTAAAGGCAGGCAAGCATGGAGATTCTCTCAAAGGTCACTGGTTCGAGCCTGGTCAGGACCAAATTTGTTTTTTACTCTTTGAAAACTAACTTATATTTTTCTATTTTTCTTATTTTTCTTCAATATTTTCATGTTATTTTAATTTATCTTCAATATTTTTTATTATGCATCTAAAAAACTCCAAAAAATATTTCTTTTTTGCATAATCATCAGAAAAATACTTATTTAATTTTTAAAATTAAAATTATTATTTTTGCATGCATATTTAATTTAATTATTAATTAATCGTTTAAATGACTTTTAATTGTTTTTAAATTATCAAATCGATTCAGAAAATTGCCAAAAATTTATCTTATCATATTAATGTCATTACTAACATAAAACCTTTTTCCTCATTCAAAAATATTTGTTTTTACTAACATTTTCCTCTTATGCAGTTTTCTCGTATTTCCGATTATGTATCTGTTCACAGGTTGTAACGTTTCGGACAATTTTACTTGCTTTTCTTTTTCAATTATGTAATTGCCTATGGGATGTAATAGTTTAATTAGGACTTTTATTTTCCGCACTCTTATTATGTAACTGCCCCAAAGCCATGTAAGAGCGTAGGACTTTATTTTTCTGCACTTTACATTTCCGCAATTTACTTTCTGCACCCTATAAACTGCTAGTAATTAGGCGTGTGTGGCAAGATAAAATTGGACATAGATCACTCATAATTTCAAGATAACACATATCTGAATTTGACACACTCTTTTCACACATGCACCCCTTAGGGTAATTCTTTCTCGTTGCCTTTACGAATACAAATGGTCAAGTCCCTCGAATGTAGAGGTATCCTAGCACCGTTGCCTACAAATATATCATCATAGTCCCTTCAATACAAAGATCATAGACCCACGATGTCGCCTACAAATACATGATCTTGACCCTCGATTATTGCCTACGAAAAATGATGATAGTCCCTTCGAATGTGCTAGGATACTTCCTACAAGTTGCCTTCTATGACCATCCGATGTCCCTTCGAATGTCCCGCTTACATCCAACGAATGGGGTTGCCTACCAATTAATGGTATGGATAACGCTATTCCAAAGGAAATGAAAACAAAACGAAAACGACCAATTCTGAGTAGGTAATAAGACTTTTAGTTTCTTGCTCAAATAAAATACTTTTCACACCTCACACTTTTGTCAAAGTTCAAACTCTTTTCAAAACAAAACATTTCCAAACACTTTGTATACATTCCTACATGAATCATTACAAAGTCAAAGCGAAATGCCTTTTCAAAACATTTTTGTCAAAGACACAGAAACTGGCGACTCTGCCGGGGACACACCCTAAAGAGAGAATGCCTTAGGGATTTCTAGATCACTTTTACTGCTTTCCGCTTGACTTGCTTGCTTTACTTTTAAGGGTTGCTTGGGTATTATATTTGTGGGGGATCCTACACCCGGATCTGGGTTTCCTTTTAGGTAAGTAGCAATAAATCGTCGCGACCGTTAGACGCATATCGAAACGGTCAACATGATGGCTACGTTAGTGTGACACTTTGGATGTCCTGATACTCTTCATTTCCAAGTTAAGGATAGTATTTGGCTTCTGCGTGGTGTCATCAGCACTAACTAAACTTTTAGAACCCTAATTGACCCATCTTGGCCATTAGAAGGTAGTGAGATGGCCGGCTTTGGTGTAGACCGAGGTTGGCTGATACTTGATGCTACACTCATTAAGATTAGACTTTTGGGATATTTTCGGTCGACCACTTGGTAGTCGTATTGAAATAAACGCCTACGAGAAAGATCAATGATATGAGATTCCTAGAACCCGGTTACTATTATAGGACAGGATGAACCAACTCAAACTTTTGGTAGGGTAAACACCTGTACCTCTTGCAAGCCTTAAACCTAGGGCTATTGTGTGAATTGTTTGTGCTTGCTAAACATGACATCATGACATCATCGCATTGCATATCATTTCTAACTATTTCAAGGACCTAGGGATTTATCTTTGCTCTGTTTTGTTGGGATTATGGCTTCTAGAAAGACTATCCGAATCAACTTTATGGGTGTACCTTCTCAGCTCAAAGAATTGGTTTCAAAGATTCCCGATCATGTTCAGTTCATCAAAAGAGATGGTTATCTACTTGACTTGGTTATCTCCGGTTTTAAAGAAGATATGATGCATGTCCTATTCCAGTTCTTTGATCCGAAACACCATTGCTTTACATTCCTAGATTATCAGTTGGTTCCTACCTTGGAAGAGTTCTCTAAGCTACTTGGGATACCTATTCTTGACCAAATACCATTCACTGGTTTAGAAAAGGTTCCTAAGTACGAAGATATTGCATCAACATTACACCTAAAGCGCTCAGACATTGAAGCTAATTGGGAAACTAGAAGCGGAGTTAAGGGTTTACTTGCCAAGTTCTTAATTAAGAAAGCCCGAGAATTCCTCAAAGTTTTGAGTTTCCATGCATTCGAAGACATTGTGGCCTTGCTAATCTATGGTTTGGTTCTATTTCCTAACTCGGATCAATTCATAGATGTCAACGTCATCAAGTTGTTTCTTACTCCCAATCTTGTGCCTACCTTGCTTGGAGACATCCTACATTCTCTCCACACTCGTACTACTAAGAGACAAGGAACTCTCATGTGTTGTACACCGTTACTTTCCAGGTGGTTTATTTCGCACCTTCCTCCATCAATTTTGAAGAACGAGCAAAGGTTGAAGTGGTCTCAAAGACTAATGTCACTCTCTCATTCAGATATCCGTTGGAATCTTTTCTCTCAAAAGGACTTCACATTCATTGAGCGTTGTGGAGAATTCCCTAATGTACCGCTCCTTGGTATAAGGGGAGGTATTACTTACAACCCTTCTTTAGCTCTACGTCAGTTTGGTTTTGCTCGAAGAGATGGTCCTCATGATATGCTTCTCCAAGATATTGTGTTCGACTACAACCATGATCTCCAGAATTACCGATGAAGGTTCATACACGCTTGGGGCATGGTAAAGAAGACTGATACCAAGACTTTGGGGCACTAGAACTCCATTCCTTGGGAACCTTACCTCAAATGGGTGCGAGCTCGAGCTCAAAACCTCATGATGCCATTCACGCATGTTCTACCGAATTATGGAACTGTTGCTATAGGTGACGTACCTATACTTGCTTCTCCATCCCGACATGCCTAATGATTTTGAAGACTTGAAGAGATCCCGATTCACTTCAAAGAAGAAAGGGATACATTTGAAGCTCGATGCTATGCAAGAAGAAGGTACTAGAGTTGACCAAGCTACTTCACGAGGAGCGAAACATCAACGCCTACCTTGGCACCAAGAGGAAGCGCCCATGGGAGACTTAGAGCTTTAGGATTTTTATGCTTTTCTTTTATTGTTTTGAACTATCTTTTGTACTTAAAAAGAAAGAGAATAAAAAGAAAACTAATAAATGTTTGTTCATGATTGTTTAACAAATTTAAATCTCTAAGGTCCTTGAAAACATTGCATTGCATTTGCATAAACATCGCATATCATGGCATAACATCTCATAACAGGTACATCGAAGATTGGTTTTCTCATTTTCTCGCTATTTATTTTAGCAGAAATGGCTCTTGAACAGACAAATATCTCCGTGCTCGTAATGCTCGGCCCAAGAGATGTTCACTAGCTTGGTCCAAGGCCAAGAAGATCTCAAGAAACTCATCAACAGAAAGAAGAGGGTCGTTGGTGTTCTCAACATGGGTAGACGTTACAAAGGTGGTCCTAAAGTGGTCAGTCGGATAGAGCTGTCAAGGGAGTGTCAAGACTGAGGGAAGTGTCAAGGGACATGAAGAAGACCAGCATGAGCCTGAGAAAGACAAAGAAGATCACTATGATAATGACAAGTACTCTGAAGAAGATGACAAGTACAAGCAACTTGAAGACCGTCTCAATGTCAGAAAACACAAGATGTCCGGTGAATTTTGATGATTTGAGTCTTGTCCCTGGTGTGGTGATTCCTCCTAAGTTCAAAGTTCCAACTTTTTCCAAATATGATGGAATTTCTTGTCCGAAGCTGCATTTGAAGTCCTATGTTCAGAAGATCAACCCCCACACCGATGACAGAAAGTTGTGGATGCATTATTTTCAAGAGAGTTTGTCCGGAACTCAATTGGAGTGGTATTATCAGCTAGAAAATGACCGTATCCGTACTTGGAGTGACTTAGCGGATGCTTTCTACAGACAATATGAGTACAATGCTGAATTTACACCCACTCGCATGCAGCTACAAAGCATGTCTATGGGTCGCGATGAGAAGTTCAAAGAGTATGCTCAAAGGTGGAGAGGTCTAGCAGGCATAGTTCAACCACCCTTGTCTCATAGGGAGTTGGTTGATATGTTTATGGGAACACTGACAGGCCCATTCTTCAATCATCTGATTGGAAACTCTTTAGCCGGATTCACCGAGCTGATATTGATAGGAGAGCGTATTGAAGCTGGTATCAAGAGTGGGAAGATTCACGTAGAGACATCCTCAAATGTTGCGAAGAGATCTTTTGGTGGTAAGAAAGAAGCCAATGCTGTGTATGGTCAGAAAAGCCGAGCCAAGACCGACCGTGCTCAATCTGTGGGAGCAGTTGTGATCTCCAATCCTACATCAAGACAACCTCAGACAACGAGTGTAGCGAACGTCACAAGACAGCTTTAAAGATCAATATGCCATTGTCGCAAGCCTTGCAACACATGTTGAAAGCAGAGCTGATTACTTTGAAGGATCCTCCTCAGAGTGTCAACACTTCCTCTCCGAGATACAATCCTAATGCTAAATATGCTTACCACTCCAACAGCCAAGGGCACGACACTGACAACTGTTGGGCTCTGAAGAACAAGATTCAAGACATGATTGAAGCTAAGCAGATTGAGTTTGATCCTCCTGTTGAGACTCCAAATGTGATCAACGCGCCTATTCCTAACCATGACAAAAATTCCAATGCTATTGGGGAGAATGCTTATGTTTTTAACATAGATGACTTGACCATTCCTCTGATGACTGTTAAGAAGAATTTGCTGCAAGCCGGTGTCAATCCAGGATGCCCAGAGAATTGCCATTGGTGCCCGTCTGCACCTGATGGTTGTGCTTGGTTGAGAAGACGTGTTCAGTGCATGATGGATAACCGTGAAATACTATTCCTGAAACCACCTGTGGAGAGCCTGTGTGAAGACATGTCTAAGAAACTGAAGATCGAAGATGTGAATGAAATTGTACCGAATGTGTGGGATACCTTGGTACAGCCAAGTGGAAAGTTTGATTACATGGTGAAGTACACTGTTCTTGAGAGCTACAAGATTCCTATTGAAGATGTTAAGGCGACCGGATGGGGAGACGATTTCCTAGAAGACTATGCTGATGTTAACACTATAAGGATTTCCTCTCGATTACGCTAGAGTGGCACCCTCATTATTACTTCTCAAGACCGCCCATATTCCTCGACAAAGCTATCCCTTGGAATTATGGAGTCGATGTTTACTATCATGGCGCAAGCAAGACTCTCGACCATTGAAGATCTTACATTGAAGCTACCATTCCGACATTGACAACATCACGGATCAAATAAGGTAACGTAAGGAAGAGTATTCTCTAAATCTCTCCTCCCAAAGACATCATGACTCCAAATTCCATTTATTCAACCAGCCCCGAGACTAGAGGGAAAGAACCAAGAGCTCATCCCGCCAAGTACCAAAGGAAGTTGCCGAGGACACCTCCAAACAAGAAATGGAGGAAATTCTGAAGATCATCAAGAAGAGTGACTACAATGTTGTGGAACAATTGGGACAGACTCCGTCCAAGATCTCCATGCTTGCTCTGCTATTGTGCTCTGAGGCTCATGCAAAAGCCTTGGTAAAATTTCTGAAGAATGCTCACGTACCGCAAGACACTACTACTGATCAATTGGAAGTTTGTATTGCTAGTCTGGCTGCCAACAACGGCCTAGGCTTCTCTGATGCTAATTTGACTCCTGCCGGAAGGAAACACAACAAAGCCTTGCACGTCTCTGTTGAATGCAAGGGCGTTACCTTGTCTCATATTTTGGTGGATATCGGTTCTGCTTTGAATATCCTACCGAAGATTGCTTTTGATCGACTTGATGTTGAAGGATTGGTTCTGAAACCCAGTGACATTATTGTGAGTGCTTTTGATGGTTCTAAGCGAACAGTGCTTGAAGAACTCATCCTGCCTGTTAAAGTCGGTTCCCTGACTCTACTTTCTTTTGTCATGGACATCCGTCCACTTTTGCCTACTTGACGCCTTGATACATGGGCAGGACCTCTACCCCGCATCGGTGAAATACCTGAAGGGAAGGTTGTTACAGGATGTGGTGAAGAAGAATATATGGTCAATCATCTACAGTCATTCCGATACCTCGAGATGGAGGGTGAATTCTTCGAGACTCCCTGTCAAGCTTTTGAAACAATCCCCAGAGTCATGCCTGTTGACTCTCCCGTCACTCTTGAAGTTGTGCAAGTTCCACCCAGGATGGCCTCGTTGAAGGACGCTCAAGCTGCTGTTGAAGAAGGAGGTAGTACTATTTGGGGACAGCTCCCTGATCTTCCTTTCAAATTTGACAAGACTGGTCTAGGCTTCACCAACTTCCTTTCCGCATCATCCAGAGTGGAATCCATGCTATAGAAGACAACGACAGCGACTTCGACATCAGCAATTGGATCTTCCCAACTCCCGACAATGACTCAAAGAATTGGAAGATCAAGACGTCATACCAATATCCTTTAGACAGGAGTAATTGCCTTTGTTTTTGTTTCGCTTTTCGTTTTCTATGTTTTGAACAATAAACTCTAAAAGCCTAGTGCCTTGCCCGAGGCATCATGGCTCGTTTGTGAGGGTCATTATCTGTCATTTTCATATTTTCATTCAATAAAATCGTTGGACTTTTGCATTTAAATGTTGTTTTCTTTCTTTTACTTTTTCACCCCTTCAAAAAGCTATGTGTTTCTTACACACACCCACGTGATACACTGCAGAATCACTCCGAATCTCATTGATAACTGCTATTCTATTGCTAAATATGACTTCGATAATCCAATCTACCAAGTCGAAGACGAAGGTGAGGAAGATTGTGAAGTGCCAGGAGAACTTGTTAGATTGCTACAGCAAGAAGAGCGAGTTATACAACCACATGAAGAGCCAGTTGAGGTTGTGAATTTGGGTACTGATGAAGACAGAAAAGAGATCAAGATAGGAACGGGTCTTGAGAATAGTGTCAGGGAAAGATTGGTTCAGATGCTATGAGACTATATCAAGGTTTTTGCTTGGTCATACGAAGACATGCCGGGTTTTAGACATTGATATTGTGGTACACCGGTTACCGACAAAAGAAGGTTTTCTCCCAGTGAAACAAAAGGTTCGTCACATGCGTCCTGAGATGTCAGAGAAAATCAAAGCCGAAGTTATGAAGCAGTTCAACGCTGGTTTCTTAGCTGTTACTTCTTATCCGCAATGGGTTGCAACGTGGTATACCTAAGAAGGATGTCAAGGTACGAATGTGTGTGGATTACGTAGATCCGAACAAAGCGAGTCCGAAGATTTCCCACTACCTCATATTGATGTTCGTTGACAACACCGCCAAAGATAAGGTTTTCTCCTTCATGGATGGTTTCTCCATAATCGATCAAAATGGCTCCTCAAGACATGGAGAAGACTACTTTACACAACACTTTCGCCACAAGGTTATGCCGTTCAGACTGAAGAACGCGGGCGCCACTTATCAGCGTGCCATGGTGACATTGTTTCATGACATGATTCATCACGAGATAGAGGTCTACGTCGACGACATGATAGCTCGATCACAGACTAAACAAGAACATCTTGACCATCTGCAGAAACTGTTTGATAGACTGAAGAAGTACAGACTAAGACTCAATCCTAACACGTGCACCTTTGGAGTCAGATCCGGTAAACTCTTAGGGTTTGTTGTTAGTGGTAAAGGTATTGAAGTTGACCCCGCCAAGGTTAAAGCTATTCAAGAGATGCTAGCGCCCCACACCGAGAAGGAAGTCAGAGGTTTCTTGGGCCGATTGAATTACATTGCCAGATTCATTGCACATCTAACTGCTACTTGCGAGCCAATCTTCAAGTTACTGAAGAAAGATCAAGTGGTAAAATGGAACGACGATTGCCAGATCTCTTTTGACAAAATCAAAGAGTACCTACATAATCCTCCTATCCTGATGCCGCCGGCCGAAGGAAGACCTTTTATCATGTACTTGACAGTGTTAGAGAGCTCAATGGGGTGTGTGTTTGGGCAACATGACGACTCTGGTCGAAAATAGTATGCAATACCTTAGCAAAAAGTTTACCGACTGTGAAACAAGATACTCACAGCTCGAGAAAACTTGCACCGCTTTGGCTTGGGATGCTCGCCGACTAAGACAGTATATGTTGACTCACACTACCTTGTTGATTTTAAGATGGATCCGATAAAATACATATTTAAGAAACCAGCTTCTCCAAGAATAGCAAGATGGCAAATGATCTTGACCGAATCGACATCCAAGATACTTCTAAAGCAATCAAAGGAAGTGTAGTAGCCGATCATTTGGCTCATCGTCAGATGACTATCGCCTATGCGCTTGAATTTCCATGAAGATGTTTTACTAGTTACTGATTGTGAAGAACGAGACCGACGAAGGACACGAACAAGGATCCCGATGGACCATGGTATTTGATGGGGCCTCAAACGCACTTGGCAATGGCATTGGCGCCATCATTACATCCCCTGCAGGTGGACATACTCCTTTCACCGCCAGATTATGTTTCAGTTGCACTAAGAACATGGCCGAATACGAAGCGTGCATCATGGGTATCAAAGCTGCTATTGACTTAAGAATCAAGTTCTTACAAGTGTATGGAGACTCAGCTTTAGTGATCGGATTAAGGCGAGTGGGATACGAAGCATCCGAATCTCATTCCATATCGAGAGCATGATTTGAGTTTGATCCCCTACTTCGAAGAGATCACTTTCAATCATATTCCACGAGAAGAGAATCAGTTGGCAGACGCATTGGCTACTATGTCATCTATGTTCAAGGTCAGATGGGACAACGAGGCCCCCAGATCATCATTGAGAAGTTTGACGAACCAGCGTATTGTTATGAGCTTGATACAGAAGAGAAACCTTGGTACTACGACGTGAAGAGGTATCTTGAGACTCAGGAATATCCCGCAGGGGCATCTGTCAATGATAAGAACTTTTTGAGAAGGTTCGCATCCAAATTCTTCCTCAGAAACGACATCTTATACAAACGCAATCACGACTTGTGCTTACTCCGCTGTGTGGACCAGAAAACAGCAGCACATATCATGGAAGAGTTACACGAAGGCGCATTTGGTACCCACTCCAGTGGTCATACGATGGCTATGAAGATTTTGAGAACAAGTTACTATTGGTCCACCATGGAAGCTGATTGTCACCTCTATGCTCGATCTTGTCACAAATGCCCGATTTATGCAGACAAAGTGCACGTACCTCCGGTACCTCTGAATGTTCTAACAGCTCCTTGGCCTTTTTCAATGTGGGGGCATTGACATGATCGGAGAAATCAAGCCCACAGCTTCCAACGGACATCGTTTCATCCTTGTGGCAATTGACTATTTCACCAAGTGGGTAGAAGCACCTCTTGCATCATTACCAAGAATGTTGTGGCTCGATTCATCAAGCATAATCTTATCTGTCGGTATGGCACTCCTGAAAAGATTATCACAGATAACGGCTCTAATCTTAACAATAAGATGATCACCGAACACTGCACGCAGTTCAAGATCAAGCATCACAACTCTTCTCCTTATCGACCTAAGATGAATGGCGCTGTGGAAGCCGCCAACAAGAACATTAAGAAGATTATACAGAAGATGACAGTGACTTACAAGGATTGGCATGAGATGTTACCATTTGCTCTTCATGGTTATCTCACTACAGTACGGACATCAACAGGGGCAACCCCTTTCTCTATTGTGTACGGAATGGAAGCAGTCCTACCGATCGAGGTTCAGATACCCTCAACCAGAGTCCTCTAGGACGCAGAGTTAGGGGAAGACGATTGGGTCCAGACTCGCCTTGACCAGATCAACTTGATTGACGAGAAACGACTCGCATCCATCTGCCATGGACAGATCTATCAGAAGCGAATGATCAGAGCATTTAACAAGAAGGTCAAGCACCGAGTCTACCAAGTTGGTGAGCTAGTAGTCAAACGCATTATTCTTCCACAAGGTGATCCCAGGGGCAAATGGACTCCCACCTATGAAGGATCATTTGTAGTCAAGACGGTATTTTCCGGCGGAGCTATGATACTTAGCACCATGGACGGTGAAAACTTCCCACACCCTGTGAACACAGATATAGTCAAAAAATACTACGCATAAAAGAGACCCGCTAGGTCGACTGGCCTAGGCAAAAATAAGGGCATCCTGGAGAACCAAAAGGGTTCGGGCAAAATTTAAGGATATATACAAAACATGTACACCCGGCAAGTCAAAAACCTGAAAAGGCGGCTTGGGCAAAAAAGGGTATCCCGGTAGATTGAAAACTCGAAAGGGCGGTCTAGGCAAAAGTTAGGGATTTAAGCGTACGACTATGTCTCGTCCAGATCACCTATCTACAGACTACTATCAACATTCAAGATTCAAATGGCGAAAATCAATTTACTCACTTTCTACTGACAGCAAGGAAATGAGATAGTCGAAATATATGAGTACTAGCATAGTTGGAACTTAACGAGATTATTTCCGCATAACTTTTTACTTTCTCGTGTACAAACTACTTGGCCATACGCCGCCTTTCAAATTAACACAAGTTCTTTCTTTTTACAATTTTCACTATTGTTGCTTGCATAAAGTCCAACGTTTGCTTTGAATGATTATATGCATCTGTCAATAAAAATCTATTCACAAACACGCGAAAAGTGAACATACGAAAGTAATTGCTACAGGCTCTAGGAATTGAGATGACGATGAAAGTCGCCAATACATTCCCCTGCAAAGTATAATCCCCACAGAGATGTCACTCACCACAAACTTTCCCCAACGGAGTATGCATTTTCCTCCACTAGTCCCGACATTCCAAGCTTCATCACATTGGTCCCCGAGCAGTGATCCCAATCAAACTAAGCCATGTTACATCATCCTCCAAGCAATAACGATTCCTCACCAGCAGAGGCATCCCCAGCAAAATATCTCTCAACAATTATCACCTCCCCGACAGCAGCAGTATCCAGACTTGGAACATGGTCAGAAAGTGCATCGGAGGAAACCTACATCTTTTATTCCCCAGCCAGAGATTTTGACGGGCTCAAGATCCTTCTAACCCGGTCTCCCAGCAACTATCAAATGCTCTCCAGCAGGACCTATGCGCAAGATTCCCAGTAGAGCGCCTCCTAATTTTTGCCCCAACAGGGTCTATGCACAAGATCCTCAGCAGCGCGTTTCTCGGTCTCTACCATTCTCAGCGGCATAGTATCTAGGCTCGAAACTTGGTCAGATAATGCATCGGAGGAATCAGGGATATCTTTCTTCTCTTTCAAAAGCAGGGTTTCCAATCCGTTTCGTCCCAACAGAAGCCAGAAATTCCCAAGCAGAACGTCCGCATCTTCTTCAAGATGGATATGTTTTGAAATACCACGACATCTATCATTCATACATTACTCACAAAAAGTCATAATTTGTGCATATGTCATTCATACACATTGTCATGCATCATAATTTGCATAAGACTAACGATATTCTATCAAAGTTTCTTTCGTTTTCCCAAAACAGGTGAAAATCACTTCTGAAACAAACAGGTCCGGATTAATGCCTGCCGACGGAAAACTATCTCGAACGACCTCCTAGTTGTCCTCCGACAATCGGTCCAGATTAATGCCCAAGCCGACGGAAAACTATCTCGAACGACCACCCTAGTTGTCCTCCGACAACCGGGTCCAGATTAATGCCCGCCGACGGAAAACTATTTGAACGATCGTCCAAGTTGTCCTCCGACAATGTATCCGTGATTAATACCGCCGACGGAAACCCTATCCGAACGATCACACTAGTTATCCTCCGATAACAGGCATTCGATCAATACCCGAAGCACAACAGGGAAGTTTTCTATATTTTGCCGACTATTATCCTCTCAGAGTAATCAAGACGAAGATTTGTTCTGACTCTCTCTTATTATCAATAGCAACTACAGAGTCTGGCGTATGACTCAGTTACCTTGGATGGCATCTTAAGCCCATCTCCGATTATATGATGACATTTCTCCACTTTCAGAATGCTGCATATTTGGTTAAAAACCAATACAAACCAATAACTTCATTCAAAGATGAGCACAAAGTCTAACGTGCGAATCCCTTCGGATGGAATCTTAAGCCCATCTCCATGCTCCCTTCTATTTTCAAGAACATATACAGAGCCTAGCGTACGACTCACTCCCCAGCATCGATCATTCTGGATGGCATCTTAAGCCCATCTCCGACGACTCTCCTATTCAGACAACATTCTTGAGTCTAGCGTACGGCTCGTTCCCCAGCGAAATCTCCAACTTCTCCAAATGGCATCAGAACCCCATTCCGCATCATCACCACAATGAGCGCAAATTTTCGTGTGTATCGGTGTTCAATCATCTTCTACCTCCAGGTCACGAAAGGCAAGCATGCCAATCTAACCCTTCTAGTATAATAAGATTGAACAGGGGCAGCTGTCATACCCCAAAATTTTCCCTCCTACTTCTCAAAACATTTCATACATCTATACTCAAGGATTCCTCAAGGGTTAATCAGACAAACCCTCTCCTAGACAATCAACCCAAACTAGGGTTTGGCTATCCTCAGATCCAGATGGAATTCCAACATCTCCAATGGTCATCATGCCTCCTCATATGCTTCAAAGATTCTCCATGTCAAGTTTCAAGCCTCACAAGTCAAGTTTCCTCAGACAATTGCTCAGATGGTTGAAAATCAGTTGTATTGGACAAAAAGTCAACTGTGGTCAACATACAGTCAAACTTCCTGATTTTTGGTCAACATCCTCATTTTTAAGTCACATTCATCATTTGATAAAGGGTTGATCATGATTCATCAAGAAAACTCAAGATTTGCACAAAAGTCAAACTTTCCAAATTAGGGTTTTCGAATGAAAAGTCAACTAAACCTTGACTGAGCATAACTTCTTCATACTTTCTCAAAAAAAATTTCACCACCTGTCATTTTGAAGGAAATTCAATTCTCTACAACTTCATGTCTCACAAGAATGTTCAAAAAATGCTTCATTTGGAAGGTATGGGTCAAAACATTACAGGACCTTTTCAAAGTCAACAAAAAGTCAACTTTTTGTTTTGAAGTTTTATTGAGCATGGAAACTCCAATTGAGATGAAACCAAAGAGGTTGTTTAGAGGACACTTAGAGCTTTCTAAAAAGTCCAAGAACATTCAAAAATGTGGAAAATTGAGCAAAATACACCTTGTACAAGTTGGGTATTTTTGGACAATTGCACAAAGAGAGATATTTGTCAAAATCCAATTTTTTTTCCAAATGGGCCTATAATTTTATGATCCAAACTTGTTCATAATATTATTTGTGACCTATTGATGCCTTGCCACGACCACACTCTATATTTTTGATTTATTTTTGAATTTAAAAGCATTAAATTCAAATTTAAATTATATAAAATATGAAAACAAGATATATTTTCAAATGGATTGGATTTTTATCAAACTTGAGGTCTAAGATAGCCCATATAACTTGCCAAATTCGTGCTAGCTCTCATATGGAAGAGAAAATCAAATTTTCAAAAGATTTGATTTTATTTGAAAGGAAATTATTTTTGCATTCAAGAGGAGATCTTTTTTCATTCTTTTTGCTCTCATGCCTCACTCTATAAATACTGATCATATTGCACAAAGCCAAGGACGAAACCCTAGCCCTTGCAACAACCCTTATTTTTCTCAAAATTCTTCAAAGTTGTCAAAATTCGATTTTCAATTTCCAGCAGGTTTCAAGTGGTTTTGAGCTCTCAAACGTGTCCCTGAGGTTTCTAGGAATCAAACCCAGCCCTTACACGAAGCTAAGGCTGCCCAGAACGTGAAGAACATCAAGCTCCGATTTGGTATTTTTCATAATTTCGATTCTCTTATTTCATGCGTTGTTAATTGCTTTTGTGTGTTTGTATGGATTCAGGACATCCAATAGGTCATGAATGATGCATCTCATGCAAGCTTAGACGTAGGAAACACGAATCACCATGGCTAGGGCATTTGGAGCTGTTTGAGTCGAACCGACTTATCCAATCATTTTCAGGGCAAATGAACACCACCATCGTGTTCGCATCCCTCGATTTAGGGGGGTAGGATACTCTTTTCCTTTTTATTTCACTTATTTCGCAGGTTTGGGATTTCTGGCTGCCGGAGAAGACGACCGGAGCTAGGGCTCCGGTGTCGTTGACTGGGAGACTCCAGCGTGAGCTTGCGTGGCGCGATCCAGCGTTCTGATTCGTCCATCCGTTCTAACTGGGGTCCACGCGCGTTGACTGGGCTTTGGGTTATAATCAGGACACGTATTTCTTTATAAACCACTCTTTGCAATTTCCAAACACCAAATGCACGCTGGCTTAGTGGTAAAGGCAGGCAAGCATGGAGATTCTCTCAAAGGTCACTGGTTCGAGCCTGGTCAGGACCAAATATTTTTTTTACTCTTTGAAAACTAACTTATATTTTTCTATTTTTCTTATTTTTCTTCAGTATTTTCATGTTATTTTAATTTATCTTCAATATTTTTTATCATGCATCTAAAAAACTCCAAAAAAATATTTATTTTTTGCATAATCATCAGAAAAATACTTATTTAATTTTTAAAATTAAAATTATTATTTTTGCATGCATATTTAATTTAATTATTAATTAATCGTTTAAATGACTTTTAATTGTTTTTAAATTATCAAATCGATTCAGAAAATTGCCAAAAATTTATCTTATCATATTAATGTCATTACTAACATAAAACCTTTTTCCTCATTCAAAAATATTTGTTTTTACTAACATTTTCCTCTTATGCAGTTTTCTCGTATTTCTGATTATGTATCTGTTCACAGGTTGTAACGTTTCGGACGATTTTTCTTGCTTTTCTTTTTCAATTATGTAACTGCCTATGGGATGTAATAGTTTAATTAGGACTTTTATTTTCCGCACTCTTATTATGTAACTGCCCCAAAGCCATGTAATAGCGTAGGACTTTATCTTTCTGCACTTTACATTTCCGCAATTTACTTTCTGCACCCTATAAACTGCTAGTAATTAGGCGTGTGTGGCAAGATAAAATTGGACATAGATCACTCATAATTTCAAGATAACACATATCTGAATTTGACACACTCTTTTCACACATGCACCCCTTAGGGTAATTCTTTCTCGTTGCCTTTACGAATACAAATGGTCAAGTCCCTCGAATGTAGAGGTATCCTAGCACCGTTGCCTACAAATATATCATCATAGTCCCTTCAATACAAAGATCATAGACCCACGATGTCGCCTACAAATACATGATCTTGACCCTCGATTATTGCCTACGAAAAATGATGATAGTCCCTTCGAATGTGCTAGGATACTTCCTACAAGTTACCTTCTATGACCATCCGATGTCCCTTCGAATGTCCCGCTTACATCCGACGACCAATTCTGAGTAGGTAATAAGACTTTTAGTTGCTTGCTCAAATCAAATACTTTTCACATCACACACTTTTGTCAAAGTTCAAACTCTTTTCAAAACAAAATATTTCCAAACACTTTGTATACATTCCTACATGAATCATTACAAAGTCAAAGCGAAATGCCTTTTCAAAACATTTTTGTCAAACACACAGAAAGCAATTTTTAAAGATGAGCTAGAAGCAACTAAGAGCCCGTAGATAACTACGGATGGAAAGGGGTGCTAATACCTTCCCTTTTCATAACCTTCTCCCTTACTCAGAATCTAACGAAGGTCTTTTCCTGTTCTTTTCACCTTCCCTTAATTGGATAAAAGAAAAGTCGGTGGCGACTCTTGCTATCCGCACATTTGCGATACAAAAATCTCAAAGTCAGTTCACCGTATTACACCCTCCACTTGTGAGCCTTGTAACTTCCTCAATATTGAACCAAATGATGTGATTCAAAGCTCAAATTAAAGATCTCATGGCATACTTCAAGATTCAGGAAGTAGATTTCTCAAATTTCATCTGAATCGAAAGATATGAGCTTCAAGATTATGCCCACCACATGTTTGTTGAAAGTACACGCAGAAAAGCCCAGAAATCTGCAAGCTTGTCCAACCTAGGTCAAAACTTGTGCATGAAACTTCTAAGTCAAATATCTCTCAAATGGTGCATTTTTGAGAAATTTTACACATTGACAAATTTGTAGGAATTTTCCAAGCTTTCCAAAAATGTATGGTATGCACCATTGGATAAAAATTGAGAAAGTTATGACATGTCAAAGTTTCATGGGGTGGACACTTAGAAATTTTTTTATCCTTAAATAACTTCAAGAACAAGTTAACCCTAATTTCTTCAATTTTCTTGGTTCAATGGTGGATTTGGTCATGAAACATAAAAATGTGATATTTAAATTGATGGTTGACCTAAAGTCCACTTGGTCGACTCTTGATTTTGACTGATTTTGACCAAAAATGACCATTTTGCACCTTGTGATCAATTGACTTGCTTCTACTCATAATTTAGCCTTAATATTTCAACCATGGATGTCCAACAACATATAGAAACAAGTGGAATCAAATTTGAGTGAAAAATCTGGAGAAATTCTGATTATATCCAAAACCCTAATTTTGCACTTTGTATTAGGAGATAGCCAATCAAGCTTCAAAACCTCAAATCTTCTGAATGTGTTGAGTAATTCTTTGAACCATGATAACTCAAATGATAATAAGAAGGTGATACTTCAATAAATTGACTTATCCAAACTTCAAACTTCACAATGGGCCAAAACCCTAATTTCATCAGATGAATGCCAACAAATGAATTCCTCATCAACTCTTTGCAAAACTTCAACTCTTGAGGAATCAATGAGACAAATGGAATGTCTTGAGGTGTAATACATCATTGTGGCTTGAAAGATCCAAATATATGAGATCTTGAGATTTTATCAGAAGAGTATGCTAACACAGTCAACGTCTTTAGCTTGTAGAAGGCTTGAGAACCCAAAGAACTTTAATCCTATCATTAAGTATGAATGTAATGCAATATGATGTTTATGATGAAACATAAGCCTAAATCAAGAGGGTAAATTTTGGGGTGCAACAACTTCCCTTATTCAATCTTCTTAAACTTGATAAGCGAGAACTGGTGGAAACCTTCGAGTGTTCAAAGTGGAAGAGGATTGAATACAAAAGAACCCGAAAATGTACACTCTTGAAAAGAAGAGTGAAACTTTCCATGAGGATCCAGAGAATGCTGGACTTAGAGAATACCAAATGAAATTGGTTTTAGAGAAAAGCCAAATAACTTTGTGCTTTAACAAGCCGGGGGGTCTAATGAATATTAGCCTTCCAAAGACATACGTCAAGACAAAATTGTAAAGCAGACTATAATAAAGATGAGATGAAACTCAAACCAGAAGACTAGACAAAACTAGATTCTAAACATGTACGCAATAGGGAGACTACGAAAAGGGTCCTATAAGCAAGGTGACTAGAGTGCGCGATTCTAGGGACACCTTTTTGTCTCGACCAGGGGTAAACAGTGGAAACTGTGACAAACCGAAGGTATGAAAAACACAGGTCAACCAAGGATAGACAGTAGACGAAGCTGATTGAATCCAAGGAGTGACGTTAAACGAGACAAAAATCGACTCAATAAAACTAGAAGAATGACACTTTCTAGAAACGAGTACCAGGGCAAAAACTGGATTTCACGCACAGGAAACGAGACAAGACTCGACCCATAGCAAAGTGATGAGAGTGCATGTTTCTCAGAGCACTTGCTGTTCTCAAACTAGAGGATAGACAGTAGACGAAGCTGATTGAACCCAGTAGTCATAATAGAGCCATCCCAACCAAAGATAGACAGTAGACGAAGCTGATTGAATCCACGGAGTAAAGGGGAAAGGTTTTAACCCGAGATAGACAGTATGATGGAACTGAAAGAATCCCAGGAGTAAGAAACAAAACAAGATAAAGCTCGACTCATGGAAACTAGTTAGACGAAACAAACTAGAATAGTACCAGGACAATAACTGGATTTCATGCACAGGCGACGACACAAAACTCGACCCAAAGCAAAGTGATTAGAGCGCACTTCTAAGACACTTGTTGAAACGATCCTCAGGACAAAACTGACGTTCAAAAGGTATATTGATGGACATCGAAATGAACCAACAACGGTAGTAGAGACTAAACCAATGAAATTGCACCAGAGAGAGATTGGGCTATAATCAAAATGTTGAGTAGACAGTCACCCAAATTGCATGATTATCAGGATACTAGTATGGAAATACTGAGGATAGAGGCCTCAATGGGGAAAAGATCCGAAGTTAGCAGATGCACTGGGGAACATAGTGGCAATAGGGCTTATGTTTCAATGCATGTTTGAAATTTTTCTATGGAGTAAGGTTCCAAAACATAATGGAAAATTACACTTTGAGGATGCAATGTAATGATGCATGATTAAATGTTTTGCTGGGGAATTGGCTAATCAAAAGCCAATCAAACACCAAGCCAAAACTTGATAAGACTTGCAAAAATAAATTGCAAAATCCACTGGCGAGAAAACCTTCAAAGAGATAAAACTCTGCGAGGAGTAATAACTTGTGTAACCGGTATAAAGCAGGCTACAATCACTGAGAAGGGTTGCAAAAATAAATTGCAGACTTCACTGGAGAAATAATTCTGGACGAAACCGTTGATTCTGATATGGGATGTCAAATGAAATTGGTCGAAGCCAGAGGAGATCAAGGCGAAACTGTGACTTCTGGAGAGGAAAGCCAAATAGAGAAGTGATGTGGTGAAACACCCGGCCGAAAATCAATGGATATAACTATATATCAATGAAGTCGCCATCGAACATTTTTTATCCCGCCAAGAGGGAAAGGTAAACATCGAGTAAACCTAAAATGAAGAAATCACGGTCTTGCGACCGAGAGATTGGGTAAGGAAGTCTGTTACGCGAGGGGAAAATATTAGCACCCCACACGTCCGTAGTACTCTACGGTATCCGCTTTTACTTTCTATCTAATGGGTGTAAAGGTCTAACTATATCTGTAAATGGTACAATGCATGCAAAAAAGAAAAGAAAAAGAAATAGAGAAAATAATAAAGGAAAGAAAACACGGGGAAAGAGAAGGAAATATTTACAAAGGTTGCTCGATCTAGCCCCGCGACAGGATGCCCACGTATTCCCTCGTGCAATGGGAAAGTCAGAGCGCCTTAGTTCGGCTCACTTGTTTTGGTTGGTTTGTATTTTTTAGTTTAGTAGACGAAACAGCAAATGATGACGAAGCATCAGCTACAAATGGGATGACGAAACATCAAAAGCGGGATGACGAAACATCAACAAAAGGGATGACGAGACATCAAAGGATGAGATGGAGAAACATCAGAGGATGAGACGGCGAAACATCAGCAACAGGACGACGAAGAATCAACAGCAAACAGGATGACGAAACATTCTAGACTAATTGGTTTGTATCTTTTACTTTGGAAAAAGTTTCATATTATTAAAGTGTTTTAATGCACTTGACAAAACAAGATTTTAGTTTTAAGGATGCAAAAGGATAAAGGTAAAATGGCTAAGGGAAACTAACCTACTTCTAAATCCTAATGTTATCATGCAAAGTTGCTCCTAAGTTATGGATATAAACAAAGGGAAGATCTACCTAAAGTTATCATGCATGGATGCCTCACTTAATGTCTAAACTTGAAAACTAACTTAATCGAGCAAATCCTAAGGGGAACCTATAAAAATCAATCACCTTGGTTGGGAAACCAAGTGAGTAGAGGGGTAGAATTAAGTAAAGCGCTTTGGCAAAAGCACACAAACTAAGCACTAACAAGTGCTAGAAAAGAAAGAAGAAGAGGAAAGATGAAAATGCAATGAAATTCGAATGAATTATGCTCATGCAAAGTGTCACGTGAAGTGGGGTCAGTAGACACAACATCTATTTACAAATATATACAAAACTTTAACAAACATCAATCATCATTACAAACACCTACAAACAAGTTAATGCACAAACTAGGTCGAAACTAATCCTAAAAGCATGCAAGGAGCTAATTGTGCGAAGCGATGGACTTAGATGAAGTTGATATACAATTAAAGAATAAAATGACATACAAGTCAGTAGCTAATAATTTTGATGCTTATTTACATCATGCAAAATAACCCACAAAGATTCAAGAACCAAAATCTATCAAAAGCATGCAAACGTACAACAAACGTGTGTGGTGAAATGTATCTAAGTGTATGAGGTTTGTGGAATGCAAAGAAGGTGTCAAGATGAAGAGGCTACAGTACCAATATTGTGAAAATGAATTAATGATCAAACCATAAAAGAAATGCCATGAGAATTCAATTACAACATGGATGCAAAACTAGTTGAAATGCTTAACTTAGAATGCAACTAAAGATGAAATGATGCGTGGTTGATGCATGAGAATAAAAGGATAAAATTAATGACATACAAAGATGTAGATGGCAGTAGCTAGTATTGCAAGAATGCATGATTATCATATACATATTCATTATTTACAATGCACAAACAAAACAACTAGAAAAAAAGCTTAAACATGCATCTAATGGTGTGTGGTGAAGGTGCTTAGATGAATGTGTCCTAACATATTTGTGTCAAGTGTTGTGGACAAATGAGATGAATGATGAGGATATAAACATGATGCTCATATGAACACAAAGCAATTATCAAATGTCATGTGTAACACCCCTTCTAAAATACCCTGAATAATACTAATTATATCAACGATTAAAGTCATATTTCATCAGAGTTAACACGGTGATCCTTTGGGGTCAAGTGTCTCTTAAGTCTTAAAAGACTATCCTTGAGGTTATCATTCCCCCCTAAAAATCAATTGGAAACACAAGCTATGCAAGAGAGAGGTTTAAGAGCCAATGCATCAATAAACTATGGTTTTAAAAACCATGGAAATTTTGTGCTCAATGTAAAGATTTAGTGACCTAACATGGGATTTTCAATGAATGGGATCACATCATATAACACTAGGGCAATCAAAATGATCATTACACACCCAAGGGTTAGCCTTAAATCATGTCCACAAGCTTCACAATTGAAGTTGGATTCCAATTACACTAGGCAAAGGTATGTTCACTTTTGAAATTCCATGAAAATAAGAAAATGATGAATAAAATTCAAACAAAAATGAAAGGAGGGGCTCAAATCCCTCACAAGTTAGGGACATATCCTTGTCCAAGTTGAAAGTTCATGGAATGGTCAAAACAAAATCCTAAAAGTCAATACTATGGATATGCATGCTCATGTGACCCAAATAATAATTAAAAAAAAGGGATAAAAAACCAAAAATCAGAAATAAAAATCTATAGAAAATGGAGACAGTGACTCAACACTCTAAACATGATAAAAAAATATTTTTGATACTTTTATTTTTTAGGGAAATGATAAAACAAATAAAAATGCAAAAATGAATGATGCAAACCATGTATTTAATGCTAAAATTGATTTAGTTATGCAAAAATGACAAAATAATGAAACAAAAATAAAAAATGCATGAAGTATGATTTAAATGAGCTAGAACATTTTTTATTCATTTTTTAAATGCATGGAAATATTTTTAAATGATTTAAATATGCATGAAATGCATTAAAATGCATAAAATGGTAAAAAAAATAGAAAAAATGCAAGAATCATGCAATAAAATTCATAAATGCATGAGATATGATCTAAATGGACCATGATATTTTTTTGTTCATTTTTAAAATGCATGGAAGTATTTAAAAATGATTTAAATGTGCATGAGATGCATTAAAATGCATAAAATGATTAAAACATATAAAAATGCAAAAATTCTGAAATAAAATCCATAAATGCATGAGATATGATCTAGATGGACCATGATATTTTTTGTTCATTTTTAAAATGCATGGAAGTATTTAAAAATGATTTAAATATGCATGAAATGCATTAAAATGCATAAAATGATTAAAAAATAGAAAAAAAGTAAAAATTCTGAAATAAAATTCAGAAATGCATGAGATATGATCTAAATGGACCAAAATACTTTTTATGCATTTTTTGTGTGAAGAAAAATATTTTTTATAATGATAAATATGCATGAAATGCAATATAATGCATGAATTTATTTAATTATGAAAAAATTAAAAAAATAATCAAATAAAAGCCATGGTATCATTATAAACCAATCAAAGATCTCAGAAAAAATTTTGTGGAATTTTTTATCATGGAATAGTATTTTTTCAAGAATTTACAAGAAAATTAGACAAAAGTTAATCAAATCAAAATTATTTAATCTCCGAATTTATTTGATCAATCAAAATATTTTTAAAAATTCCAGAAACACTCCACAAAATATTAGATACTTAAAAGGACCTATGATATTTTTTTCATAATTTTTGAAAATAGTTTGGGCCTAAAATAAAATCAGATGAAAGAAATAAATAAAAATGCATGAAAATTCAAATGGACAAATTAGGAAGTGACACCTCACTTCATCCCTAACCTCCAAAGAACCCCTTAAACACTAATTTCGCAGCCCAGCCCCCAACTTCCAGACCTCATATCTCTCTCAATTCTCAACCAAAATTGTGGTTCAAAGCTCATTTTAAAGATCTCATGGCAAGGAACATCATGCAAGTCGAAAACATCAAATGATTCATCACACATCGAGAAATCTGAGCACGAAAATCACAAAATCATCCTAAATACGGATTTTCAGAACTTCATGCTATGCAATATGCTTCACAAACAGTTGAATTTATACATCAAACCTAATGTTTGGCCAGCTAACCACGCATACAAATCATCTATTTCATCAAATACAAGCTAGAATTCCAGATTTGAGATTTGAAACATACCTCTTGATTTGGAAAATAAATCCAAATATACCTCTGGATTTGCAATGGAAACACTTGAATCTTGCTCTCAGATCTTCAGTGGAGTGATAATGATCAAGACAACCAACTTCAAATGCAGTTTGTAGCAACTTCAAAGTTTGTGAAAATTGAAAATATAGAGTAATTTTTGGATCTGGAAACGAGAGAGAGAGAGTCCCCATGCACTTGGGGATGCTTCCAATTTATATTGTGTGCAAAATCATGAGGGTAGCTTGGTCTTTGCTTCCAAAAACCGTTATGAAATAAATCTCATAAAAATGGTATCTTTCATGTAGCTTGCATTTTGCTCTTGTTTATGCTTGCTTTCTTGCGTTTTGATGAGCTGGAAAATGAGTGGAAGCTTGGCTCACGTGATAGAATCCTCAAGCTTGCTAAAAATGAGAAAAAACAAAGTGTGCATGAAATGTGTGTGAGCCAAATGTGCTCAAGTATGCTGGGCTTTTTATGGCAAGGAATGTGTTGGCAAGGCTTGCTTCGAATCTTGACCATGCTAGCTCAAAACAAATTGCAAAACAACTCTCAAAAATACACAAAATCAAACCAATCCAAAAATCATCTTTATGTCACTTTTTCTCCTTCAAATTTCTCACAAATGGGTTGGGCATTCTTTGGCCTCTTGATACATATAAAAAGTTCATAGCATGAGGATCAAAACAAGCTTGGGTTCACTCAAAATGGATCAAAAATGAGTGAGATATGACCAAGACAAGTTTAGAAAAAACAAGCCATACAGTGAAAATTCTGGGCACGCATGGGCCTGCATGGTAAACAACTTCATGACCTAAACTTGTGAGCCTTGTAACTTGCTCAATTTTGAACCAAATGATGTGATTCAAAGTTCCATTTAAAGCTCTCATGGCAAACTTCAAAATGCACGAAGTGGTTTTCAAAAATTCCATCTAAATCAAAAGATATAAGCCTCAACATTATGCCCACCACCTGTTTGTGAAGATTACTCAAAGAAAATGCCCAGAAAATGCTTGCTTGCCCAGCCTTGGTCAAATCTTGTGCACAAAACTTCTAACTAAAATATCTCCCAAATGGTGCATTTTTGAGAAATTTTACACATTGGCAATCTTGTAGGATTTTTTCCAAGATTTCCAGAAATGTATGGTATGCAACCATTGGATAAAAATTGAGAAAGTTATGATGTGTCAAAGTTCCATAGGGTGGACACTTAGAAATTTTTTCAAAATTCCAATTTCTTCAAAAACAAGTTAACTCCAATTTCTTCAATTTGTTTGATTCAATGGTGAATTTGGTCATGAAAAATGAAAATATGATCTTTGAATTGATGGTTGACCAAAAGTCCACTTGGTCAACTCCTGACTTTGACTGATTTTGACCAAAATGACCATTTTGCCCCTTGTGATCAATTGACTTGCTTCCACTCCAAATTGAGCCACAATATTTCAACCATAGATGTCCATCAACATATAGAAACAAGTGAAATCAAGTTTGAATGAAAAATCTGAAGAAATCCTGATTTTACTCAAAACCCTAATTTTGCTCCATGTGCTAGGAGGTGACCAATCAAGCTTCAAAACCTCAAATCTTGTGAATGTAATGGGAAATTCTCTGAACCAAGATAACTTCAATGATAATAAGAACATAATAATCCAAGAAAATGACTCATCCAAGCATCAAACTCCACAGAGGACCAAAACCCTAATTTCATCAAATGAGTGCCACAAATGAATTTCCCACCAATCCTCTTCAAAACTTCAATTTCTGGGGGATCAATGAGACAAATGGAATGTCTTGAGGCATAATACACCATTGTGACTTGAAAGATCCACAGATATGGCAACTTGAGATTCCTTTAGAAAGGCATGCTAACACAATCAACCTCCTCAACTTGTGAAGGCCTTGAGAACTCAAAGAACTTGGATCTTATCACGAGATATGAATGCAATGCAGGATGATGTTTATGATGAAACATAAGCCTAAATCAAGAGGGTAAATTTTGGGGTGCAACATGTGGGATGTGCAACCACAGAAGCATACGTCTCGGGCGAGATAACGCTTGTCACCAATCAACAGGATCGAACTCGCTGGGTAGATGGGAGAGTTCTCGGAATAGAAATCCAAGTCAAATAGCTCGTCTGGGCATGAAGAAACAAGACACCTCATATAGGACAACTCCACTGGGGAAACGAGGAATATTGTGCCACAACCTTGAAAGAAAATTTCTTCGCTGGGGAAAGGAGAAATCTTAAAGAAGAAATCAGATGAATAACTGATACACTGGGGAAATGGGACAGTTCTTGAATAAGAAATCCCAAATGCAACAACTTGACCGGGGGATTAAAGAAGTCATCAATAAACATTCCGCCTCGAGCAGGCATTCTTCTGTTAACACAACAGTAACACCACTTCATCGGGGATATAGATTCTTAACCAAAAAGTCTTATCGATCACAACCTATCAGACAAAACTCTCCATTTGACGATACTGGGGAGTAGACAACCTTCAGGTAAAACTGGGGAATCATCTGGATACAATCTCTTCACTTTGGGAGACTTGTTGGGAAGAAGTAGAGACTTCAGTGTCACTGGGGATGTTTCATATAACCAATCTTACCAATTCATTCAAACTCAATTTGCCACAAGCCTAAAATGAAGTAAACTCACTGGGGAGAATCCTTGTAGAAATACGGATAGAACTGATTCAAGATAAGATGCCCCGGGTTATCATCGATTCTTTGAAAAGATTATCTTTCAATTCCATAGAGTCGAGACCCTCCTCTTTTGACAAGATTAAATTCTTCTTTGGTGTTCATTGTGCAAACTTACTTGATGTCAAACAATTGCTTCACATACAGAAAAATGTTTATTATGAGAATGAAAATTCAAATGCAACACTTATGTAAGTCTTGAAGTTTTCATGGGAAAGGTATTGTGGCTTCTTGTGAACAAAACACTTTTAGAGTGCAAAATTTTTAGAATGATAAAACAAACATATGATGCCAACACAAAAACTAGCGCACAATTTAGGAGTCAGGAAAATGTTATCTCAACGTAGCATGCTTTCGAATTAACCCATGCTTCAGTTAGGACTTCTGAGGGTTGTAACATGGCCTGGCTCACTGTTTTCAAAAAAAAACTTTTAGGCTCAAAATATTTGGTGCCCACCCCCTTCGTGATGTTCTCCAATCCTAAATTCAGTCAACTTGATATGAGCATTCAACTCTCAAAAGAGTATGGTATGGCCGACTTTTGTTGGGGATTTCTTGGACATGCTCGAGGAACCCACAAGATTTATTGACACGACAGCCACTCACCTTTAATTTTGGTGTCTGATCACACGACTTTGCTCTCTTACTGAGAACCTTTCTTTAACTTTTCTTGCCTTTCTAGCTTTCTAATTTGCTTTCCGAAATTTTCCCTTTCTTTTTTTTTGCCTAAGCAACTTATTACCAAGTTCGACTTAGCGGGCTTTCTTCTTTTTTTTCTCTCTTCATTTTTTAGAACAAATCGTGTGATCCCTTTCTGTTTGTTGGGAATGATCGTGACTGTCTGAATCTTAGATAGATGAAGGATTCCACGTTGACAGATGAAGGTTGACCATTGCAGTTTGGACTTTCCTCATCCTTTTTGGGGGATAACCGTTGTTGTATCCTCTGATTACACACTTCTGAATGCTCGATCGGATTAACTGAATACTACCCTGCCCCAAGTTAGGAAAATAAGGGTTTTTTTTTCTGAATAGAAAAGAAACTCCTACTTCAAGGCTCAAAGAGGTTAACGAGGGTCTATCTCCCTTATATCTCCGGTGTTTGGGAATTGAAACAAGGCATGTGCTTCATCAATAGGGTTCCACTCGAAAGCATACAGATCAAAGATTAGAATTTTAGTATCGTCATCCTCCCCCCAATATTTTCCTAGGCAAAAGACTCGGTGAAGTTGGCATCGATATGCAAGCAAGTCATTTTATGAGTGATAGCGAATGAGCGAGTGATAACAAGGCTTTCTTCAAGACAAACATACTTAATGCATTAAGATTTTCATTCAAAAATAAACAAATTTTTACATGATAACAATGTTTAAACAAACAAACAAAAGTGCAAATGAAAATGCAATAAAGAAACTCAAGATTTCCATTGCTGAGGATGCTCGACTTCGTCTAGATATCTTGATTCTGACGACTTTCTACAGTCTTGATACTTTCTGGACAAAAGATTCCCTCTCTGATCTACCATTGACACAGTAGTCTTCAAATCGATCCAAACTCGAAACTTATCTCTGGACGACAAAACATCTTCAATCAAGTGGTTGAGTGCACCAAGGCATCATTCACGGGGGATTTTCATCAAAAGAAATGATGAAAGTTGTGCAAAGCGGAATTGCACCAACAGGATCTTCAAGTGTCTTCTACTTCATGGAATAGAAACCCTCAACTTGCAACTAAAAGCATCTTCTATGAACAGGAGAAATAATTAGACACTGCAATTGAGAACTTTCAACCTCGTCTTCTATTACACCAGAGCAAAACTTCGCAAGATAAAGGTTATGCGATGTCTTGCCAAACAGAATTGGCCCCTGAAATACACCATTTATGAATGATCTCCAGGAAGTGGTACAAACATTCCAACAAGAGGGCACCATCAATTCCCACAGTATTACACACTTTTTTCCAATTATCATTATTGTGCAGGAACCATCAAAGTTTTTCAAATGCAAGTAATTATCATGAAAGTATTGGACGGTTTTATAAATCAAATAATTAAAGCTACAAGAAATAAAACAAAGAAGTTTCCCTTTTTCATTAATTGAAGATTGGCCATTAAAAAGGCTTTTACACTAAGATGCAACTCCTATAAAAAGGTGTTTGACCTAAAAGGCATAAACGTGAAAGAGTGTTACAAAAATGGCAATGTCGTAACATATGACCAAAAATCTACGATTCTGCTACTACTCATACAACCAACCAGCTCAGTTATGCGAAGAACTTCTTCAACACATCGACATTCACTGGGAGCGGGAAATCTTCACCGTCCATAGTTGTAAGCATCATTGTCCCACCAGAGAAAACCTTCTTGACCATAAAAAGTCCTTCATAATTCGGAGTCCACTTGCCCCTAGGGTCGCCTTGAGGAAGGATTATCCTTTTAAGAACCAGATTGCCCGCTTGATAGAACTGAGGACACACCCTCTTGTCGTAAGCTTTTCTCATCCTTTTCTGATACACTTGGCCATGACACATAGCTTCCAAACGCTTCTCATCAATGAGATTTACGATAACCTCCACAGGTAAAACTGCTTCCATCCCATACACAAGGGCGGACGGGTTTACCCCGGTCGATGTGTGCGCTGAGGTACGATAACCATGTAAGGCGAAGGGCAGCATTTCATGCCAATCCTTGTAGGTTACCACCATCTTCTGCACAATCTTCTTAATGTTCTTATTTGCAGCCTCGACAACACTATTCATCTTTGGGCAATATGGAGAGGAGTTATGGTGTTTGATCTTGAAAGTCTCACAAAGCTCCTTCATCGTTTTGTTGTTGAGGTTGGACCCATTATCAGTGATGATTTTCTAAGGGACCCCATAGCGACAAATGATATTGTGCTTGATGAAACGAGCTACGACCTACTTGGTGACATTAGCAAAAGAAGCAGCTTCGACCCATTTGGTGAAATAATCTATAGCAACCAAGATAAAACGATGGCCATTAGAAGCGATCGACTCAATCTTCCCAATCATATCAATGCCCCACATTGCGAAGGGCCATGGAGATGTTAGAACATTTAAAGGAACAGGAGGAACATACACTTTATCAACATACACTTGACACTTATAACAAACCCTGGCATGATTATAATAGTCTATTTCCATAGTGGACCAATAGTAGCCGGCCCTCAATATCTTCTTGGCCATGGTGTGACCACTGGAATGGGTCCCAAAAGCACCCTCATACATCTCTTCGATGATCTTCGATGCTTCGTTCTTATCCACACATCTGAGTAGCATACAGTCATGATTTCTCTTGTATAAAGTACCATTGTTGAGGAAGAACTTGACAGCGAACCTCCTTAGAAACTTCTTATCTGTGATGGACGCCTCTTCTGGATACTCTTGAGTTTCTAAGTACCTCTTAACATCATAAAACCAAGGATTAGCATCCAATTCCACCTCCATTTCAAAACAAAAAGCTGGCTCATCCAACCTTCTAATGGTGATCGAAGGCGCCTCATTAGCCCACTTCTCCTGGAACATAGATGATAAAGTGGCCAATGCATATGCAAGATGATTCTCCTCTCTCTATAGATATGCTCAAATGTGATCTCTTAAAAATAAGGAATCAACTTCATCACGTGCTCACGATAAGGAATCAAGTTTTGATGACGAGTTTCCCAATCACCGTTAATTTGACTGATAACGAGATTAGAATCCTCAAAAACCATCAAGAACTTGATACGCAAGTCAATTGCCGCTTCAATCCCATAAATACATGCTTCATACTCTGCCAAAAAATTCGGGCTGTAAAAGGAATATGGAAACCCTCGGGGGAGGTGATAACAGCTCCCACACCATTACCCATTGCATTCGACGCTCCATCAAACACCATTGTCCTCTGTGACCCTGGCTCAGGCCCTTCCTTCGGGCTGGGGATGTTGCAGTCTCTAATGTACATGATGTCTTTGTCCGGGAATTCAAACTTCATCGGTTGATAATCGTCTACAGGTTGGTGAGCGAGATAATCTGCCAAGATACTACCCTTGATAGCTTTCCGGGTAGTATATTGGATATCATATTCTGTCAAAATCATCTGCCAACGGGAAACTCGGCCGGTAAGAGCTGGTTCACAAATAAGAACTTAATAGGATCCATTTTAGAAATTAGATAAGTGGTATGTGTCATACCCCAAAATTTGCCCTCCATCTTCTCAAGATATTCCATACATCCATGCTTAAAGATTCTTCAAGGGTTGATCAGACAAACCCTCTCCTAGACAATCAACCCAAACTAGGGTTTGGTATTTCTCAGATCAAGATGGACTTCCAACATCTCCAATGGTCTTCATGCCTCCTCATATGCTTCAAAGATTCTCCATGTCAAGTTTCAAGCCTCACAAGTCAAGTTTTCTCGATAATTGCTCGATGGTTGAAAATCACAGATAGACAAAAAGTCAACTGTGGTCAACATACAGTCAAAATTCATAATTTTTGGTCAACATCCTCATTTTGAAGTCACATTCATCATTTGATCAAGGGTTGATCATGATTCATCAAGAAAACTCAAGATTTGCCCAAAAGTCAAACTTTCTAAATTAGGGTTTCTTAGTGAAAAGTCAACCAAACTTTAACTGAGCATAACTTCTTCATACTTTCTCAGAAATTTTTCCACCACCTCTTGTTTTGAAGGAAATCCAATTCTCTACAATTTCATGTCTCACAAGAATGTTCAAAAAATGCTTCATTTGGAAAGTATGGATCAAAACATCACAGGTCCTTTTCAAAGTCAACAAAAAGTCAACATTTTGTTTTGAAGATATATTGAGCATGGAAACTCCAAATGGGATGAAACCAAAGAGGTTGGTTAGAGGACTCTTAGAGCTTTTCAAAAAGTCCATAAAAACTCAAAAATGTGGAAAATTGAGGAAGATACACCATTTACAAGTTGGGCAATTTTGAAGAAGTGCACAAAGAGAGATACTTCTAAAAATCAGAAATTTTGCAAATGGGCTTACTTTTTCTTCATCCAAACTTGTTCCTTATACAATTAGGAATATCCAAGCCCAATGCCACGAATTTTTATTTTATTTTTCTATTAAATTTGTATTTTATTCATTTAAATACAAATTAAATTCAAAAATAAAGTATAAAATCAAAATTAATTGCAAATTTGATTTTTCTCTCTTCCTTGAGATCCAAGCAACCCAATAAAGCCAGCAAATTTTGAAATTTGATTGGATATGGCAAGAATTGATTGAAATTGATCAAAGAAGAGAAAATTTGATTTGGTACAAAATCAAATATATTTTGCATTGATTGATGATTGATTCTTCCTCAAATCAGCTCCAATTCCATCTACTATATATATACAATACATGCCACACGAATTAGGGTAGAAAAATTGGCTGGAGAAACCCTATTCAAGCTCAAGAAAACCGTGCACTTGAAGCAACTAGCAGCCATCGATCCAGCTTGTTTGAATAGTTTTTGAGGATTCAAACACATTCCTTGACATCCCTGGAAGCATTCCAGACCTTTACATTGTCCAAAAGCATCAAGAATTGAGAAATCACGATTTGGTTTGTTCTTACTTTTTCAAAAATCGAATTCTGTTTATCATGCATTATTAATGTGTTTTGATGATTGTTTTGTGTTTAGAACAAAGTTTGCAAGCTATCTGGACGATCGAATTGAGTTTTCGTGACCTGAATCGAAATACACCATTGTTAGGGTTTTCTGAACCGAATTAGGGTTTCCTTAAATCGGTTAAATTAGACCAAAAGACCATTACCATTGTGTTTAGAATGTGATTTCCAATCGATCCATGTACTCACAACTCATTTATATTATGTGTATGAGATTTTGAGAATTGCAGGGGCTATAGCGTCGCATTGAGGCCGACGCAAAATTCCCAGAATTCAAATGAGAACGATGAAGTTCTTGGCGCGTGATTGGTGCAACGGGGAGGTGACACTTGTTTGTAAACAACTCGTTCCGATTCAGTGACACGCGTGTACTCCAGCTTAGTTGGCAAGGGCGTGAGGTTGTGAAAGGAATGTCTCCAGTTCGATCCTTGGCCATGGCATTTGATTTTCACATGTTTGCAAATTTTTTCCTATTTTTCTTATTTTCTTAATATTTCCATGTTATTTTAATTTAATTTCAATAATTTTTATCATGCATTTAAAAACACCAAAAAATATTTTTCTTTTTGCATTATTTCCAGAAAATGTTTATTTCATTTATAAAATTAAAAAATATTATTTTGCATGCATATTTAATTTAATTGTTAATTTATCATTTAAATCACATTTAATTGTTTTTTAATTATTAAATTATCTCCAAAAAATCCCAAAAAATTATTTTAGCATATTAATGTTGTTACTTGCATGAAATATTTTTCTCATTTAAAAATTTGCATTTTTACTAACATTTTCCTCTTATTCAATTTCCTCGTATTTTCTGATTTCTCATCTTTTCACAGGTTATCTCGTTTCGGACGATTTCTTTTACCGTTTTCTTTTTTCAAATTATGTAATTGCTTATGGGATGTAATAGTTTTAATTAGGGTTTTTATTTTCCGCAAGTTTAAATTATGTATCTGCCCCAAAGCCATGTAATAGCGTAGGATTTTATCTTTCCGCACTTTACATTCCCGCATTTTAATTTTCGCACTTTATAAACTGTTAGTAATTAGGCATGTATGGCAAGACTAAAATTGAACAGTAGCTCACTCTAATTTTCAAGATAACATGAATCTGAATCAACACACTTTTTCACACATGCACCCCTTAGGGTAATTCTCTCTCGTTGCCTTTACGAATTCAAATGGTCATGTCCCTCGAACGTAGAGGTATCCTAGCACTGTTGCCTACAAATATATCATCATAGTCCCTTCGATACAAAGATCATAGACCCACGATGTCGCCTACGAATACATGATCTTGACCCTCGATTGTTACCTACGAAAAATGATGATAGTCCCTTCGAATGTGCTAGGATACTTCCTACAAGTTGCCTTCTATGACCATCCGATGTCCCTTCGAATGTCCCGCTTACATCCAACGAATGGGGTTACCTACCAATTAATGGTTGGATAGCGCTATTCCAAAGGAAATGAAAACAACACGAAAACGACCAATTCTGAGTAGGTAATAAGACTTTTAGTTTCTTGCTCAAATCAAATACTTTTCACACCTCACACTTTTGTCAAAGTTCAAACTCTTTTCAAAACAAAACATTTCCAAACACTTTGTATACATTCCTACATGAATCATTACAAAGTCAAAGCGAAATGCCTTTTCAAAACATTTTTGTCAAACACACAGAAAGCAATTTTTAAAGATGAGCTAGAAGCAACTAAGAGCCCGTAGATAACTACGGATGGAAAGGGGTGCTAATACCTTCCCTTTTCATAACCTTCTCCCTTACTCAGAATCTAACGAAGGTCTTTTCCTGTTCTTTTCACCTTCCCTTAATTGGATAAAAGAAAAGTCGGTGGCGACTCTTGCTATCCGCACATTTGCGATACAAAAACCTACAAAGTCAGTTCACCGTATTACAGTATGCGTCAGCATGTACTGCCTCAAACGTTTAGAAGCCCATGTTAGTGCACAACACGTCTTCTCAAGCAAAGAATACCTTGACTCACACTCAATGAACTTCTTACTCAAATAGTAGATGGCTTGTTCTTTCTTTCCGGTCTCGTCATGCTGACCAATCACACAACCCATGGAACTCTCCAGAACTGTTAGATACATGACCAATGACTTCCCCTTGATTGGCAGTACAAGTATCGGAGGCTCCTGCAAATATTCCTTGATTCTATCAAACGCCATCTGACAATTATCATTCCAAACAACTGCTTGATTTTTCTTTAGTGACTTGAATAAAGGACCACAGGTGGCAGTAAGATGAGATATGAACCTGGAGATATAATTCAATCTCCCCAAGAAACCACGAACTTCCTTCTCTGTCTTCGGCTCAGGCATTTCTTGTATCGCCTTCACCTTGGCAGCATCAACTTCAATACCATTCTCACTCACAATGAAGCCCAACAACTTCCCTGACCTCACCCCAAAGGTGCACTTATTCGATTCTACCTTAGCCTGAACTTCCTTAATCTTTCAAACAATTTCTGCAAATCAACTAGATGTTCTTCCTCTGTTTGAGACTTAGCAATCATATCATCAACATAAACTTCGACCTCTCTATGCATCATGTCATGAAAGAGAGTGACCATTGCACGTTGATACGTTGCCCCTGCATTCTTCAGACCGAAAGGCATGACCTTGTAGCAAAAAGTCCCCCAAGGCGTGATGAAAGTAGTCTTTTCCATATCATCAGGTGCCATCTTGATTTGGTTATAGCCAAAAAATCCATCCATGAAAGAGAAAACCTTAGCTTGAGCAGTATTATCGACCAGAATGTCAATATGAGGGAGCAGAAAATCATCTTTAGGGCTTGCTCTGTTCAGATCCCTATAGTCAACACACATTCTGACCTTACCATCTTTCTTAGGTACCGGCACAATGTTTGCAACCCATGACGTATATGAGACAACCTTCAGAAAACCAGCATCTAACTGTTTTTATACCTCCTCTTTGATGTTCTTGGACATCTCTAGATGAGTTCTTCGAAGTTTCTGCTTAACTGGAGGGCAATCTTCCCAGAGGGGCAGCTTGTGTAACACAATATCCGTATCCAAACTTGGCATATCCTCATAAGACCATGCGAACACATCAACATAATCACGGAGCATATCTATTAGCCTTGTCTTCACACTCTCTTCTAAATCGGCCCCTATTCTAATTTCTTTCTTTGCTTCATCTGTACCTAGGTTAACCAATTCCAAAGGCTCTTCATACGGCTGAATAACCTTCTCCTCTTGTTCTAATAATCTGGCTAATTATACAGGGAGTTCACAATCTTCCTCACTCTCTTCCTCCGCTTGGTGAATCAGATTGTCGAAGTCATAATGAGCAATAGCAAAATTGTGATCATTGGTATCTGGTGTGGACATGTATCTGCATGATTAATTTTTGGTTTTAATGACAGTGTGTCAAAAACATTGCCACATTTTTTCAATTAGGAAAACAAATGAATGGTAAAAGTGAAAGTAGAAATAAAATAACACAAAAATTGGAATGAAAAAACGTCCTTTATTTTATGATAAAAAACTTGCAAAGTGGAACATGGTGGCCCTACACAATGATTCACTACGCCTTAAGCAGAGCGTGGGAATTATGAAATGATAAGGAAATATAAGAAAATTACTCCTCAGCGGTTGTAACTTGAATAGTGTCCACAGATGTCCAATTCCTCAACTCGCTACCAGGAATGCATGGGCGAATGCAATCCTCTATGTTAAAAACATCGTCTTCATCATCAACTGCATTGACTTGATCCTCATTTCCAATGCTAGCACTTGCATACTTGATAGAGGTGGACGAATCAGGAGCCTTGAGAATCTGTCTTCGCAAAATAGGATCAAAACCCAGGCCAAACTTGTTAAACTTCGGGGTAACCTCCACAACACTTCCCCAACCTTCAGGGTGACCCGCCTCAATCAGAGCTCGAGCATCTTTCAACGAAGTCAAAGAGGCTTCCACTTTCTTCTTATCCTCAACAGGAGGAATCTTGATCATCTGGACGGTCTCAAAAGCTTGAAACGGAGTCTCGTGTATTTCACCCTCAATCTCCACATAACGGAAAGAAGCCAAATGGCTTACAATGTACTCATCTTCGCCACAAACAATGATTTTCTTTCCATCAAGAGGATACTTGAGTTTCTGATGAAGGATGGAGGTGACCGCACCAACCTTATGAATCCAAGGACGTCCCAAAATACAACAATAGGCCGGATTAATATCCATCACATAGAAAGTGGAAGTAAAGACCTTTGGGCCCACCTTGATCGGTAAATCAATCTCTCTAAACACAGACCTCTTTGAGCCATCAAATGCCTTCACAACAAGGTCACTAGGACGCAACTCCAAACCAGAATAATCAATCTTCATGAGTTCCTTCTTGGGAAATACATTCAATGACGACCCGATATCCACCAAAACCCTTGACAAGGTTGTGCCCTTACACTCCATGGAGATGTGCAAGGCTTTGTTATGATTATGAACCTCAGGTGGAAGATCAAAATCTGTGAAGCCTAACCCATTTCCGGCTGATATACTAGCACATATTGTTTCAAATTGACCCACTATGATTTCTTGGGGAACAAAAGAATTCTTCAAAAGTTTCATCAGAGCATTCCTATGAGCCTCAGAATAGATCAGCAAAGACAACATAGACTTCTTAGATGGGGTATGGTGTAGTTGCTCAACAATATTATAGTCATTCTTCCTTATCAATCTCATCAATTCTTCAACCTCGGCCTCCGGAGTCGAAGACACATCAGGTGCAACAAGAGGCTTGGACACATAGAGATTACATTCATGTTAGAGACAAACAAATTACAATCAACTAAAAAAAAAAGAAAACCTACACAAAACTAATACAAGAAGAACTAGTCAAGGATTTGTCTAAAACATGCACCTAAGAGTCAAATGAAGCATGGCATGGCATAGGTAAACAGGCATGAACATTTAGAAGACAGAGAAGGATGAAAGTCAGTAGTTATCATGGTAGAGATGCACTTATGTCATATACACAATCATCATAACCTTTTCATAAGCAACTTTTAATAAGAAAACATGAATGCGCATCCTAGAAATGTATGATGGAAAGTGTTTGTGGGTGTATTCAAACATGCACGTGTAAAGTGTCATATACAAGTGATATCAGTGATGAGAACATAAGTATGATGTTCACACAAACACAAAACAATTATCATACATCACAACCATTCATGGTACAAAGGTTAGCAATAGAAAAGATCGATTCTAAACCCTAGAATTAAATTTAAGTAAGCATACAAGTTAGTGAGCCAAATATGATGAAGAGGCAAGGTGAGAAGGCAAAGTGACACACAAGGTCAGTAGCTTAAGACCTAAGTAAATCATAAACAAAAGTAATTCAAACAAAGTAAAGAACTTGCATACAAAAGTACATAGAGTTAGGGTTTGAAAACTCCAAAACTAGTCAAATATGGCACTTGATAAAGATTTAAAAAAAATAGTTTTAATTAAGTAATTAAAACCATGTGTGACTTGTGTCATAAGTTTAATTCAAGATATGATTCATGAGAAACCAAATGTAGAAGATTAAACTTCAATAAACAAACAAATCACCTATTAGATGAACAAAATCATCTAAAGTAAATACCACCTATCTTAGATCAAACGACACTGATTAAGATTTGTAGGAAGGGAATGAAGTCTTGTATGTCATAGGATGATGATAGAACCCTCAAAAGATTCTTGTTATGAGCTCAAGGTAATGTCAATTGAAGTGACATACCTCAAACATCATGAACCTATAATCCCTTAAGGTATTGTCCAATCAACAATAGAAGAAAAAGAAGATTTAGCTCTTTTAGGTCATCATGATGATCTTACAATTGAATGAAAGTCAATGAATCAAAGGGCATGGAATTAATGATCACATAATGTACAAAGTCAGAAGTAAAGATTAAGAATTCAATTAGAATTGGATTACTAATTCCATGAAGGATGCACATAACACAAGTGTTACAACCATAGCTACAAAATGATGACATCCTAACAACAAAACCAACATGAATTGAACAAGCTAGGGATCTTAAATGAATCAATCAAACTGGAATCAAGGCCCTAAACATGCCATGAGGATAAGGTAAGGAAATGAGAAGTAAATTCCCAAAGGATTGCATGAATGCATTCCTCATACCTCATAATTCATGCACAAGAATGCAAAAAGTGAAACAAAGATTAAAACATCTTCCAATTAAAGGATCAAGATGATCCCATGAGGTCAAATGTCTCTCAAGTCTTTAGAATACTATCCTTGAGGTTATCATACCCCAAAGCATCAATTAGAAACACAAATTGTACAAGAACATGGTCTAGAATCAAGACATCAACAAATTAGGGTTTTGGGAACCACACAAACTTTATGCTCAAGGTAGAAACCAAATGATCAATATGTCATTTCCAATTAATGAAAACATGTTTACATATCAATAGAGCATTCAAATGATCATCACATACCCAAAGCTTGGCCTTAAATTATGTCTATAATCTTCAAATTGAAGCTTGACTCAATTACACTAGGCCAAAGGGTATGTTCACCTTGGAAATTCCATAAAAATAGAAAAATGAGATATAAAATTCAAGCAAAAATGAACTAATGAGCTCAAATCCCTTACAAGTCAGAGACATATCCTTGCTCAATTCAAAAGTCCATGGAAGGATCAAAGTAAAAATCAAAAGGCTAATACTAGTTCAAAATTCAGACTTATATGACCAATAAACAAGAAAAATTTGTATAAAATACAAAAGTCAGAAATAAAAATCTACAAAAATTGAAAACAGTGACCTAACATCCCAAATATGATCAAAACTATTTTTTCCATTTTTTATTTTCAAGGAAAAATGATAAGAACAATAAAAAAGCAAAATGTAGAATGCAAATCATGTATTTAATGCTCAATTTTAATTAGCTATGCAAAAATATTAAAATTATGAAATAAAAATCAGAAATGCATGATGCATGGATAGAATGCTCCAAAATATTTTTTATGCATTTTTTGTATGGATAAAAGTATTTTAACTAATTTAATAATGCATGAGATGCAATATAATGCATGAAATTGTTTAATTATGCAAAAAATACAAAAATTATGAAATAAAATTCAGAAATACATGATGCATGATTTGAATGGTCTAAAATATTTTTTATGCATTTTATATATGAAGAAAAGTATTTTAAATAATTTAATTATGCATGAAATACAATATAATGCATGAAATTATTTAATTATGCAAAAATAACAATTATAAAATAAAAATCAGAGACTCAAAATTAACCTCTTGGAGGGTCCACAATATTTTTTGTGGGATTTTTCATCGTGAGAAAGTATTTTTTCATGAATTTTTCAATTAAAACGTAACCAATTAATCTTAGAATTTATTTAATTAGTCAAAACATTTTTAAAATTTTGAAAAAAATTCCATAAAATATTAGAGGTCAATATGAGTCTATGATATTTTTTTTTGTAATTTTTGGATTGATTTTGGATGCAAAATAAAATGGTTAAAGATGATAATTATAAAATCAATTAAATGAAAATAAAAAAAAACAAACCAGCGAATCAGATGATGCCACACATCATCTTCAACCTCTAGCTAAATGCCCTAAACACGTGAAAACACAGTGGCATGCAAGCTACTTCTGATCTTCATAACTTCCTCATGTCTTAACCAAATCAAACGATTCAATGCTCAGATTAAAGGTTACATGGCAAGCTACAACACACAACTTGTAAAAATCCAAATGATCCACCACGCATCAAGAAATCAGAACGAGAAAATCATGAAAATCATCCTAATCCAGAATTTCAGAACATCATGCTATGTAACACACTTCGAAAACAGAGACAAATATACATCAAACCTATTGTTTGGCCAACTAACCATGCATGTATAAGCTTTTATTCATCAATGGCAAGCTAGAAACTCAGATTCAAAGTTCAAAAGTTACCTCTTGATTTGGAAAATAAATCCAAATGGGCCTCTGAAAATTGAAAAGAAACCTCGCTGGCTTGCTCTGGAGACTCCAATGAAATGATAATATTGTAGAAATTCCTCCACAAACACGATTTGCAGCAGCTTCAAGCAAAGAGAAAATTGAAAATGCAGAGTATGCTTAGATCGGGAAAACGAGAGAGAGCAGCCTCTTCAGCAAATGTGAGGCCTCTTGTAACACCCCAATATTACCCAAGGTCTTATATGCAAAAATCAGAGTAAATTAAAATTTCATAAATTCAATACTGAGGCATCACACCTTCAAAACCAAATCACTTTAAACAGTTTGCTTTAAAGTATAAATCTCGGATACATAGCATCGTCGGAAAACATAAATTGACTCATAAAAATCAAAACATCTTCTTTATTAAACTTCCTTAACCAATCATATTTTCATAAAGTATGATTCTTATTCACAAAAGGAAAACCAACAAAAGAACAACAACAAGACAACATAGTTATTCCCCCCGAGTGCTACGTATCAGAGTGACACCGACTCGACTAATAGCAGCTATAAACTCCGTCTTCATAACCTTCACGTCACCAATATAAAGGTAACGGCGAAACAATGTAAAGGGTGAGATAATCCAAAACATATAATTAAAGGCATGATAAAGTATATATATATAGTTTCGGAATTATAAAGGGTATAGATTAATAAGTGTAATTCCAACACATATCTAAAACTCACTCACTCTAATCGTCATTCTAATGTGTATAATCTACACTTTATCGCCATAACCTCATCGGCATAAATCATCACAACAACACATAAACTTCCATCACCACGAAATCATCGTAAGTTAATACATCACTAATCAACACGATAATCATAAACGACAATATCACACAACAACATCAAACAATGCTAATAACATAAGCAACATAAATAAAATCATCACAAATTGGCTAAAGCCCATCGTCGCTTTTGGCATAAAAGCCCATCGTCACAAACATCATCACATCATATTTGCATTAAGCATTTCATCAAAGTTAAATCATCACAAAACTCATCATTTATATTCATCGCCTAGTTATCATGAAATTATCAAGTTATATTCATTTCATGTTCATCATAAATATCATCACCAAACAAAACATCATATATCATCACAATTCAACATCATCCATCAATTAAACCCAACGCCAAACAACTCAAACATAAACATAACCGACTCCATGAGACACGACTATGTTATGCATGTGGTACCCGCTTTGTCCATAATTAGGAACACTTGGCATAAAGCCCATCGTCGGTTGGCATAAAAGCCTTGTCGCTTGGCATAAAAGCCCTCGTTGCCAATGCAATGTATGTGACTCGACAATAAAACAACACCACACAAAACATCATCATCGCTCATCAAGATTGGCATAAAGCCCACATCACCATAATTTATCCACATCAAGATAAATATATCATCACATCATATTTGCATTATGCAAAACATCACTAATAATTCATCATCATCAAAATCATGCATTCACAAATCGGAAGCATTTATTAACAATATCAATATAATCATCACATCATCATGTACAAAGACATATATCATCGCATCGCATATCATCAAGTATTCAACAATAAATACATCATCGCAAACATTATCAATTCATTCACTAAATTCCAAATACGGAAAAATAGTCAAACACCTATAGTCGCCGCAAAAGCCATTCCTAATAACCGGCATTACTCATAATCGTCAACATCGCAATCGGATTGTCCATACGTGTTTTAAATCTACTAAAACGCAATCCGATTCAATTTAACCGTAATTTGGCCTATTTCGGGTTGACTCCTAAAAACTCGTAATTTCGAAAAACTAACCTGACCACTATGTTCTACACGTCGAATTTAGCTAGCACGTCAATTTTCGTTGAATTCGGAGCAACTTGCTCCGTCATCGAATTTATCGGAATCGAAAAATCGGGACATAATCGGGTTCCAAATTTTATCGGCTAACTTATGTCTTAATTATATTTTATTAATACCAACTAGTGGTATATGGAATTGAGGAATTGAAGAGAAACAGAAACAAATTATGCAGAAGGATGAATTCTTCAAAAAAACAGAAAATAGAAAAACACATTAAACAGAAAACTGGAAAACGAAGTTTCCAAACTTCCTCCTTGCAACAGGGACGTTCGTCCCATGTTTCTTGTGTTCGATGGAGGCTGGGGCCTCAGGAAGGGGGACGGCCGCTCCACAGCCAAAGGTGGGTGCCTCCCCCATTGAATCATCTTCCAATTCCTTTCTTCTTCCAGTTTACAGTAAACGCAGGTTTTCTGGTTTTTCTCTTAACAGTTTTTCTTTTCTTTTTCATTTCCATTTATAACTTTCTTTCTACTAATAGCAAGGAAAAACCCAATAATCTATACTCCTAACTCAACCTTCCTATGTTATTTCAACAATCAACCAACCAAAACCCATGAATCAACTATCAATTTTTCCCCAAATCCAAAATATAACTATCAAACCCTAACTATATGAGATGGAAATCAAACCCCTTACCTCTAGTGATTGTAGGATCCTTGATGATTCTACAAAACCCAACCCTCAAGCTTGCTCATGCTCTTCCTCTTCTTTTTCTCTTGCTCTTCTTCTCCCAAAACCCTTTCTTTCTCTCTAAGCTTCTATTTGGCTTTTGAGTAGTAAATGGAAAAAATAAGGAAAATGGTTTATATGTATTTTCATACTAGTAGGATTAAGGGTGTAAACCCCATTTCTACACAATTAATCCTCACACCCCTCACTTATTTTTATTAATTAACACCTTAATAATATCTAATAATATTATTTACCTAATTAATTAAAACAATTCCGGGGAATTAAATATCGGTCCGAATAATATTTTACCGAACCGAACGGAATAAAAACCGGACCGAACGAAACGTCGCCAAATATATTAATAGATATAACTATTAATATAATTATTCTCATCGCCAAAACAATCGTCAAACGGTAACTCAAAAATATTAATATAATATAATATTAAATAAAATGGGGCGTTACACCTCTTGCTTATATAGAGAGAGGATAGCAAGGGTACATCAGTCCTTTTGATGCCACAAATCCGTTGGAGCAAAAATTATCAAAATTAGCATTATGAGTCAGTTTTGCGTTTTGCTCCTGTGTCCACTCTCCTTGGCTGCATTTTGATGAGCTATGTGGGTGGTGAAAATGCATCACGTGGTTCATTCCTCAACTTTACTAGATATGGCAAAAAAATGGAAATTGTGCATGGCAATGGTGTGAGAAAATGCTCATTCTGTCTGGGCTTTTTATGGCAAAAAGTGAGGTGGAAAGTGTGCTTCGATTCCTACTATAAGCTTGCCTAGAAGTAATTTGTAAAATCAACACAAACGCATGCAAACCAACCTCTGTGCACACAGCCTTGAATCCTCTTGTTCAAGCCTAATTTTCTCACTAATGGCTCGTGCAAATCTTGGCTTTTAGAGGCCTATCAATAGCTCTTGGGATGAGGATTACAATGGGCTTTGGTTCACTAAAAATGGAGTTGAAATGAGTGAGATATGGCTTCTAGAAGTTGTGCATAGACATGGAAATTTTCTAGGCACACGCGCGTGCATCTGGGCTTGCATGGTCATGCATGGAATCAGCTTCATGGCCTCCACTTGTGAGCCTTGTAACTTCCTCAATATTGAACCAAATGATGTGATTCAAAGCTCAAATGAAAGATCTCATGGCATACTTCAAGATGCAGGAAGTAGATTTCTCAAATTCCATCTGAATTAAAATATATGAGCTTCAAGATTATGCCCACCACCTGTTTGTGGAAAGTACATGCAGAAAAGCCCAGAAATCTGCAAGCTTGCCCAACCTAGGTCAAAACTTGTGCATGAAACTTCTAAGTCAAATATCTCTCAAATGGTGCATTTTTGAAAAATTTTACACATGGACAAATTTGTAGGATTTTTTCTAAGCTTTCTAAAAAAGTATGTTATGCAACCATTGGATAAAAATTGAGAAAGTTATGAAATGTCAAAGTTTCATAGGGTGGACACTTAGAAATTTTTTTATCCTTAAATAACTTCAAGAACAAGTTAACCCTAATTTCTTCAATTTTCTTGGTTCAATGGTGGATTTGGTCATGAAACATAATAATGTGATATTTGAATTGATGTTTGACCAAAAGTCCACTTGGTCGACTGTTGATTTTGACTTATTTTCACCAAAAAACACCATTTTGCCCCTTGTGATCAATTGACCTGCTTCTACTCAAAATTGAGCCTCAATATTTCAACCATGGATGTCCAACAACATATAGAAACAAGTGGAATCAAATTTGAGTGAAAAATATTGAGAAATACTGATTATATCCAAAAACTTAATTTTGCACTTTGTATTAGGAGATAGCCAACCAAGCTTCAAAACCTCAAATCTTTTGAATGTGTTGAGTAATTCTTTGAACCATGATAACTCAAATGATAGTAAGAAGGTGATACTTCAATAAATTGACTTATCCAAACTTCAAACTTCACAATGGGCCAAAACCCTAATTTCATCAGATGAATGCCAACAAATGAATTCCTCATCAACTCTTTGCAAAACTTCAACTCTTGAGGAATCAATGAGACAAGTGGAATGTCTTGAGGTGTAATACATCATTGTGGCTTGAAAGATCCAAAGATATGAGAGCTTGAGATTCTCTCAGAAGAGTATGCTAACACAGTCAACCTTGTTAGCTTGTAGAAGACTTGAGAACCCAAAGAACTTTAATCTTATCATGAAGTATGAATGCAATGCAATATGATGTTTATGATAAAACATAAGCCTAAATCAAGAGGGTAAATTTTGGGGTGCAACACTTAGCACTACGTCAGTTTGGTTATGCTCGAAGAGACGATCCTCATGATATACTTATTCAAGACATTGTATTTGACTATGACAACAATCTCCATGGTTATCATCGAAGATTTGTGCACGCTTGGGGCATGGTGAAGAAAACTGATACCAAAACCTTGGGGCATGAAAATTCCATTCTTTGGGAACCTTACCTCAAATAGGTGCGAGCTCATGCTCAAAACCTCATGATGCCATATACTGCTATTTTGCTAGTAATTATGGAACCTGTTGCTGTAAGTGGCGAACCCTAAACCATTCTTCATCCAGACATGCCTGCTGATTTTGAAGAATTAAAGAGATCCTAGATTTAACTCGAAGAAGAAAGGGATACATTCGAAGCTCAATTCTATGCAAGCGAAAAAGAGTATTGGAGTTGACAAAGCTACTTCACGAGGAACAACACATTAACACCTGTCTCAACACAAAGAGGAAGCGTCTATGGGAGGCCTAAGCATTCAAAATTTTATTTTTTACTTGAACTCTCTTTTGTATTACTAATCAGACTAATAAAAAGTTTGTTCGTGCTTTGTTTATAAAATTTAAATTCCTAAGGTCCTTGAAAACATTGCATTGCATAACATTGCATATCATTGCATATCATAGCATAAAATTTGATAACAGGTACTCTGAAGACCGACTCTCTTATTCTCTTGCTGTTTATTTCGGCAAAAATGGCTCTCGAACAAACTATGAAAGATCTTCAGGCTCAGAATGCTCAATTCCAGGAGATGTTCACCAATTTGGCCCAAGGTCAGAAAGATCTGAAGAAGCTCATCATCAAAAATAAGAAGACCACTGGCATTCTCAACATGGGGAAAAGGTACAGAGGTCCAGTCAAGGTGGTCAGACAACTTGAATTCTCAGACAAGGGCGGTGAAACTGAAGGTAGCGTCAAAAACAATGAAGGAAGCCATCATGAGTATGAAAACGAAGAGGAAGACTATATGAGCGAGCATTACCCTCTTGACAACGAGAAGTATAAGCAACTTGAAGACCGTCTGCATGCTATGGAAAATCTTAAAATGTTAGGACTGAATTTTGATGATTTAAGCTAGGTTCCAGGGGTTGTCATTCCCTGCAAGTTGAAGGTCCCTACTTTTGATAAGTACAATGGAATTTCTTGTCTAAAACTTCATATGAAGTCCTATTTTCAGAAGATTTAACCCCACACTGCTGACAAAAAGTTGTGGATGCATTTCTTTCAAGAGAGTCTGTCCGGGGAACAGTTAGAGTGGTATTACCAGCTAGAGAATACTCACATTCATACCTAGAATGATTTGGAAGATGCTTTCTACAAACAATACTAGTACAATGCTGAATTGACACCAACCCATTTGCAACTGCAGAGCATGTTTATGGGTCGTGACGAGAAGTTCAAAGAGTATGCCCAGAAATGGAGAGATCTAGCAGGCAGAGTTCAACCACCCTTGTCTAATAGGGAATTGGTTGGTATGTTCATGGGAACACTGACAGGCCCATTCTTCAATCATCTGATTGTAAACTCTTTAGTCAGATTCGTAGAGTTGATAATGATAGGAGAACAAATTGAAGCCTAAATCAAGAGTGGAAAGATTCAAGTCGAAACATCTTCAAGTGCTGCAAAGAGATCTTTTGGTGGGAAGAAAGAAGCCAATGCTGTATATGGTCAAAAGAGCCATGACAAAGCTAACCACAATTAATCTATGGGGGCAGTTCTGATCTTAAATCCCACGCCAGTACAATCTCAACAAGACAACGCGCATAGATAGAACGCGCCAAGAAGACAATTTATGAAGATCAACATGTCGTTATCTCAAGCACTACAACACATGTTGAAAGAAGAATTGATTACCTTGAGGGAACCTCCTCATCACTTCAACACCTCCTCTTCGAAGTACAATCCTAATACGAAGTGTGCATACCACTCCAACAGTCCAGGGCACGACACCAACAATTGTTGGTCCCTGAAGAACAAGATTCAAGACATGATTGAAGCCCAAGAAATTGAATTCGACCCTTTTGTCAAAACTCCGAACGTGATCAACGCACCAATGCCTGACCATGGTAAAAGAACCAATACCATTGACAATGACTCATATGTCTTTAATGTGAATGAGCTGACCATTCCCCTGATGACTGTCAAGAAGGATTTATTGCAAGCTGGTTTATTTCCAGGATATCCTGACAACTATAGTTGGTGCGCATCTGAATCCAATGGATGTTCTTGGTTGAAGAGACGTATTCAATGCATGATGGACAACCGAGAAGTTCTATTCCTAAAAGCTCATTCTGTAGAGAGTCTGTGCAAAGATGTTTCTAAAAGCCTGAAGATCGAAGACATAAGCGAAGCCGTACCAAAAGTCTGGGATACCATGGGGAAACCAAGTAGGAAGTTTGATTTCATGGTGAAGTATACTGCTCCTAAAAGCTACAAGATTGCAATTGAAGACATCAAGGCAACCAGATGGGGAGATGATTATCCCGAAGAATATGCTGATGTGAACATAATAAGGATCACCTTTGCCGACCCTGCACCTAGAGTGACACCTATAATTATTACCTTACCCAGATCAGTTCCATATTCCTCTAACAAAGATATACCTTGGAATTATGGAGCCGAAGTTTACTACTATGGCGTTAAGATAGAGCCATTAACCATTGAAGACAATACAGTTGAAGCTACAAATCCTGACGTTGACAATATCACCGGATCAAGCAAAATAACCCGAACCGGAAGAGTCTTTTCTCCAGATATCTCTCCTCTGAAGGATACTACTACACCAATTCGTATTCCTGCTATCGAATCAATTCCTGAGGCTCGAGGGAAAGAGAAAGTAACTCAACCTGCTCAGATAGCAGTTCCAAAGGAAGTTGCTGAAGTCACCTCTGTTCGTGGTAAAAAGTGATGAACGAGGGAATCGAATCAAAATTCGAATCTCAGGCTCAAAATGATTTACTCTTTTGATTTTTTTGTTTTAAAAGATGCCGCGAGCACCAAGATTTATTGTTTCCAAACAAGAAAGAAGAAGGAAAAGGGGAAAGCTGAAATACCCTAAATATGATATGCGATGCGGCTAGCATGAACTAGATGTAACACATTGGGGAGAGACCAGGGTAAGAGGGATGGTTATATAAAGGGAAAGTATTAGCACCCTATATATCTATAGTTTTCTAAAGGAACTTTTTTATGCATATTTTGTATGTTTGTGTGTTTTATTTTCTACGCTATTTCGGGAAAGTTTCTCCTTTGGGATTTAAGAAAGGTAGGTTAGGGAGGAACCTAAGTTTTGTTATTATTATGCTCGCAAAGATCATTGGGATTCTCTGCATACATATCCCCTAGTAGAAATCACAGAATCTGTAGCTCGGATCTAAGGGAACTAAGGTTTGTTTGTTTTGAGGGAGAAAGAAGTATGCTCGCCAAGGGTGAGACCTTGTGCCTACGTATTCTCAAAGGGAGGTTGAGAAAGTCAGAGAAATCGTAGTTCCCACTTATGTGCTAGTGGAAGCAAAAATTTTAAGAGACAACGACAAGTGTCATCTTAATGAAAAATGTATCTAATCTATTTCATCACATACTTTTTTGAAGATTTGATTGTTTAAATATTTCATTATAAGCATTAGGTGTTTTGCTTGAGTGTACAAGCATTTCCGCTTACAAGTTAAGAAAGATGTTTGAAAAATATTTGAATCTTTCATTGTAAGCATTGGGCGTTTTGCTTGACTGTACAAGCGTTACCATTTACAATTAAAATATGTTTTGTTTGAAAAAGTGTTTGATTTAAAAAAGTGTTGATTTGAAAAACATTTAATTGGAATTTTTTTTTGATTTGTATGTGATGCTATAGATGAGATACTTCTTCCATAGAGATGATACATGTCTAAATATCTAGGAGAAATTGATTATTGATTAGGGGGATGCTTTTAAGAAGCTCGTGCATCCTTGTATTGTAATCCCAAGAGGAGGCATTCCGAGGGACATCGAGGGTCATCGAGGGTTCTTGTATTGTAAGCCCAAGAGAAGGCTATAGGGTATGGCTGTCTTGGCTTTAAGATTGATTTCATAGGAAGCCATACTCTTAGGGTTCACGAGTGATTTCACCGTGAAATTATACTCTTAGGGTCTTATCCTAGTGAAGGTGATTCTTTGTATTGGAAGCCCAATAGGAGGCTATTATAGATTTCCAGGTCTCTTTCTTGTATGATGCCCAAGAGAAGGCTAAACTCAACAAGGGAGTTCTTTTGTACGAAGCCCAAGAGGAGGCTAACTCAACAGGGGAGTTCTTTTGTACGAAGCCCAAGAGGAGGCTAACTCAACAGGTGAGCTATCTTATACAAAGCCCAAGAGGAGGCTATGGGGAACCTAGTTGTTATACTAGTTGTTGTGACATAAATAAACATGAACAAGTATATATATGACAAAGTGTGTGTATGCATTCATAAGAGTTTATGAAGGAAATATATAAAAAAGTATATAAAACAAGCAAATAAAGTTAGTGTAACTTGAATATATACAAAGCAGTGGGACTTATACCTTAAGGGAGACCCATTGGTTTAAGATCAGTTTCACTGGGAATAATGCTCCTCTTAATACTAATGAAATCAGTGTATAAACAAGTGAATAAAAATTAGCGAAACGAAGCTAATTGTTCTTGAATATTTATAAAGATGATTGAATATGTACAAGGATTGAATATGTACACAAAAGGGTGGATATGTACAAGGAAATTAAATATGTACATAGGAGGGTTGGGACTTACGCCGTGAGGGAGGCCTATGATCAATTTGATTTTGAAAGAATTTCGAGGAAAAACCTTGTTCTGTTTGTATTTTCAAAGATTAATCGAATTGATCATGGAAAATTGGTGTGTAAGTTTAAAATGTTTTTGAAAGGTTTGAAATGAATTTGAAAAGTAAAAGATATTCACAAAAGGTTTTGAAAAAGATTAGGTTTGACAATCAGAAAGAAACCATTTTTTGAAAGTATTTAAAATACTTAAAAACGTCTATTTTAACCTAATAAAAACTATATCAAAATAAAATATTTTTTGATATTTTTTGACATAATCATAAAATATATATATTAATGACAAGTGTGCAAACAATTATCTCAAAATGAGAAGTTTTGATTGGTCTTTGGAAATGTTGAAGTTTGTTAAATAACTTAAAAAAATAAGTGATAAAAAATTGGTTTTGGTTCTGGAGAGGTTTGAACTTAGGACCTTGATCTCAAAGGTCAAAATATTAACCACTGGGCCACATGCATGGCTTGTTATTATCATGCCTCCATTTCATTATATTTGAAAATCAGTTGTGAAAATGTTTGAAAAAAGGTTGAAAATGTGAAGAAAAGTGAAGTTTTGAAAATAAAAAGGTCTTAGGGGGAATCGAACCCTAGACCTTGGCATGGCAAGTGACTTAAGAGCGTTCTAGCTGCCACTGGGGTGGCTGTTTCATCCGTTCATGAAACAACAACCATTAAACAAATATTAAAACAAAAATTTGAATATTCTGAAAACCAAGAAAACACGCGCATGATCAGCTTCTTCCTCCATCCTTCTATGATTCCTAACTCTCAATTATTGATGAAATTAAAAGATGTAAAGATCAAACTTGCTCGTTTTGAGCCCAAGAACATGATGGTAATGATTAATTGCATTTGTTTTAAGCCTAAGATGATTAATTTTTGTATGAACACGAAGAACCCTAATTCTGAAATTGGTTGTGAAATCGTGTTTGTGGAACAAATTAAGCAATTGATTGAGGGTTTATGATCCTTATAGGTTCAAAAACAAGATGGCATAGCAATTTTTGAACTGGAATTAAGAAATCAAAGAGTTCAAAGTTCAAGCTCTTACTTTTTCAATTTGAAATCTAATTCTTCGAAAGAGTGTTTCCAAAAGTTTTTTGATGATTGCTACAACTTCAGTGAACCATATGGAACGTGTATGAATGCTTAGCTTGCTTGGAGATGGCCTGGAACGTTCTGACCAAGTCCAACTGCAGCTTGATCAAATGCAATTCGAAGATGATGATTCTGAAGTTACAGCAATGATTCAAGGGTTTGGATCACTTCTATGGAGTTTATGGATGATGTTTGAAGTGGAAAATTGGAAGATGCACGAGTAGATTAAGAGATGTATGGTTAAGGCTCAATTTCTGCATATATGGTGGTTGATGAGTGATTCAAAGTTTGGCTTCTTTTTGTGACGGATTGAAGTTTCAAACAACTTATAAATGATATTTAGAAAGTGTTTGAAGCATTGGTTTTCTCGGAAATTGCAAGAATTGAGAGTTGCTATTCTTGCCTCTTTGAAAACCATTTACTCACAATTCAAGAAAGAAAGAGAAAACATGTTCTTTGAGATGTTTTGGTGTGAATTTGAAATTAGGAATGACCTCTATTTATAGGCCAAGAATTCTGAATAGCAAGGAAATTATAGGCTTGAAAGAATTAGCAACTTGCCTTAATGGGTAAGAAAGAATCTTTTACATTTAATGCACATGGTTAACTTCTTTAACCATGGTTAAAATTCTCTCTTGATCCAATCCTTATCTCAATCATTGCTATCAGATATTATCAAGTTATAACTTATATCTCAATGGTGACAAGACTTCTAGAAGAGTAAGTTTGCAAAAATTACCTAAAAACTTTGAATATTACTTGTAATTTATGGTTATGGAGCTAAAAGTTTCAATTACAAAATCGTATCTACACAAAGTGTTTTTAAAAGTTCTTGGACATTTTGGAAGACTTGGAACAAGATCTACAACTTTCATGTTTTGAGAAAAAAATGGATCTAGGTGAAATATAGGCATGAAAATGGTGAAAAACCATATTTTTAACACTTGAAATCATTCTCCAAGCAAATAGGTCATTCATTGAGCATAAAGTCAATGATACACCATCCTCGATCAAAACCCTAATTGGTCAATTCAAGATAGATCTTGAGGAAATGATGGGAATTTGAAGATCAAATGTTGATGATTGATAAAGATAGATCATTTGAGGTGAGTGAAGACTCAAATCCTAATTGATCATATCTTGACCATATGAAATTTTTGATCAAAACCCTAATTTGGCTCAAGGAGCACACACACGATCTAACTTGTTCTAAAATTGTTAGTGATGAAATGATGCACATGTGAATGATATTAGATGGTATCTTAGCTAAAAAATTGGGGTATGACAACCTCCAATCAAAAAATGGAGGAAATTATGAAGATCATTAAAAAGAGCGACTACAATGTTGTGGAGCAGTTAGGACAAACTCCGTCCAAGATATCCATGCTAACTCTATTGTTTTGCGTCGAGGCTCATACTTAAGCCTTGGTGAAATTTTTGAAGAATGCTCGTATACCGTAAGACACTTCTGCTGACCAATTCGAAATTTGTCTTGCTAGCCTGACCACAGTCAATGGTATGGGCTTTTTAGATGCTGACTTAACTCTTTCCGGAAGAAAACATAACAAAGCCTTGCACATCTCTATGGAATTCTAGGGCACTACGTTGTCTCATGTATTGGTGGTTACTGGTTCTACTCTGAATGTCCTGCCAAAGAGCGCTCTCGACCGTCTTAATGCTGAAGAAGTGATCATGAAGCCCATTGATGTAATCATAAGAGCTTTTGATGGTTTGAAGAGAACAGTACTTGGAGAGCTCAACTTGTCGATCAAAGTAGGTTCCTAGACTTTTGACCCAACTTTCTTTGTGATGGACATTCGTCTAGCTTATTCTTGCATGCTTGGACGCCCTTGGATATGTGGGGTAGGCGCTGTTACCTCTACTCTACATTAGAAGTTAAAGTACCTAGTGAAAGGGAAGATTGTTACAGTATGCAAACAAGAAGAATACATGGTAAAGCCATCTGCAGTCATTCTGATACATCAAAATGAAAGGTGAACTTATCAAAACTCCTTGTCAATATTTTGAAGTAGTTCCATGAGTCATTCCTGTCGACTCTCTTGTCACTCATAAAGTTACTAGAGCTCCACCGAAGATGGCCTAACTTAAAGATGCAAGAGCCGTAGTTGAAGAAGGAGGATGTAGTATTCGGGGTCAGCTACCCGATTTTCCATTCAAATCTAACAAGACTAGTTTAGGCTTCACTTCCAAAGATCAGAAGATGATACGCCGCGAACGTACGGGTGGACCTCCATTCCGCATCAACAAGAATGGATTTTATGCTATAGAAGACGATGATGGTGACTTCAACGTCAACAATTGGATCTTCCCAACTCCTGGCGATGTACTCTACAATTGGACGGCTAAGGATGTTATGCCAATCTCCTTTAGACAGGAGTAATTTTTTTCCTATTTTTACGCTTCGAACAATAAAACTCTAAGCCTAATGCCTTGCCCGAGCCACCACGACTCGTTTGTGAGGGTTATTATTTGTCATTCTCATATTTTCATTCAATAAATCATTGGACTTTTGCATTCAAATATTGTGCTCCCTGTCTTTATTTTCACTTTATCACCTTTTCAAAAGCTATGTTTTCTTACACACACCCACATAATAAACTGCAGATCCACGTTCACTCCAGATCACGTCGATAACGACTCTGATATTGCTAAATATGACTTTGATAATCTAATCTACCAAGCCGAAGACGAAGGTGAGGAAGATTTTGAAGTGCCAGGAGAGCTTTCCAGACTGCTACAGGAAGAGGAAAGGGCTATACAGCAACACGAAGGACAAGTCGAGGTTGTGAATCTAGGTACCGACGAAGACAGAAAAGAAATCAAGATAGGAGCGGGTCTTGAGAATAGTGTTAATGAAAGATTAATCTAGATGATGCGTGATTACATAGAGATTTTTTCTTGGTCCTAAGATATGTCATGTCTAGATATTGACAGTGTGGTACACCGACTACCAAGGAAAGAAGGTTTTCCCGAAGCGTATGTCTGTCGATCCCTAAGATGCTTGAGAAAATTAAAGCCGAAGTTATGAAGCAGTTCAATGTCGGTTTCTTAGCCGTTACTTCTTATACATAGTAGGTTGCGAACGTGGTACCCGTACCTAAGAAGGATGGAAATGTGCGCATGTGTGTCGACTACCGAGATTTGAATAAGGCAACCCCGAAAGAAGATTTTACGATTCCACATATTGATGTCTGGTTGAAAACACCGCTTAACATACAGTTTTCTCTTTCATGGATGGTTTCTCCGGCTATAATTAGATCAAGATGGCTCCCGAAGACATGGAAAAGACTACTTTCGTTACACAGTGGGGCACTTTCTGTTACAAGGTTATGCCGTTTGGGTTGAAAAATGTTGGCACCACATATCAACGCGCTACGGTGGCTTTATTCCATGACATGATCCACCACGAAATAGAGGTCTACGTCGACGACATGATAGCTCGATCACAAACCAAAGAAGAACATCTTGATCGTTTGCGTAAGCTGTTTAATAGACTGAAGAAATATAGATTGAGACTGAACCCGAGCAAATGCACCTTGGTAGTTATGTCCAGAAAACTCTTGGGATTCGTTGTCAGTGTGTGTTGGGGAAACATGGCGAGTCTGGTCGAAAAGAGTATGCAATATACTACCTTAGAAAAAAGTTTACCGACTGTGAAACAAGATACTCACAGCTCGAGAAAACTTGCAGTACTTTGGCTTGGGCTTCTCACTGACTAAGACAATATATGTTGACTCATACTACCTTGTTGATCTCTCAGATGGATCCGATAAAATACATATTCGAGAAACTTGCTCTCTTCGGAAGAATAGCAAGATGACAAATGATCTTGACGGAATACGACATCCAGTATAATACTCAGAAGGTAATCAAAGGAAGTGTGGTAGCTGATCATTTGGCTCATCAAGCTATAGATGACTACCAGTCTATGCATTTCGAGTTCCCAGATGAGGATATTATGTTAGTCACCAATTACGAAGATCCTAGACCGGACGAATGACCTGAGCCAGGATCCCGATGGACCATGGTTTTTGATGGAGCCTCTAACGCACATGGCAACGGTATTGGCACTGTAATTACATCTCCTAAAGGCAGACATACACCTTTCATCGCTAGACTATGTTTCGACTGCACCAACAATATGGCTGAATACGAGGCGTGCATTATGGGTATCAAAGCTACTATTGACTGGAGGATAAATTTTTTCCAAGTATACGGAGACTCAACTTTGGTGATCTGTTAGATTAAAGGCGAATGGGACACGAAACATACAAATATCATTCTATATCGAAAACATGTGTTGAATCTGATCCCCTATTTCGAAGAAATTCCTTTTGAGCATATCCCACGAGAAGAGAATCAGTTGGTGGATGCGTTAGTTACCATGTCATCTATGTTTAAAGTTAGCTGGGAAAACGAATCTCCTCAAGTCACTATTGAAAGACTAGACAAATTGGCATACTGTGGTGAACTTGATACCAAAAGACTAGAAGAGAAACCTTGGTTCTACAAAGTGAAGAGGTACCTCGAGGCCCAAGAATACCCTGAAGGGGCATCTGTCAATGATAAGAAATTCCTAATAAGATTTTCCGCCAAGTTCTTTCTCAGTAACAACGTCTTATACAAACGCAATCATGACTTGGCCTTACTCCGATGTGTAGATCACAAGACAGTCGGACGAATTATGGAAGAATTACATGAAGGTGCATTTGGTACTCACTCCAGCGGACATTTAATGGCTTAGAAGATTCTGAGAGCAGGTTACTATTGGTCCACTATGGAAGCTGATTGTTATCGTTATGCTCGATCTTGTCACAAATGCCAAATATACGCAAAAAGTACACATACCTCCAGTTCCTTTGAATGTTCTGACTGCCCCGTGGCCTTTTGCGATGTGGGGAATTGACATGATTGGAGAAATCAAACCTACTGTAATGGACACCATTTCATCCTCGTAGCTATCGATTACTTTACCAAGTGGGTAGAATCAGCCTCGTTCGCATTTGTTACCAAGAATGTCGTGGCTCGATTCATCAAACATAATCTCATCTGCCGATACAGCATCCCCGAAAAGATTATCATAGACAATGGTACCAATCTCAATAAAAAGATGATCACCGAACTCTGCATGCAGTTCAAGATTAACCATCACAAATCTTCTCCATATCGGCCAAAGATGAATGGCGTAGTGGAAGTCGCCAACAAGAATCTTAAGAAGATTATACAAAAGATGAGTGACTTATAAAGATTTGCATGAGATGTTTCCATTTTCTCTCCAAGGTTATCGCATTTCAGTACGAACATCAACAGGGCAACCTCTTTCTCTCTCGTATATGTTATGGAAGCAGTTCTACCTATCGAGGTTCAAATACCCTCACTCAGAATACTCAAGGACATAGAGTTATAGGAAGACGAATGGCTCATTCAGACTCGGCTCGACTAGATAAACTTGATTGACAAAAAGTGACTCACAACCATCTGTCATGGACAGGCATATCAGAAGCGAATGATCAAAGCCTTCAATAAGAAATTCAAGCACCGAGTGTATCAAGTTGGCGACCTAGTAGTCAAGCACATCATCCTACCACAAGGTGATCCCAGGGGAAAATGGACTCCCACTTATGAGGGACCATTTGTAGTCAAGACGATATTTTTTGGCGGAGCCATGATACTGAGCACTATGGATGGAGAGGACTTCCCGCACCCTATGAACGCATACATAGTCAAAAAATACTACACATAAACATGACCCGCTAGGTCGGCTGGACTAGGAAAAAATAAGGGCATCCTAGCGAACCAAAAGAGTTCGCGCAAAAGCTAAAGACATACATACAAAAATGTACACCCGACAAGTCGAAAACCTGCAAAAGAGGCTTGGGCAAAAAAGGGTATCCCGCTAGACTAAAAACCCGAAAGGGTGGTCTAGACAAAAGTTAGGGATTAAAGCGTACGACTATGTCTCGTCAAGATCATCTACTCACAGACTCAAGATTCAAATGGCGCAGATCAGTCCAATCACCTTCTTATGACAGCAAGGAGATGAGATAGTCAAAATATATGAGCAATATCATAGTTGAAACTCGACGAGATTGTTTCCACATAACTTTTACTGTTTTCAAAATTTTTCTGACAATTTCCTCTTTCTAGGATATTTGTCTCGTTTTGTACGAACTGCCTATCTAGAGGATGAATTTTCAAAATTAGTACAATTCCCCTTTTCCAATTTCAAAATTTTTACTTTTATCTGTTTTGTTTGCATAATTCCAATGATTGCTTTGAATGATTATATGCATCTGACAATAAATATTTGTTCACACATACACGAAAAGTGAATAGAATCAACAATTACTACAGACTCTAAGAATTGAGATGACAACTAAAGTCAACAGTACATCCCCATAGAGTCATTTTTATCCCCACAGGATAATCCTTACAATCCCCACAGAGCCATCGCTCCCAACAGAATTACTACTCTATCATCTCCTTACAGCAGCATCTACATTTCTTTTTCTTACATTAGTCCCCAAGCGGTAGAAAGCCAACTTTCACTTCATCACGTTAGTCCCTGAGCAGTGATTCTATCAACATCATCACATTAGTCCCCGAGCAGTGATCTTATCTACACGATCACGTCAGTACCCACGCAATGATTATATATATTCTCAACTCATCACGTTAGTCCCCGAGCAGTGATCATCTACATCATCACATCAGTCCCCACGCAGTGAACATCAATATTGTTATATTGGTCCCCGAGCAGTAACCCACCATCAATCAACTTATTATGTCAGTCTACGAGAGATAATAGGTTATACAAGATCACATGATTCCCCAGTAAGATTCGCACACGAGATGTTCATCCCCAGCTGAATATCTCTCAAGGATTGTCATTCCCCCAACAACATCAATATCCAGACTTGAAACTTGGTCAGATAGTGCATCGGATGAATTCACATCCCTGTTATTCCCCAGCCCGTGTCACCAACCACTATATCCCCAAGCAGAAATTAAAGATTCCCAGTAGAACGTTTCTATCTTCTTCAAGATGCATACTACAACATCTATATTCATGCATTATTCATAAAAGTCATAACATGTGCAAATATCATTCACGAGCATTATCATATAATCACATGCATCATAATCTACATAAAACTAATCATATCCTTTCAAGTTAAATTTCCCCCGCATGTGAAAGTTATCTCCCAGATAGATGGTCAAGGATTAATACCTAAAACAGGACGGGAAAACTATCTGAACGACCAAACACGTTTATCAGTAGACAATAGGATACAAATTAATACCCGAAACAAGATGGGAAAGTTATTTACATCCTGGCAAATACTCATCTTAGATACAGCCAAGACAAAGGCTCATTCTGACACTCTCTTATCATCAACTACTCTAGAGGGCATCTTTAAGCCCATCTCCGACCACATATGGTCATCTCTCTACCTACAGAATGCTGCATATCTGGTTAAAAATCAATGCATACCGGTAATCTCATTCAAAGAGGATTATATAGTCTAACGTACGACTCACTCCCCAACATCAGCTTTTCCAAATGGCGTCTATAAGCCCATTCCAGCGCATTGTCAATTGATGATCTCATTTCGTACACCAGCGAGTGCAATTTTCAGGTGTACTCTAGTGTTCAATCATCTTCGACCTTCAGGTCACGAAAGGCAAGCATACCAATATAACCCTTCAGGCACAAGAAGATTGAACAGGGGAAACTGTTATACCCCAAAATTTTGCCTCCTATTTCTCAAGACACTCCACATCTCTATATTCAAGAATTCCTCAAGGGTTGACCAGACAAACCCTCTCCTAAGCAATCAACCCACAACTAGGGTTTTTCTTCTCTCAAGACAAAATAAATTTCTAATGCCTCAAGTGGTCATCATACCTCCTCATATGTCTCAAGGTATCACCATGTCATGTTTCAAGCGTCACAGCTCAAGTTTGCTTAGTCAATAACTTAGATGGTTGAAAATTAATTGTATTGGACAAAAAGTCAATTGTGGTCAACATATAGTCAAACTTCATTATTTGTGGTCAACATCAAGATTTTGAAGTCACATTCATCATTTGATCAAGGGTTGATCATGATTCATTAAGAAAACTCAAGATTTGATCAAAAGTCAAAGTTTCCAAATTAGGGTTTTTGGACAAAAAGTCAACAGAACTTTGACCAGACATAACTTTCATATACTTTATCAGAAATTTTCCACCAAAGCTCATTTTGAAGAGAATTCAGTTATCTACAACTTCATGTCTCACAAGCTTTGGCCAAAAATGCTTCATTTGAGAGTTATGGATCAAGACGTTATAGGTCCTTCTAAAAGTCAATAAAAAGTCATCTTTTTGCAAATAAGTGTAGATGAACGTGGAAATTCAATGAAGATGAAACCAAAAGGAGTGTTTAGAGGACATCTTTAGTTTTCTAAAAAGTCCAAGAACACTTGAAAATGTTGAAAATTAAGCAAGATACAAGTTGTGCAAGTTTGACATTTTTGAAGAGGTGCATGAAGGAAAATACTTAGCAAATTCAATGTTTTTCTAAATGGTGTCATACCCCAAAATTTTCCCTCCTACTTCTCAAGACATTTCACACATCCATACTCAAGGATTTCACAAGGGTTGACCAGACAAACCCTCTCCTAAGCAACCAACCCAAACTAGGGTTTGGCTATCCTCAAGTCCATATGAGCCTCCAACATTTCCAATGGTCATCATGCCTCATCATATGCCTCAAGGGATCTCCATGTCAAGTTTCAAGCCTTACAAGTCAAGTTTCCTCAGACAATTGCTCAGATGGTTGAAAATCAGTTGCATTGGACAAAAAGTCAATTGTGGTCAACATATAGTTAAACTTCATGATTTTTGGTCAACATCCATATTTTTAAGTAATATTCATCATTTGATCAAGGGTTGATCATGATTCATCAAGAAAACTCAAGATTTGATCAAAAGTCAAACTTTCCAAATTAGGGTTTTTGAAGGCAAAGTCAACAGAACTTTGACCAAGCATACCTTTCTCATACTTTATCAGAAATTTTCCCACCAAAGCTCATTTTGAAGAGAATTCAATTCTCTACAAATTCATGTCTCACAAGTTTGGTAAGAAAATGCTTCATTTGGAAGATATGGGTCAAAACATTACAGGTCCTTTTCAAAGTCAACAAAAAGTCAACTTTTTGTAAAGAAGTGTTATTGCGCATGGAAACTTCAATTGAGATGAAACCAAATAGGTTGTTTAGAGGACATCTATAGCTTTCCAAAAAGTCTGAGAACACCCAAAAATGTTAAAAATTGAGCAAGATGCACCTTGCACAAGTTGAGCATTTTTGAAGAGGTGCACAAGGAGAAATATGTGACTAATGCAATTTTTTTCCAAATGGGCTTCTAATTTTATGATCCAAACTTGATCATAATATTATCCATGACCTCTTTACACGTTGCCATGACCTTTTCATATTTTCATGATTTATTTTTGAATTTAAAAGCATTTAATTCAATTTTAAATTAAATAAAATATGAAAACAAGGTATAAACCAAGTTGGGTTGGATTTCTATCAATATTGACGACCAAGGAAGCCCACAATACATGCCAATTTCGTGCAAGCTCATACAAGGAAGAAAAAATTAAATTTTGGAAAGATTTGATGAAAATTAACAAGAAAATATTTTTGCATTCAAAGCCATATCTTTTTTCATTCTTTTTGATCAAACCTATTGCTCTATAAATACATAACACATTCACAAGACCAAAGGACGAAACCCTAGCCTCATGAAGCAACCCAAAAAATCACAAAATTCTTACAAAGTTGCAAAAATTCGAAATCCTTGTTCCAGCCGTTTTCAGTTCATTCCAAGTACTCTATTGTGTTGTTGAGGTATTGTGGAGTAAGTCCAGGCCAAGAACTATAGCCAACCATGCCATACATGAACATACATTTACATATCTTTTTGAATTTCGTTTTTTAATATTTCCTGTGTCTTGTATGAAACTAACCATTGCAATGTGTTCCTAAGACATTATAGAACAGGTCTGGATGGTTACATGAAGTTTCTAACGATCGGAGCATGATTTGCCATTGTTAGGGAAAAACTGTTGAGAGCTTCGAAGCTTAGTGTACCGGGGTTTTTAGGGAAAACTGATACCACCATTGAACTCGCAGGGGTCGATTTAGGGGGGGTAGCCTTAATATCTTGTTCAAACTCTTTCTATTTTGCAGGTTTCCAGAATCATCTCGCCAGAGAAGATGATTTTGCCATTATTCAGGTTTGGGTCAGAAGAGAAACTCTGCATATCTGGAATGGGTTTGAACCCTGCTTTTGCCATTATTTTTCATCCTATTTTGCTACCTTTCAAGTTTCTCCAGAAGGCTTGCCCAGAAATCACGCCTTCTGGCCCTTCATGCCACGCTCTAGGCCCTAGAAGCTCCAGCTTCTAGGTGTGCTTCCCAGCAGAAAGCCCCAGAAGGGCGTACTTCTGGGCATCTCCAAGCCAGAAGCTCCAGAAAACCCAAGGTTCTGGACACTTCCACGCGCAAGAATCCCCCAGAAGTAGGCTCTTCTAGACACGGTCAGCCAAGGGTCTCTTAGAAGTTCCAACTTATGGGAAAATCCTATTCAGAAGCCCTCTAACCCTTTTCTCATATTTTCATATTTTTCTCTTCTAATTTATTTTCTTTTCAAATAATTTTCTCATGCATTAAAAAATCACCAAAAAATATTTTCTTTTTGCATTTTAATCAGCAAAATGTTTATTTAATTTTTGACATAAAAATTAATATTTTTGCATGCATATTTTAATTAATTGTTAATTAACCATTAAATTAACTTTTAAATTACTTTTTCTCATCAAAACCAATTCAGAAAATTCCCAAAAAATTGCTCTATCATCTAATTATCATTACTAACCTAAAAAACCTTTTCCTACTAATTTCCAAAACATTTTGCTAACATTTTCTTCTTATTCTGATTATCTATTTATTATTCCGCATTTCCAATTCTCGAAAGGATGTATACGTCGCAAAGTTTTTATCATATAATAGCGTAGATTTACATTTTCTGCCTTTACGTTTCGCACTCCAATATTATGTAACTGCCCCAAAGCCATGTAATAGCGTAGGACATTTACTCTCCGCACTTTACTTTCCGCAATTTACTTTCCGCACCCTATAAATTGCTAGTAATTAGGCGTGTATGGCAAGATAAAAATGAACATAGATCACTTCTAATTCCAAGATAAAATATTTGAATATTGACACACTCTTTCCACACATGCACCCCCCAGAGTATTCTCTCTCGTTGCCTTTCGAATAAATGGTCAAGTCCCTCGAACGTAGAGGTATCCTAGCACCGTTGCCTACAAACATATCATCATAGTCCCTTTGAATCAAAGATCATGAGTCCCTCGACGTGGCCTACGAAAACATGATCTTGTCCCTCGATTGTTGCCTACGAATAAGTGATGATCGTCCCTTCGAATGTGCTAGGATACTCCTACAAGTTGCATTCTATGACCATCCGATGTCCCTTCGAATGTCCCTTTACATCCAACGAATAGGGTTACCTACCAACTAATGGTACGGATAGTGCTATTCTAAAGGAACGTAAAACAATACGAAAACGACCATTTTGAGTAGGTAATAAGACTTTTAGTTGCTTGCTCTATCAAAATACTTTTCACACCTCACACTTTTGTAAAAGTTCAAACACTTTTCAAAACAAAACATTTCCGAACACTTTGTATACATTCCAACGTGAATCATTACAAAGTCAAAGCGAAATGCCTTTTCAAAACATTTTTGTCAAACGCACAGAAAGCAATTTTAAAGTGAGCTAAAAGCAACTAAGAGCCCGTAGATATCTACGGATGGAAAGGGGTGCTAATACCTTCCCTTTTCATAACCTTCTCCCTTACTCAGAATCTAACGAAGGTCTTTTTCTGTTCTTTTCACCTTCCCTTAATTGGATAAAAGAAAAGTCGGTGGAAACTCTTGCTATCCGCAACATTTGCGATAAAAAGAAAAACAAATCTCAAAGTCAGTTCTCCCACCGTATTACAGAACTGGCGACTCTGCCGGGGAGACACCCTAAAGGGAGAATACCTTAGGGATTTCTAGATCACTTTACTGCTTTTTGTTTGACTTGCTTGCTTTACTTTTAAGGGTTGCTTGGGTATTATACTTGTAGGGGATCCTACACTCGGATCCAGGTTTCCTTAGGTAAGTAGCAATAGATCGTCGCGACCGTTAGGCGTCGTCAACATGATGGCTACGTTAGTGTTACACTTTGGATGTCCTGATACTCTTCATATCCAAGTTGAGGATAATATTTGGCTTCTGCGTGGTTTCATCAGCACTAACTCAACTTTTAGAACCCGAATTGACCCATCTTGGCCATTAGAAGGTAGTGAGATGGCCGACTTTGGTGTAGACCGAGGTTGGCTGATACTCGATGCTACGCTCATTAAGATCAGACTTTTGGGATATTTTTGGTCGACCACTTAGTAGTTGCATTAAAATAAAAGCCTACGAGAAAGATCAACGATATGAGATTCCTAGAACCCGATTACTATTATAGGATAGGATGAACCAACTCAAAATTTGGTAGGGTAGACACCTATACCTCATGCAAGCCTTAAACCTAGGGCTGTTGTGTGATTTGTTTCTGCTTGTTAAACATGACATCATGACATCATTGCATTGCATATCATTTCTAACTATTTCAAGGACCTAGGGATTTATCTTTGCTCTGTTTTGTAGGGATTATGGCTTCGAGAAAGACTATCCAAATCAACTTCATGGGTATACCTTCTCAACTCAAAGAATTGATCTCAGAAATTCCCGATCATGCTCAGTTCATCAAAAGACATGGTTATCTGCTTGACTTGGTTATCTCCGGTTTTTAAGAAGATATGATGCACGTCTTATTCCAGTTCTTCGATTTGAAACACCATTGCTTTACATTCCCAGATTATCAGTTAGTTCCTACCTTGGAATAATTCTCTAAGCTACTTGGGATACCTATTCTTGACCAAATGCCATTCACCGGTTTAGAAAAGGTTCCTAGGTACGAAGACATCGCATCAGCGCTACATCTAAAGCGCTCAGACAATGAAGCTAATTGGGAAACTAGAAGTGGAGTTAAGGGTTTACTTGCCAAGTTCCTAATAACGAAAGCCCGAGAATTCCTCAAAGCTATGAGTTTCCAAGAATTCGAAGACATCTTGTCCTTGCTAATCTATGGTTTGGTTCTATTTCCTAACTCGGATCAATTCATAGACGTGAACACCATCAAGATATTCCTCAGCCGTAATCCTGTGCCTACTTTACTTGGAGACATCCTGCATTCTCTCCACACTCGTACTATCAAAAGACAAGGAACTCTCATGTGTTGTATACCGTTACTTTCCAGGTGGTGTATTTCGCACCTTCCTCAATCGGTTTTGAAGAACAAGCAAAGATTGAAGTGGTCTCAAAGGCTAATGTCACTCTCTCATTCAGATATCCGTTGGTGTCTCTTTTCTCAAAAGGACTTCACATTCATTGAGCGTTGTGGAGAATTCCCTAATGTACCACTCCTTGGCATAAGGGGAGGTATCACTTACAACCCTTCTTTAGCTCTACGTCAGTTTGGTTATGCTCGAAGAGATGGTCCTCATGATATGCTTCTCCAAGATATTGTGTTTGACTACAACCACGATCTCCAGAATTACCGACGAAGGTTCATACACGCTTGGGGCATGGTAAAGAAGACGGATACCAAGACTTTGGGACACCGAAATTCCATTCCTTGGGAACCTTACCTCAAATGGGTGCGAGCTCGAGCTCAAAACCTCATGATGCCATTTACACCCGTGTTATCAGTAATTATGGAACTTGTTGCTATAGGTGACGTACCCTATATTGTTCTCTATCCGGACATGCCTACTGATTTTGAAGACTTGAAGAGATCTTGGATTCAGCTTAAAGAAGAAAGGGATACATTCGAAGCTCAATGCTATGCAAGCGAGAAGAAGGTACTAGAGTTGACCAAGCTACTTCACGAGGAGCGGAACATCAACGCCTACTTCAACACCAAGAGGAAGCGCCCATGGGAGACTTAGAGCTTTAGGATTTTTGTTCTTTTATTTTTCAAACTATTTTTTGTACTTAAAAAGAAAAAGAAAAAGAAAAAGAAAGAAGCTAATGAAAGTTTGTTCGTGCTTGTTTAACAAATTTAAATTCCTAAGGTCCTTGAAAACATTGCATTGCATTACATAAACATCGCATATCATAGCATAACATTGCATAATAGGTACATTGAAGATCGGTTTTCTCATTTTATCGCTATTTATTTTAGCATAAATGGCTCTTGAACAAAATGTCAAAGAACTTCAGGCTCAGAATGCTCAGTTCCAGGAAGTGGTTACCAGCTTGGTCCAAGGCCAGGAAGATCTGAAGAAGCTCATCAACAGAAAGAAGAAGGTCATTGGTGTTCTCAACTTGGGCAGACGTCCCAAAGGTGGTCCTAGAGTGGTCAGCTGAATAGAACTCTCAGATAAGAGTGTCGAAACTGAGGGAAGTGTGAAGAACAACGAAGGAGACCAGCGTGAGTCTGAAAACAAAGAGGAACACTATGAGCACGAGCAGTCTTCTTTTGAAGATGACAAATACAAACAACTTGAAGACCGTTTGAATGCTGTGAAAAATCTGAAAATGTCCGGGCTGAATTTTGATGATCTAAGTCTTGTTCCTGGTGTGGTGATTCCCCGTAAGTTCAAGGTTCTTAATTTTGCTAAGTATGATGGCATTTCTTGTCCGAAGCTGCATTTGAAGTCCTAACTTCAGAAGATCCATCCTCACACTGATGACAGGAAGCCAATGTTATGTATAGTCAGAAAAGTCGAGCCAAGACCGGCCGTGCTCAATCTGTGGGGGCAGTTGTGATCTCCAATCCTACATCAGCACAACCTCAACGAGACAACACGGGTAACCAGAATGCGCCACAAAGACATTTTACGAATATCAACATGCCATTGTCGCTAGCATTGCAACTCATGCTGAAAGCAGAGCTGATTACCTTGAGGGATCCTCCTCAAGACATCAACACTTCCTCTCCGAGATACAATCCTAATGCCAAGTGTGCATACCACTCCAACAGCCCCGGACATAACACTGACCATTGTTGGGCTTTGAAGAATAAGATTCAAGACATGATTGAAGCTAAAGAGATTGAGTTTGATCCTCCTGTTGAGACTCCGAATGTGATCAACGCACCTATGCCTAACCATGGAAAAAGTTCCAATGTTATTAACAAGAACTCTTATGTTTTTAATATAGATGACTTGACTATTCATTTTATGACTGTTAAGAAGAATTTGCTGCAAGCCGGTGTCAATTCAGGATGCCCAGAGAATTATCGTTGGTGCCCATCTACACCTGACTGTTGTGCTTGGTTGAGAAGGCGTATTCAGTGCATGATGGATAAACGCGAAGTGCTATTTCTGAAACCTTTGCCTGTTGAGAATCTGTGTGAAGACATGTCTAAGAACCTGAAAATCGAAGATGTGAGCGAAACTGTACCAGAAGTCTGGGATACCTTGGGGCACCCAAGTGGAAAGTTCGATTACATGGTGAAGTATACCGTTCCTGAAAGCTATAAGATTCCTATTGAAGATGTTAAGGCAACCGGATGGGGAGACGACTTCCTAGAAGACTATGCTAATGTTAACATAATAAGGATCTCCTCTGTTGATCCTGTGCCTAGAGTGGCACCTCTCATCATTACTTCTCCCAGACCAGTCCCATACTCTTCTAACAAAGCTATACCTTGGAACTATGGACCTGAGGTTTACTATCATGGTGTCAAGCAAGACCCTATGACCATTGAGGACATTACAGTTAAAGCTTCCATTCCTAACATCGACAACATCACCGGATCAAGTAAGGTGACTTGAACTGGAAGATTATTCTCTCCCGAGATCTCTCCTCCAAAAGAAACTGCGACTCCAGCTCGCATTCCAGCTATTGGACCAGTTCCCGAAGCTAGAGGGAAAGAACCAGTAACTCATCCTGCTCAGGCAGAAGTACCAAAGGAAGTTGATGAAGACACCTCCAAACAAGAAATGGAGGAAATTCTGAAGATCATCAAAAACAGTGACTACAATGTTGTGGAATAGTTGGGACAGACTCCATCCAAGATCTCCATGCTTGCTCTGCTCTTGTGCTCTGAGGCTCATGCTAAAGCCTTGGTGAAGTTTCTGAAGAATGCTCACATACCGCAAGACACTACTACTGATCAGTTTGAAGTTTGTATTGCTAGCCTGGCTGCCAACAACGACCTAGGCTTCTCTGATGTTGATTTGACTTCTGCCGGAAGGAAACACAACAAAGCCTTGCATATCTCTGTTGAATGCAAGGGCATTACATTGTCTCATGTTTTGGTAGATATCGATTCTACTCTGAATATCCTACTGAAGAGTGCTTTCGACCGACTTGATGTTGAAGGATTGCTCTTGAAGCCCAGTGACATAATTGGGAGAGCTTTTGATGGTTCTAAATGAATAGTACTTGGAGAGCTCATTCTACCAGTTAAAGTCGGTTCCCAGACTTTCGACTCCACTTTCTTTGTCATGGACATCCGTCTAGCTTACTCTTGCCTACTTGGACGCCCTTGGATACATGGGGCAAACACTGTTACCTCTACCTTGTATCAGAAGCTGAAGTACCCAGTGAAAGGGAAGGTCGTTACAGTATGTGGTGAAGAGGAATACATGGTAAGCCATCTGCAGTCATTCCGATACCTCGAAATGGAAGGTGAATTCTTCGAAACTCCTTGTCAAGCTTTTGAAATAGTTCCAAGAGTCATGCCTGTTGACTCCCTTGTCACTCCTGAGGTTACACAAGGTCCGCCTAGGATGGCCTCGCTAAAAGATGCTCAAGCTGCAGTTGAAGAAGGAGTTCGTACCATTTGGGGTCAGCTCCCCGATCTTCCTTTCAAATCCGACAAGACTGGTTTAGGCCTCACCATCAAAGGTCAGAAGATGATACGCCGCGAACGTGCCGGCCAACTTCCTTTCCGCATCAGCAAAGATGGAGTTCATGCTATAGAAGACGACGACAACGACTTCGACATCAGCAAGTGGATCTTTCCAACTCCCGACAACGGACTCAGCAATTGGAAGACCGAAGACGTCATACCAATCTCCTTTAGACAGGAGTAATTGCTTTTGTTTTCTGTTATGCTTTTCGTTTTCTACGCTTTGAACAATAAACTTTAAAGCCTAATGTCTTGCCCGGGGCATCATGGCTCGTTTGTGAGGGTTATTATCTGTCATTTGCATATTTTCATTCAATAAAATCATTGGACTTTTGCATTTAAATAATGTTTTCTTTCTTTTACTTTTACCACCCCTTCAAAAGCAATGTGTTCTTACACACACCCACATGATACACTACAGAATCACTCCGAATCTCGTTGATAACAGCTATGCTATTGCTAAATATGGCTTCGATAATCCGATCTACCAAGCCAAAGACGAAGGTGAGGAAGATTGTGAAGTGCTAGGAGAACTTGTCAGACTGCTACAGCAAGAATAACGAGTTATACAGCCACACAAAGAGACAATTGAGGTTGTGAATCTAGGTACTAATGAAGACGGAAAAGAGATCAAGATAAGAGCAGGTCTTGAGAACAGTGTCAAAGAGAGATTGGTTCAGATGCTACGAGACTATATCGAGGTTTTCGCTTGGTCATACGAAGATATGCCAGGTCTAGACATTGACATTGTGGTACACCGACTACCGACAAAAGAAGGCTTTCTCCTTGTGAAATAGAAGGTTCGTCGCATGCGTCCAGAAATGTTAGAGAAAATCAAAGCCGAAGTTATGAAGCAGTTCAATGCTGGTTTCCTGGCCGTTACTTCTTATCCACAGTGGGTTGCGAATGTGGTACCCGTACCTAAGAAGGATGGCAAAGTACGAATGTGTGTGGATTACAGAGATCTGAACAAAGCGAGTCCGAAAGACGATTTCCCACTACCTCATATTGATGTTCTAGTTGACAACACTACTCAACACAAATTTTTCTCCTTCATGGATGGTTTCTCCAGTTACAATCAGATCAAAATGGCTCCTGAAGACATGGAGAAGACTACTTTTGTTACACAGTGGGGCACTTTCTGCTACAAAGTCATGTCGTTCGGACTGAAGAACGCAGGCGCCACTTATCAGCGTGCTATGGTGGCATTGTTTCATGACATTATTCATCACGAGATAGAGGTCTACGTCGACGACATGATAGCTCGATCGCAAACTGAAGAAGAACATCTCGATCATTTACAGAAACTGTTTGATAGACTGAAGAAATACAGACTAAGACTCAATCCCAACAAGTGCACCTTTAGAATCAGATCCGGTAAACTCCTAGGGTTTGTTGTCAGTTGTAAAGGTATTGAAGTTGACCCTGCCAAGGTTAAAGCTATTCAAGAAATGCCAGCTCCCCGCACCAAGAAGGAGGTCAGAGGTTTTTTGGGACGATTGAATTACATTGCCAGATTCATTGCACATCTAACTGCTACCTGTGAGCCAATTTTCAAGTTACTGAAGAAAGATCAAGTAGTGGAATGGAACGACGATTGCCAAATCTCTTTTGACAAAATCAAGGAGTACCTACAGAATCCTCCTATTCTGATGCTGCCTGCCGAAGGAAGACCTCTTATCATGTACTTGACAGTGTTAGAGAACTCAATAGGGTTTGTGTTGGGTCAACATGACGAGTCTGGTCGAAAAGAGTATGCAATATACTACCTTAGCAAAAAGTTTACCGACTGTGAAACAAGATACTCACAGCTCGAGAAAACTTGCAACGCTTTGGCTTGGGCTGCTCGTCGACTAAGACAGTATATGTTAACTCACACTACCTTGTAGATCTCCAAGATGGATCCGATAAAATACATATTTGAGAAACCAGCTCTCTCCGGAAGAATAGCGAGATGGAAAATGATCTTGACCGAATAAGACATCTAGTATACTTCTTAGAAAGCGATCAAAGGAAGTGTAGTAGCCGATCATTTGGCTCATCAAGCCGTAGATGACTATCAGTCTATGCAGTTCGAGTTTCCAGATGAAGATGTTTTGTTAGTTACTGATTGTGAAGAACCAGGCCCAGACGAAGGACCTGAACAAGGATCCCGATGGACCATGGTCTTTGATGAAGCCTCAAACGCACTTGGCAATGGCATTGGCGCCATCATTACATCCCCTACAGACGGACATACGCCTTTCACCGCCAGATTATGTTTCAGTTGCACTAACAATATGGCCGAATACGAAGCGTGCATCATGGGTATTAAAGCTGCTATTGATTTAAGAATCAAGTTCTTGCAAGTGTACGAAGACTCAGCTTTAGTGATCAGTCAGATAAAGGGCGAGTGGGATACGAAGCATCTGAATCTCATTCCATATTGAGAGCATGTTCTGAGTTTGATCCCCTACTTCGAAGAGATTACTTTTGATCATATTCCACGAGAAGAGAATCAGTTGGCAGACGCATTGGCTACTATGTCATCTATGTTCAAGGTCAATTGGGACAACGAGGTTCCCCAAATCATCATCAAAAAATTTGACGAACCTGCATACTGTTATGAGCTTGAGACAGAAGAGAAACCTTGGTTCTACAAAGTGAAGAGGTATCTTGAGACTCAGGAATATCCCGCAGGGGCATCTGTCAATGATAAGAAGTTCTTGAGAAGATTTGCATCCAAATTCTTCCTCAACAACGACATCCTATACAAGCGCAATCACGAGTTGTGCTTACTCCGCTATGTAGACCAGAAAACAGCAGAACGAATCAAGGAAGAATTACACGAAGGCGCATTTGGTACCCACTCCAGTGGACATACAATGGCTAAGAAGATTCTGAGAACAGGTTACTATTGATCCACCATGGAAGCTGATTGTCACCACTATGCTCGATCTTGTCACAAATGCCAGATATATGCAGACAAAGTGCACGTACCTCCAGTACCACTGAATGTTCTAACCGCTCCTTGGCCTTTCGCAATGTGGGGCATTGACATGATTGGAGAAATCAAGCCCACCGCTTCCAATGGACATCGTTTCATCCTTGTGGCAATTGACTATTTCACTAAGTGGGTAGAGGCAGCCTCGTTCGCATCTGTTACCAAGAATGTTGTGGCTCGTTTCATCAAGCATAATCTTATTTGTTGATATGGCACTCCTGAAAGGGTTATCACAGATAACGGCTCTAATCTCAACAACAAAATGATCACCGAACTCTGCACGCAGTTCAAGATCAAGCATCACAACTCTTCTCCATATCGGCCTAAGATGAATGGCGCAGTGGAAGACGCCAATAAGAATATTAAGAAGATCATACAGAAGATGACAGTGACTTACAAGGATTGGCATGAGATGTTGCCATTTGCTCTCCATGGTTATCGCACTACAGTACGAACATCAACAGGGGCAACCCCCTTCTCTCTCGTATACGGTATGGAAGCGGTCCTGCCAATCGAGGTTCAGATACCCTCAACTATAGTCCTCCAGGACACAGAGTTAGGCGAAGACGAATGGATCCAGACTCGCCTTGACCAGATCAACTTGATCGATGAGAAACTACTTGCATCCATCTGCCATGGACAAATCTATCAGAAGCGAATGACCAGAGCATTCAATAAGAAGGTCAAGCACCGAGTTTACCAAGTCGGTGACCTAGTAGTCAAGCGCATCATCCTTCCACAAGGTGATCCCAGGGGCAAATGGAATCCCACCTACGAGGGACCATTTGTAGTCAAAATGGTATTTTCCAGCGGAGCTATGATACTTAGCACCATGGATGGCGAAGACTTCCCACACCCTGTGAACACATAGATAGTCAAAAAATACTACGCATAAACGAGATCCGCTAGGTCGACTGGCCTAGGCAAAAATAAGGGCATCCTGGCGAACCAAAAGGGTTCGGGAAAAAGTTAAGGATATATAAAAAAAATGTACACCTGGCAAGTCGAAAACCTGAAAAGGCGGCTTGGGCAAAAAAGGGTATCCCGGTAGACTGAAAACCCGAAAGGGCGGTCTAGGCAAAAGTTAGGGATTTAAGCGTACAAATTAATACAAGTTTCTTTCTTTTCACAAGGTGTTCATTTTTGTTGTTTCCGCATAAAGTCCAATGATTGCTTTGGATGATTATATGCATCTGACAATAAACATCTGTTCACAAACATACGAAAAACGGACATACGAAAGTAATTACTACAGGCTCTCGGAATTGAGATGACGACGAAAGTCACCAAAATGTTCCCCTACAAAGTACTATCCCCACAGAGGTATCGCTCACTACAAACCTTCCCCAGCGAAGTACACATTTTCTTTCACTAGTTCCAACATTCCAAGTTTCATCGCGTAGTCCCTGAGCAATGATCCCCAACATAACCGATTACACGGTCTTGACAAGAACATTTCATCTCCAACAGAGGTATTTATCCCTAGCAGTATATCTCTCAACAATTACCATTTCCCCGGCAGCAGCAATATCCAGACTCGAAACTTGGTCAAATAGTGCATCGGAGGAAAACCACATCTCTTATTCCCCAGCCAGATCCACGTACAAGATCCCCAGTGGAGTGTCTTCCAACTTCCACCATCCTCAGTAGGGTTTACGTGCAAGGTCCCCAGCGGAACATCTCCCAGTTTTATTTCCAAAAACAATGTGCAGACTCGAAACTTGGTCAGAAAGTGCATCGGAGGAATCAAAGGCGCCTATTCTTATTCCGAGTCAAGGTTTCGCGGATTTATCCTCAAGCAGAAGCCAGAAATCCCCAAGTAGAGCGTCCACATCTTCTTCAAGATGGATATGTTTTGAAATACCGACATCCACATTCATACATTATTTATAAAAATCATAACATACGCATATAATATTCATACACATTATCATGCATCATAATCTGCATAGGACTAACTATATCCTATCAAAGTTTCTTTTGTTTTTCCCAAACAGGTGAAAATCACTCCTAAAACAACAGGTCCAGGATTAATACCCGAAGCAAGATGGGAAAACTATCTAAACGACCACCCAAGTTGTCCTCCGACAACAGGTCCAGGATTAATACCCGAAGCCAGACGGGAAACCCTATCCGAACGACCACCCAAGTTGTCCTCCGACAACAGGCATTGGATCAACACCCAAAGCACAACAGGGAAGCTATCCACCTGCTGCCGCCTATTATCCCCTCAGAGTAATCAAGACGAAGATTTATTCTAACTCTCTCTTATTATCAACAGCAACTACAGAGTCTGGCATACGACTCAGTTGCCTTGGATGGCATCTTAAGCCCATCTTCGACTATTTGTTGACATCTCTCCACTTTCAGAATGCTGCATATTTGGTTAAAAACCAATACAAACCAATAACTTTATTCAAAGACGAGCACAAAGTCTAACGTACGACTTTCTTCGGATGGCATCTTAAGCCCATCTCCGTGCTCCATTCTACCTCCAGGAATATCTACAGAGCTAGCGTACGGCTCGTTCCGCAGCATCAGTCTTTTCGGATGGCATCTTAAGCCCATCTCCGACGATTCTCCTATCTAGGCGATGCTCTTGAGTCTAACGTACGACTCATTCCCTAGTAAAGCCTCCAGCTTCTCCAAATGGCATCTATAAGCCCATTCCCATGCATCATCAATCAACAGCGAGTGCAAATTTTCAGGTGTACTCGAGTGTTCAATCATCTTCTACCTTCAGGTCACGAAAGCCAAGCATGCCAATCTAACCCTTCCAGTATAAGAAGATTGAACAGGGGAACCTATCATACCCCAAAATTTTCCCTCCTACTTCTCAAGATATTTCTCATATCCATACTCAAGGATTTCCCAAGGGTTGACCAGACAAACCCTCTCCTAAGCAATCAACCCCAAACTAGGGTTTGGCAATTCTCAAATCATGATGGACTTCCAACATCTCATGGGGTCATCATGCCTACTCATGTGCTTCAAAGAATCTGCATGTCAAGTTTCAAGCCTTACAAGTCAAGTTTCCTCAAACAATTGCTCAGATGGTTGAAAATCAGTTGTACTAGACAAAAAAGTCAACTGTGGTCAACATACAGTCAAACTTCATAATTTTTGGTCAACATCCATATTTTGAAGTGACATTCATCATTTGCTCAAAGGTTGATCATGATTCATCAAGAAAACTCAAGATATGATCAAAAGTCAAACTTTCCAAATTAGGGTTTTCTAAGGAAAAGTCAACTGAACTTTGACTGAGCATAACTTTCTCATACTTTTTCAAAAAATTTTCCACCACCTCTCATTTTGAATGAAATTCAATTCTATAAAACTTCATGTCTCACAAGCATGGTCAGAAAATGCTTCATTTTGAAGATATGGATCAAAACATTACAGGTCCTTTTCAAAGTCAACAAAAGGTCAACTTTTTGTAAAGAAGTGTTATTGAGCATGGAAAATCCAATTGAGATCAAACCAAAAAGGTTGTTTAGAGGACATCTAGATCTTAATAAAAAGTCCAAGAACGCTCAAAAATGTTAAAAATTGAGCAAAATACACCTTGCACAAGTTGGGCATTTTTGAAGAATTGCACAAAGGCAAATATTTGACAAAATCCAATTTTTTCCAAATGGGCCTATAATTTTATGATCCAAGCTTGATCATAATAATATTCAAGACCTCTTGATGCCTTGCCACGACCCTTTTCTTATTTTTTATTTATTTTTAAATTTAAAAGCATTTAATTCAAATTTAAATTAAATAAAATATGAAAACAAGGTGTAAAACAAGTTGGGTTGCATTTCTATCAAACTTGAGGACCAGGGAAGCCCACAATACATGCCCATTTCGTGCAAGATCATACAAGGAAGAGAAAATCAAATTTTTGAAAGATTTGATGAAAATTGAAGAGAAAATATTTTTGCATTCAAAGCCATATCTTTTTTCATTCTTTTTTCTCCAATCTCTTGCTCTATAAATACCTAATGCATTCACAAGACAAAAGGACGAAACCCTAGCCTCTTGAAGCAACCCTAAAAATCACAATTTTTTCACAAAGTTGATAAATTAGAATTTGACTTTTCAGCAGGTTTCAAGGAGATTCAAGCATTCCATTGCCTTCCTGAGCATCACAGCAATCATTCCCAAGCCTTACATGAAGCAAAATCATTCCAAATTGTGCCATATAGCTCTCACCGGTTTGGTAAACTTCTTGAATTCGATTTTCATGTTTCATGCACTATTAATTGCTTTTGGTTGTTTGTATGAATTCAGGACACTCATTAGATCATGTTTGATGCATTACATGTGAGCTTTTACGCGTGAAACACAAACTGCCATTGTTAGGGTTTCTTGAATTGTTTGATTCGAAACTCATTTTCCAGGCCGATTCAAGACAAACGGACACCACCATCGTGTTCGCCATGGTCAAATTAGGGGGGTAGGGTACCCCTTTGCTTTTTATTTTGGCTGTTTTGCAGGTTTGAAGATCGAGCTTGCCGGAGAAGACGACCGGAGCTAGGGCTCCGGGGTCGTTGACTGTGCTGACTCAGGCGAAGGCTAGCGTGGCACGGTCGTGGCTTCTGATTCGCTCATATGTTAATAACTGGGACCCATGCCTGACTGTGTTTTGAAAATTCAAAATATGACACGTTTATCCTTTTTAAACAATTGCTTGCAGATATTAAACACCCAGACGCCTTGGCTCAGTTGGTAACGCGTGTGGGATTTCTCCAGGGGGTCCTGGGTTCGATCCTGACCTCCCCCCCTTATTTTTTACAATTCTAAAAACTAACATGTTTTTCTATTTTCTTTTTCTTTTAATATTTTCATTCAATTTAATTTATCTTCAAATATTTTTCTCATGCATTTAAAAATCACCAAAAATATTTTCCTTTTGCATTTTAATCAGAAAAATATTTATTTAATTTTTGACATTTAAATTAATATTTTTGCATGCATATTTTAATTAATTGATAATTAACCATTAAAATGACTTTTAATTGCTTTTAATTACCAAAATCGATCCGGAAAATTCTCAAAAAATTTCTATATCATCTAACCAGCATTAATAACCTAAAAACGTTTTTCCTCATCCAAAAATCATGTTTTTACTAACATTTTTTCTCTTATGCGAATTTCTCGTATAAATGGTCAAGTCCCTCGAACGTAGAGGTATCCTAGCACCGTTGCCTACAAATATGTCATCATAGTCCCTTCGATATAAAGATCATAGACCCACGATGTCGCCTACGAATACATGATCTCGTCCCTCGATTGTTGCCTACGAAAAGTGATGATCGTCCCTTCGAATGTGCTAGGATACTTCCTAGAAGTTGCCTTCCATGACCATCTGATGTCCCTTCGAATGTCCCTTCTACATCCAACGAATAGGGTTACCTACCAACTAATGGTATGGATAGCGCTATTCTAAAGGAAAGTAAAACAACACAAAAACGACCATTCTGAGTAGGTAATAAGACTTTTAGTTGCTTGCTCAAACAAAATACTTTTCACACCACACACTTTTGTCAAAGTTCAAACTCTTTTCAAAAACGAAACATTTCCGAACACTTTGTAAACATTCCTACATGAATCATTACAAAGTCAAAGCGAAATGCCTTTTCAAAACATTTTTGTCAAACACACAGAAAGCAATTTTTAAAGTGAGCTAAAAGCCACTAAGAGCCCATAGAAAACTACGAATGAAAGGGGGTGCTAATACCTTCCCTTTTCATAACCTTCTCCCTTACTCAAAATCTAACCAAGGTCTTTTTCTATTCTTTTCACCTTCCCTTAATTAGATAAAAGAAAAGTTGGTGGCGAATCTTGCTATCCGCAACATTTGCGATTAAAAGCAAAACAAATCTCAAAGTCAGTTCACCGTATTACACACCTCACACTTTTGTCAAAGTTCAAACACTTTTCAAAACAAAACATTTCCGAACACTTTGTATACATTCCAACGTGAATCATTACAAAGTCAAAGCGAAATGCCTTTTCAAAACATTTTTGTCAAACACACAGAAAGTAATTTTAAAGTGAGCTAAAAGCAAATAAGAGCCCGTAGATAACTACGGATGGAAAGGGGTACTAATACCTTCCCTTTTCATAACCTTCTCCCTTACTCAGAATCTAACGAAGGTCTTTTTCTGTTCTTTTCACCTTCCCTTAATTGGATAAAAGAAAAGTCGGTGGCGACTCTTGCTATTTGCAACATTTGCGATGAAAAGAAAAACAAATCTCAAAGTCAGTGCTCCCACCGTATTACAAATGGACCTATGTTTTTGTGATCCAAACTTATTATTGAGATTATCCATGACCTCTACACTCATTGCCACATCATTCCTTTATTTATCTAATTTATTTATGAATTAAATGGCTAAAAGTCAAATTTAATTAAATAAAATATAAAGATAAAGGATAAGTTGAGTTGGGCTTAATATTTTCATGACTTGCGGTTCAAGATAGCTCATCACAAGCTGTCAAATTTTTGCAAGAAGCATTAAGGCAATATTGAGCCAATTTTTGAAAGTTTTGATAAAATTTTCAATCAAATATTTTTGCATTCAAGGCAATATATTTTCACTCAACGCTTGACCTAATAAACTCCTCACTATATACACTCCAAGATCATAAGCCAAAGGGACGGTTTGCTGCACTCAAAACCCTACACAAAAATTCCAACATATTGAAAACCTAGGGAAAGTTCGTATCACAATTTCCAACCGTTTTCACTCAGTTCTAAGGATCGATTCATCCTCCTGAGCTTTCCAGCAAATGATTCAAGTCCTTAGGCAAGCAAATTTGTGCCCAGAATCATCCGCACAAAGTTTCACCAGTTGGTAATGTTTCATGGAACTCAAACCTTCGATTCATGCAATATAAACGATTTTGATTCATGAATTCATGTTCATACTAATGTTTTTGATTGTTTAGAACCATTGTGCATGAGTTTTGACACAGGAATTCGGTTTCACCATTATTAAGGAACGAAGCTTCTGCTTCTCGTATCCTTATTTGCAAGTCATTTTAGAGCAAACTGACACCACCATTGAACTCGCAAGGGTCGATTTAGGGGGATATGGTCCCTTTTGATTGCTCACTTTTCCTATTTTGCAGATTTGGTTTTTGGGGTGATCGGAGAAGACGACCGGAGTTTGACTATGGCGTCTCTAAACTTTGGTTGACTGGCCAAGGGCATGTATATGGCAAAACCTTTCTCTATGATTCGTCCATTCAAATAATTTTGGATCCCACCCGCGTATTTTGCTTTTAATTTGATTTTTCTGGAATTAATGTTGAATATACTTTTATGGTTGTGTCATTGTTAGTGGATGTATCACCATCCCAGTGGTTAACCATGCGCGCTAGTCTCCTTTATCCCTCAGGTCATGGGTTCGAGCCTGCCTTTTGCCATTTATTTTTATAACTTCTGAACTTTTGCAGGTATCACACATATATTTCCAAAGGTGCTATCATGACAACACAGGCAAATGGCCAACTTTTAAACCTATGACCTCAAGGTCCTGAGTTCAAACCTTGCAGGGACCATTCCTATTTTTTTACCACCTATTTTCTCTAACTTTTTCTATTTCTTTTATTTTTCTAACTTGATTTAATTTCTTTTCAAAATTAATTTAAACAATTTCAAAAATCAAAAAAATATTCTAATTTCTGATATAGGTTAATTAAACATTTAATTAATTTTTGAATTAAAAATAATTTATTTTTCTCATGATTTAAATTATTTTTCATAATTAATTAATAATTAACTTAGAAATTAGGTTTTATTATCTACATTGATTTCAAAAAATATCAAAAAATATTTTTCTTTTACAATTAGGGTTTAGACACTCTCTCTTATCATTAAACATTTTTCTTCCAATTTATTTACTTTATTTCGCATTTAAAATTCTAGAAAACGATGTATAGGTCACAAGGTTTATTCTGTAATAGCGGTGATTTATACTTTCTGCCTTTACTTTCCGCACCTATATTATGTATCTGCCCCAAAGCCATGTTATAGCGTAGAACATTTACTATCCGCACTTTACTTTCTGCACCTTTACTTTCCGTACATATTAACTGTATAGTAACTAGGGTTTGTATGGCAAGATAAAATCAACCTTTAGATCACCCTAGTTCAAGACTAATATATATGAACTTAACACACTTATCACACTTGCACCCCCTTAGGGTATCCACCCTTGTTGCCTTTCGAATACAATGGTCATGTCCCTCGAACGTAGGGGTACCATTAGCAAAGAAACTTACGAGCAACATCATCATAGTCCCTTTGATATAAAGTTCATAGTCCCTCGATGACCCTCAATGTTGCCTACGAATATATGATCTCGTCCCTCGGTTGTTGCCTACAAATAAGTGAGGATCGTCCCTACGAATTACTAAAAATATCCTTACATGTTGCCTTCAATGACCATACGATGACCCTTCGAATGTCCATTCACATCCAAACGAATAAAGTCACCTACCAACTAATGGTATGGATAGCCTTATTCTAAAGGAGAAGGAAAAATAACATGGAAACGACCATTCTGAGTAGGTAAATAAGACTCTATTGCTTGCGCCAATCAAAATGCTTTTCACACCTCACACTTTTCAAAAACTTTTCAAAAACACTTTGTATACAATCCTGCAAGAAACATTACAAAGTTAAACATTTTCCAAACAAACATTTCTGAACACTTCGTATAAATTCCAACGAGAATCATTACGAAGTCAAAGCGAAATGTCTTTTCAAAGTACTTTTCAAACTACACAAACACATAAAGCAATTTTTCAAAGTTAGCTAAGAAACTAAGAGCCCGTAGATAACTATTGGATGGAAATGGTGCTAATACCTTCCCTTTTCATAACTGCCTCCCGTACCCAGAATCTAACGAAGGTTTTTTTCTATTCTTTTCACCTTCCCTTTATTGGATAAAAGAAAACTTGGCGGCGACTCTTTCTATCTGAAAAATTTGCGATAAAAAGCAAAGCAAACAAGTCAGTTCTCCCAGCGTGTTACAACGGCTCTAAAAAGATGAACGAGATGGGCGAGTGGGTGTACAATCTTGTATTTAAGTTTAACTTTCATTGGAAGGAAGAGCATTTTGGGGAGAATGTTGATCAATATGTATGGGCCAAGGAGGGATTATGTACGGAAGATTTCGCTAGCCTTAAGGAGTTATCGCCCTATGTCGAGGGTCTCTCCCTAGTTAGACGTATGGGAAAAGAGGGAGTCCCGCACGTGGGCGAGGGTGGGGAGCCCGTCTTTGAGCCTCAACTGATAAATGTAGATCTCTTTATTCATTATTTCTGTTAAGCATCTGCGTGCTTGTTTTTCACTAACTCGAGCTTTTCCTTTTGTTGTAGCAGGATGAATCTGGTGCAGGAGCGTATCGCCCGACAAGCATTGGTTAGGAAGAAGGGAAAAGGAACAAGGTCTCTGACTGACCTGGGAGTAGCTCCATAAACGGGCTTGAGGAAATCATTAACGAGTCAAGCGGTCGGGGCACTTTCCCCTAACAGGTATCCTGGAGGAACAAGAGGGCATAGGTGAAAGAAGCTGTGGACCCGACAGGGCGTACTTTGAAAATACGAGCTTGGTCCTACCCTGTGTTGAGTCCCTTCTGCTTGAAGAGTTGGATCGACTGACAAAGAACGCGGCCTTGGCCAAGGATGCTAGCGTGTGGATGCATATTTTTGAAATGGTTGCGGCTTATTCTAAGCTAGATCAATCCCCGAAAGTCGAATTAGGCTAGTTGAGGGTCATGCTGAAGGAGTTGAAGGAAGCTGAGAAGAATGGGGAGACGGCCCGATGAAAATTGTCTGCTGATCTCAAATGGGTCGCTCATGAGCGTGATGCTGCCCAGAAAGACAAGTAGATGTTAGCTGACAAAGTTGCATAGTTAAATAAGAGATGGCTCTGACCGGGGAGGAACCTGAAGGGTTTGAAAATGTGAGACTAGGGCAGATTTGATCGGGCGAGTGTCGTTAGCCTATGACGATATTGTTGCCGCCTCAGCGGGGAGCTTCGAGAATGCCCTGGCCCAATTACGCATTCTGAATTTGTGGAGTTGGTGACCGAAGGACTGGGGGTCCATTATTACATTGAGGAGGGCGTGATAAAGAAGCCTTCTTTTTTCGACCATATGGTTGTGGAGGAGACCCCCGGAGGGGAATTCTAGAGATTGCCCCGCCAGTCCTGTCGAGTGATCAGTCAGCCCGTTTGATGGTGATGGTCGATGTGCCCCTTTATGATGTATCTTCATTTGTTTGGGATGGACCATTTTATATAATTATAATTTCGGCCTTTATGGTCGTTTTAATATTTGTTTTATCGGGGTGGAGTCCCTTTTGTAACTCCAAGACAAATTTTTCCTGTGGTCGGAAATATAACTTAGAATTTTTTATTATGATTTGTATGTTTGTAATATTATTTTTATGGGGTATGCTCGTTTGATGCATGTCTTCACTAGTGTGGGGTGACTAGTCGAAGGGGGCCAGTTCAGTTACTGGGCTCGACCCGAAATTCAAGTCTTAATTAAGGACTTGCGGTTGGTGGCATGAATGTCCCATCGCGAGTTGGGAATTCCGCTGATGAGGTACTTAGACAACGGGGCTCATTTTAGTCCCCCGCGCCGAGGCGGGGATCTGGCTCAATATTTAAACAGAGCGAGGATTCCCTTAATGTCAGAATTATTGCGCACCGCTGGTACTGGGGCGTGCTCTTGATATCGAGCTCTTAATGCTCGAATAGCTCTCCGAGACATGTCGACTGTTTTGTGTCTTAAATATAATATTATTTAAGTTTTTCGATGTTCCATGATCGAGCAAGTTGTTCCCCTTGAAGATTTTCTAGGTAGTAGGCTCTTGTCCCTGTTTTTGTGTAAACGCAGTAGGGGCCTTCCCATTTTGTTGCGGGTTTTCATTTTGTGGAGCTTTTGAGATTTCGCTTTAGGACCAAGCTTCCGACATCAAACTCGCGCGAAATGACTTCAGCGTCGTAACGAAGGGATATTCTTTGTCTGAGTGAGGTTTCTCTCGGGGAAACCCCCGTTCTTATATCTTCGACAAGGTTGAGCTCTTCCCTTAACAATTGATCGTTCATCTCTTCATCGAGCAGATATTAGGTTCTCCTTGATGGTTCGATAATTTCTACTGGGATGAATGCCTTGGTCTCGTATTCTAATCGGAATAGGGTCTCCCCGGTAGATGAGTTAGGGGAAGTTCGATAGGCCCAGAATAAGTTGTGTAGTTCTTCGACCCTTTTTTTTCCATTCATCTCATTTTTCAGCTTCGGCTTGTCTGTTGGTTTGTGGATTCTCGACGGAAGAGAAATGTTGCACGATTCCTAGGTGAGCGACAAAATCTTGGAAGTTTCTATCTGTGAATTGCGTCCCGTTTTCGGTGACTATGGCTTGCGGTGTGCCGAACTGCGCCAATATGTTTCTCTTTGAGTTGTTATCTTGGCCAATGCTTCGGCCTCTATCCACTTGGTGAAATAATCGACACGCAATATCAAATATTTGTTTTGGCTGGCCCTTACAAAGAACGGGACGAGGATGTCGAGCCCCCACCATGAGAAGTGCCAAGGGGAGGAAAGGTATTTGAGCTTGCTTGGAGGGGATAAATGCATGTGTTTGTGCCATTGGCATTTATCGCATTTCTTCATATGCTCTTTGGCGTCGAGCTGCATAGTCGGCCAATAATAACCTGCTCTAAGAGCTTTTCTGGCGAGAGATTTTACCCCTATATGTTGGGAGTGATGCCCTCATGTATTTCTTTCAATATGAAGGGTACTTTGGACTCTTCGATGCATTTGAGAAGTGGGATGGAAAATCCTCTTATGTATAGTTTGTTTTCGATGATGACATGCGAAAATGCTCTTCGTCTAACGATGCTTGCTTCTTTGGGATCATCGAGAAAGGTCCCGCTCATAAGGTATTTGCGAACGGATGTCATCCAGGAAACATTTTCTTCGATGACGAGCACGTTGATGTCGGGGTGTCTTTTCTCGATGCTCGGTCAATGGAGTATTTTCTCGATTACCGACTTGTTTCCTCCTTTTGTTTTCGTGCTGGCCAACTTTGATAGAATATCCACTCGAGTATTATGCTTGCGGGAAACGTGTTACACGTCAACAGAGGTAAACTTTTTTAAATTATCTTGGATGAGGGCCCAGTATTCGTCCAGTCGGTCGTTTTTGACCTGGTATTCGCCTCGGACCTGGGAGGCCACGAGTTGTGGGTCTGTGAAAATTTTGACTTCTTTGGCTTCATGTCCTCAGCCAGGTGAAGACCAGCGAGGAGCGCCTCGTATTCTGCTTGGTTGTTGGAAGGGGGAAACGAGAGGGTGAGGCATATCTCGTTGATGATTCCTTCTCTGTTTTCTAAGATTATGCCTGCCCCACTTCCGGTCGAACTTGAGGCACCATCGACGGATATTGTCCATTTGTCGGTCCATTCGTGGGGCACAGGGAATGTCATCTCTGCCGCGAAATTTTCTAACACTTGGGCTTTGAGGGCCTTTCTTCTCTCATATATGATGTCGAACTCAAACAATTCCAAGGACCATTTGAGCATCCGGTCGTCGATGTTTGGTCGACCCAATAGTTGCTTGATAGGTTGAATTGTTCAAATGACTATAGTGTGTGCTAAGAAGTAATGTCGGAGTCGTCTCGTCGCAATGATTAGTGCATGGGTCATCTTTTCAATTTGCTGGTATCTTATTTCAGGCCCTTGTAAGGCTTTGCTCGTGAAGTAAATCGGCTTTTATCCTTCTAGGATTTCTCAGATGAGTGTCGTGCTGACAGATTCTAGCGTTACGGCCATATAGAGATATAATATCTCTTCTTTGTCTGATCGAGAGAGAACGGGAGGTTAGGATAACGCCCGTTTAAGATGGAGGAGGGCTTGTTCTCATTCCTCGGTCCAATCGAACGTAGCTTCTTTCCTTAGGAGTTTGAAGAAAGGCAGCGCATGTTATATCGATCTCGCGACGAATTGTGATAGTGAGGTGAGCATCCCGTTCAAGGTTTGGATGGATATTTTGGAGTTGGGAGTGGGCATCTCTGAGAATGCCCGATATTTATCGAGGTTGGCTTCTATACCGCGCTCATTGAGATTGAATTCGAGGAACTTCCCCGCCCGTACTCCGAAGGTACATTTATCGTGATCGACTTCCTCTTGGGACTTGATGATCATGTCGTCCATGTACACCTCGAGCATGTCTCTGATTTCTCCCTGGAAAACTTTGTTTATCATTCGTTGGTATGTTACGCTGGCGTTCTTCAGACCGAAGGGCATGACATTGTAGTAGTAATTGCCTGATTTGGTCCGGAAGGTGTTTAATGTGGAAAATGGTAAACAATCGCTGGTCCTCCCAGAGTCCTAAAACTTAGGGTTACTAGCGAGATCGACCAGTTGATCTCAAGACTAGTGCTAAGATTTCTGGTGAATTGCACTATTTCTGGAAATAGTTACCCTTGGCCCAGAAATGGCTTCCAGAACCTAGAGAAACAATGCAATGGCTTTCCACACAAAGAAAATCGACTATTGATGACTCGTGATCAACAATTTACGTAAGACATGCTTTGGTAACTAATGCTAGTGGTGACTCATGACCGACAAGCAACGAACAGATGTAAAGTAAAAACAATAAACAAAAACAGAGTTAAATGTAAAAGGGTTGCATTGAAATAAAAGTTTGGTGATTCACATACATCAAAGATTGCGTACTCTTTCTTCCTTTAGCGCGGAATTGAGCAGAGTTTTAGCAAGTAATTTGGGAGTACAAGTGAACACACCTAAATCTACAAATTCTAACTTATTTATAGTAATTTACAGAAAACTACTACAAGCGATTAACGGCTGAGATTTGATCTTTTGGAAGTAACTTCTGCCCACGTTTCAGTTTCTGCTTGGAACTCTTGTCCCACGAACTTCTAGAGTAACCACCCACGATCTATTTGTTTGACTCTTTCCCGCTTTGTGTATTCAAAGGAAACTACCTTCAATTTATGAATACTTCTTTACTAAAATTTCTCTAAGTCCATAATGAACCACTTCAACAGCGGCATCACTTCGACCGAGCTCTTCTTTTGGGCCTCTGTCGATACTTTCGCTACGCAATGTGTCGACATCAGTACTTTAACGTCATTTCGCTTTTGTTCGACACATTTTGGTCTTCTAAGCAAAAGTTCTATCTTAAACAAACATTCATTCTGGAACTTTTGACTTTGACTCTGCTGACCATCTTCAGAAACTACATCTTCTCTAGCTGATTCTTATACCTTAAGGATTCTTTCCTCTAAATCACGCTCTTAACTTTCTTTACAAATTTCTAGCCAACAGAAGGCCGTGTATTTTTTGTCCGTTTTGGCCATGGGGATCTGGTTGTATCCAGAATATGCGTCCATGAATGATAGCAATTTAAAACCTCTAAAATTATCTACGAGTTTATCTATATTAGGAAGGGGGTAAGCGTCCTTAGAACATGCCTTGTTATGGTTAGAGTAGTCAACACATATATGCCACTTTACATTATTCTTTTTAACAAGTACAGTGTTGGATAGCCAAGTTATGTAGAGGGCTTCCGAGGTGAATTTGTCCTCTAATAGGTCCGTAACAACTTGCTCGGCAGCCTCGATTTTTTCTGGGGACTACTTTTTCCTTTTCTGTGCTACGACCTTAAGGGCGGGATTAATCGTTAAGTGGTGACATGCTACCTCTGGGTCTAAGCCAGGCATTTCTGCCGCGCTCCAAGCAAAGAGGTCTGTGTTGTCCTTAAAACATGCATTCAACTGCCTTCAAGCTAAATCTGGGAGGTCTACGCGAATTCGAACTCCTTTGTTGGGGTCGCTGCCAAGTGGGACAAGCTCGAACTCACCATCGAGAATTGGTCGCATGAGTTGCTTTAATCCTTCTTCTCATCGATCCCTTCCTTCGTTGTTCGGCTAGATCCTCGGGCTCAAGACAAATGTCGAGGTCGATGGCGTCGACCCGAGGAAGTGGTTTTGGTGCCTATGAAATATCGAGAAGCTCGACTCTGCTCCCGACCCTCGGTTGGAGGTTGATAGAATTCATGCCTTTGGCAGAAGCTTTGAAGCATCTTCGTGCAAGGTTTCCACTTGCTACTTGACTGTTGGTCGTGTAATACTTCATTTTTAAATGGACGGTGGATGGCACTGCTATTCATTCAACTATAGTGGGACGACCGAAAATGCATTGATAGAGGGATGGGCAATCAACAACGGGAAGTTGGGTCTTAATTGACCTGCCATTTCTCTTGCCCCGAAGGTTATGATCACTTCCTAAAGTTATGGCCTCGTTGAGTTTCATGGTGTGAAAGAGATGGGTATACATGATGTCAACTAAGCTCTCTTGGTCGATCAGAATCCTCTTTACATTAAAGTTCGCCATTCTGGCGTGTACGAGCAAGGGGATGTTTGCATTGGGGGCTCCCCCAGGTAGCTCTTCTCTATAAAAGGCTAATAGGTGAGATTTTCCTTGTACATTGTCCAGAGTAGCGCCCAGATCAAAGCTTGTTTTTATGAGGTGCTCGAACCTCCTCTTGGCCGACCCTATGGTGGTTTTGTTGAAACCACCGACGGAGATATCGAAGGCCGTGGGGAAGGATTCCCACTGTCTATGAGTGGCGAAGTACACTAGAGTGGTATCGAGCTCAGGGGTGAAGAAATCTTCTGGCCTTGATACACTTATGGCAATCAACATGAAAGATTCCTCGTTGAGCTTTTCTTCTTCGACCTTACTGGACGAAGGAGCCTCTTCCCTGGTAGTCTCATTCTTCCTATACTATTTGAGGTGTCCGTTCTGAATCAGGATTTCGATCGCATCTGTTATACCCTAAAATTTTCCCTCCTATTTCTCAAGGTAATCCACATCTCCATACTCAAGAACTTCTCAAGGGTTGACCAGATGAGCCCTCTCCTAAGCAATCAACCCCATAACTAGGGTTTTGATTTTATCAAGTCAAAGATGGTTTCTATTTCCTCAAGTGATCATCATACCTCCTCATATTTCTCAAGGTATCACCATGTCAAGTTTCAAGCACTGATGTTTGCTCAATCAATTGCTCAGATGATTGAGAATCAATTGTATTGGACAAAAAAGTCAATTGTGGTCAACATATAGTCAAACTTCATCATTTCTGGTCAACATTAAGATGTTGAAGTCACATTCATCATTTTATCAAGGGTTTATAATGATTCATCAAGAAAACTCAAGACTTGATCAAAAGTCAAACTTTATAAATTAGAGTTTTTGATAAAAGTCAACAGAACTTTGACCAAACATAAATTTCACATAATGTATTAGAAATTTTTCCACCAAAGCTCATTTTGAAGATAATTCAATTCTCTACAACTTTGTGTCTTACAAGCTTTGGCCAAAAATGCTTCATTTGAGAGTTATGGATCAAGACATTATAGGTCCTTCTAAAAGTCAACGATAAGTCATCTGTTTCCAAAGAAGTGTACATGAACATGGAAGATTCAATGAAGATGAAACCAAAAGGAGTGTTTAGAGGACACCTTAAGCTTTCTAAAAAGTCTAATAACACTTCAAAATGTTGAAAATTCAGCAAGATACAGCTTGTGCAAGTTTGACATTTTTGAAGTAGTGCATGAAGGGAAATACTAAGCAAGAATATTTTAGAAATCGATGTATAGGTAGAAAGAATATTTTTGTAATAGCATAGATTTAATTTCTCGCATTTATTTTCCCCACCTCTTATTCTGTATCTGCCCTAAAGCCATGTAATAGCGTCGGACCTTTATCATTCTGCTTTTACTTTCTCCACTCTCTTATAAATTGTATATACACTGCCTAGATGTATGTTAATAGGATTGCATGACAAGACATAAAATCAAAATTAGATCACTCTAATTCAAAGATAAAACATCTGAAATTGAATCATTATTTCACACTTGCACCCCCTTAGGGTATCCTCTCTTGTTTCCTTTCGAATAAACAATGGTCATGTCCCTCGAACATAGGGGTACCATTAGCAAAGTTGCCTACGAATAAAATCATCACAAAGATAATAGTCCCTCGATGACCCTCGATGTTGCCTACGAATATATTATCTTGTCCCTCGGTTGTTTCCTACGAATAAGTGATGATCGTCCATTCGAATTGATAAAGGTATCATTACATGTTTCCTTCAATGACCATACAATGACCATATGATTGTCCCTTTACATCAAACGAACAAGGTTACCTACAAACTAATGGTATGGATAGCACTACCCTAAAGGAGAAGGACAATAACAAGAAACGACCATTATGAGTAGGTAATAAGACTCTATTGCTTGCTCCAATTAAACAAATCAATTTTCACACCTCACACTTATTTTCAAAATATTTTTCAAACACTTTGTATACATTCCAACGAGAATCATTACAAAGTTAAACATTTTTTCCAAACAAATATTTTCGAACACTTCGTATACATTATTAAGGACTAATACAAGAATCATTACGAAGTCAAAGAGAAATAATTTTCAAAAATACTTTTCAAATCACACACACATAGAAAGAAAATTTTCAAAAGTGAGCTAAGCAATTAAGAGCCCATAGATAACTACGGATGGAAAGGGTGCTAATACCTTCCCTTTTCATATTTACCTCTTGTACTGAAAATCGATAAAAGGTCTTTCCTGTTCTTTTCACCTTTCCTTAATTGGATAAAAAAATTCGATGGCGACTCTTGCTATCCTCAACGTTTGCGATAAAATGCAAAACAAACAAGTCAGTTCTCCCACCATGTTGCAGAACTGGCGACTCACCTGGGGATCCTACCTAAAGAGAGCTTACCTTTGGGTTTTAGATCACCTTTATTGCTTTCTGATTGCTTTGTATGATACATTTTTAAGGGTTGCTTTGGTATAATACTTGTGGGGGATCCTACACCCGAATCTAGGTTTCCTTAGGTAAGTAGCAATAAATCGTCGTGATTGTCCGGCGTAGACCGAAACAGTTTAAATGATGGCTATGGTTAGTGAAACACTTTGGATGTCCTGTTGTTTCTCATGTTCAGTTGAGGAAATATTTGGCATCTGCGTGGTGTCATCAAGCATTAGCTAAACTTTTATAACTCGAATTGACCCATATTAGCCATTAGAAGGTAGTGAGATAGTCGACTTCGGTGCAGACTTAGGTTGGTTGATAATCGATGCTACGCTCATTGAGATTCGACTTTTGGGATGTTTCGGTCGATCATTTGGTAGTCGTATTGAAATAAAGCCTGTGAGAAAGATCTGTGATATGAGATTCCTAGAACCCGATTACTATTGTAGGACAGGTTGAACTAATTTAAACTCTGGTAGGGTAGACACCTATGCCTCATGCAAGCCTTACACCTAGGGTTGTTGTGTGAATTGTTTCTTCTTGCTATTTAAACATGACATCGTGACATCATAACATCATAACATCATATCATTTCTAACCATTTCAAGGACCTAGGGATTCATCTTTTCTCTTTGTAGTAGGGTTATGGCTTCCAGGAAGACAATCTGAATCAACTTTATGGATATACGCTCTCAACTCAAGGAGTTAGTCTCAAAAAATCCTGATCACGCTCAGTTTATCAAAAGGCGTGGTTATCTACTCGACTTGGTTATCTCCGATTTTGAAGAAGATATGATGAGCGTCATATTCCAGTTCTTTGATGTGAAGCATCATTAATTTAATTTCTCAAATCATCAATTGGTACCTACAATTGAAAGTTCTCTAAGCTACTTGGGATACCCATTCTTGATCAGATACCTTTCACCGGTTCAGAAAAAGTTCAGAGGTTTTAAGACATTGCATCAGCTTTACAACTAAAATGGTCAAACATTAAAGCCAATTGGGAAACAAGAAGTGGAGTTAAGGGTTTGCTTGCTAAGTTTCTGATAAAGAAGGCTCAAGAATTATTAAAGTCTATGAGTTTCCCCGCTATTGAAGACATTTTAGCTTTGCTAATCTATGGGTTGGTACTATTTCCTAATCTGGATTAATTCATAGACGTGAACGCCGTCAAGATATTCCTCGCTCATAACCCTGTGCCTGCCTTACTTGGAGATATTCTGCATTCTCTCCACACTCGTACTATGAAAAGACAAGGAACGCTTATGTGTTGCATAACATTATTATCCAGTTGGTTTATTTCGCACCTTCCTTAATCACTAGTAAAGAATGAACACGGTTTAAAATGGTCTCAAAGGTTGATGTCATTCTCTCATTCAAATATCCGTTGGTGTCTCTACTCTCAAAAGGACTTCACTTTCATTGAGCGTTGTGGAGAATTCCCTAATGTACCACTCCTTGGCATAAGGGGAGGTATCACTTATAACCCTTCTCTAGCGTTACGAAAATTTGGTTATGCTCGAAGAGATGATCCTTATGATATACTTATCCAAGGCATTGTGTTTGACTACGACAACAATCTCCATGGTTATTGCTGAAGATATGTGCACGCTTGGGCATGGTGAAGAAAACTGATACTAAGACCTTGGGGTATAAAAATTCCATCCCTTGGGAACCTTACCTCAAATGGTGCGAGCTCGCGCTCAAAACCTCATGATGCTATATGCTTCTATTATACCAATAATTATGGAACCTGTTGCTGAAGGCGATGGATCTTATACCATTCTCCATCCAGACATGCCTACTGATTTTAAAGAATTCAAGAGATCATGGATTCAACTTAAAGAAAAGGATACATTCGAAGATCAGTGTTATGCAAGCCAAAAAAGAGTATTGGAGCTGACGAAGCAACTTCACGAGGAACATGTCATTAATACCTACGTCAACACAAAGAGGAAGTGTCCATGGGAGGCCTAAGCACTAGGAATTTTATTTTTGTACCTGAACTTTCTTTTTGTATTGCTAATCAGACTAATAAAAAGTTTGTTCTTTCTTGTTTACCAAATTTAAATTCCTAAGTTTCATACCCTAATTTTTGACCTAAGATACCACATCATATCATTCACATATGCATCATTGCATCACTAACAGTTTTAGAACAGGATAGATCGTGGGTGGGCTCCTGAAGCCAAATTAGGGTTTTATCAAACTTTCATTTGTTCAAGATGTGATCAATCAGGGTTTGAATCTCCACTCTCCTTAATTGATCTATCGTAATCAATCATCAACATTTGATCTTCAAATTCCCAACATTTTCTCATGATCTACCTTGAATCGACCAATTAGGGTTTGATCAAGGATGGTGAATTATTGACTTTTTGCTCAATGAATGACCTTGCTTGGAGATTGATCTTAACATCATCAATGCAACATCTTGACCTAATTTGTTGGTTCAAAACATTCAAAAATCCATGATTAATCATTAGACAAATTTTGAATCATCTGATGAAATTTCAATTGTTCAAAAAAAGTCAAACTTTGACTTTTGGTCAACTTTTTCAAATCCAAATTTTTTCAATCATCAATATATTTCAAATTATCCATCATGATCATAAAAAATCAAAATGTGTGAAAAAGTCAAGATTGAAAATTTTTCTAACACTTAGAAAAATTTTCAAGTCTTAAAAACATGGTTTTTCACTACTTTCATGGCCATTTTTCACCTAGATCCATTTTGATTCAAGAAAAACTCAAAACATGAAAGTTGTAGATATTTTTACAAGCTTTCCAAAATGTCAACCAACTTTAAAAAACACTTTGTGTAGCTAGGGTTTTGAAATTGAAACCTAGAGCTTCATAACCATATTTTACAAGTCATTTTTAAAGTTTATAGGTCATTTTTCACAAATTCTTCCTTCTAGAATCCTTGACACCAAATGATATATGATTTAAGAGATAAAAATATGATTGGCAATGATTGAAAGAAGATAGAATCACTTGAGTTTTTTAACCATGGTTAAAGAAGTTAACCATGTGCATTTAATGCAAAATTTCCTTTCTTACCCCTTAAGGCAAGTCATTATTTCCTTTCAAGCTTATCTTTCCCTTGCCATTCAGAACTCTTGGCCTATAAATAGATGTCTCTACTTCACTCTCAAATCACACCAAAACATTCCTAAGTAAGCTTTCCTTCTTTCTTTCTTGTTTTTAAAGTTTCAAGTTTCTAAGTTGGAGAAATTGCAAAACTCCAAGCCTTGCAATTTCTGAGAAATATTAGGCTTCAAACATTTTCTAAATATCATTAGGAAGTTGTTGGAATCCTCAAGCTAGCCCAAGAACTAGCCAAACTCAGAAACCACCTCCAACTTCCTAAACATGTCATTTTGAGCCAAAACATCCAAATTACCATTTCACTCGTGCTCTTCACTTTCCAATAATTCAAACACATTCTATACACCATATAGAAGTGATCCATACCATCTTTCCACTTATGTAACTCCAGATTCATCACCTCTATCTTCAAATGACTCGAAATGCAGTTGGAGTTGGGTAGATCGTTCCGTGCCATTTCAATCCAACCTAAGCATCCATACACACTCCCTAAGGTCCAGTGGTGTTGTAGAAATCATCAAACTAGCTCTGTAACACCTCCTTCGAAGAATCAGAATTCAACTTGAAGAGGTAAGAGCTTGAACTTTAAACTCTTTAATTCTTGCTTTCCAGTTCAAAAATGGCTAGGCCATTTTGTTTCTGCACTATCATTGATCATTAACCCTCAATCAATTTCACAAATCGTGATTCATACACGATTTCATGTTGATTTGTTAGAATTAGGGTTCTTCGTGTTCTTGCGAAAATTAATGGTCATAAACTTGAAATAAATGAAATTTATCATCACCATCATGTTCCCGACGAAAATTCAAGCAAGTTTGATGTTTACATCTTTTGATTTCATTGAGAAATGAAGAATCCATGGATTGATGAAGGTTGGAGAAGATGATGATTGTACGCGCGTTATTCTTTTTTATTGATTTAGAGTCTCCAAAAGATTTCTTCATCTTCTGACTCTAACTCTTCTTCAGAACGTTCAAGTTCTGACTCATCTTCAAAAGCATAATTTCCTTGAGATTCTGACTCATCTTCTGACTCTTCTTCAGATGTTTCATCTTCTGACTCTTCTTCAGAAGTTTCATCTTCTGACTCTTCTTCAGAAGTTTCATCTTCTGAATCTTCTTCAAAAGCTTCATCTTCTGACTCTAAATCTGCTTCAGAAGTTTCATCTTCTGACTCTTCTTCAAAAGTTTCATCTTCTGACTCTCCTTCAGAAGTTTCAACTTTTGAATCTTCTTCAGAAGTTTCAACTTCTCACTCTTCATCAGAAGTTTCATCTTCTGAATCTTCTTCAGAAGTTTCATCTTCTGGCTCTTCTTCAGAAGTTTCAACTTCTGATTCTTCTTCAGAAGTTTCATCTTCTGACTCTTCTTCAGAAGTTTCAACCTCTGACTTGCCTTCAGCTTCAGAATCATCTTCAAACTCTGAATCTTCTCTCAAAACCTTCATTTTTCACTTGTTTTCAAATATTTTTAAAACTTGTTTTTAAATTTATTTAATTCAAGGTGATTAAATGACAAGCCACGCACATGGCTGAGTGGTAAAACAATTCACTTTTAAGCCAAGGGTCCTGGGTTCAAACCTCCTTAGGACCAAAACCTTATTTTTATCACTAATTTTCATAAGTTTTTTTAACAAACTTCAACATTTTCAAAAACCAATCACAACTTCTCATTTTGAGATGATTTTTTGCACACTTGTCATTTAATATACCTATTTTATGATTATGTCAAAAAAAATCCAAAAATATTTTCTTTTCGATATATTTTTATTAGGTTAAAAATGAGATGTTTTTTTTAGTATTTTTAATACTTTTTCAAAAATGTTTTCTTTCCTATTTTCAAACCTAATCTTTTTCAAAACTTCTTGTGATTATCCTTCACTTTTCAAAATCATTTTCAAAATCATTTTCAAAATCATTTCAATAAACTTACACACCTTTTTTCCATGATCGATTCGATTTGAAGATAAACCAAATTAGGTTTTTCCTCGAATTTCTTTCAAAATTGATAATGGGCCTCCCTCACAGTGTAAGTCCCAACCCTTTTTATGTACATACTTATTTCCTTGTACATATTCACCCTTTTGTGTACATATTCAATTCCTTGTACATTTTTAATCATCTTTATAAATATTCAAGTATAACAAACTACGTTCATTTGTTTTCATCCGCTTGTTTATACACCGATTACATTGGTATTAAGAGGAGCATTATTCCCGGTGAAACTACTCTTAAACCAATGGGCCTCCCTTAAGGTGTAAGTCCCAAATCCTTTATATATATATATATATATATATATCCAAGTGTACTAGATTATCCGCTTGTTTTAAATACTTGTTTATATATTTGCTTTCACACATATATTCAAGTTACACATGCTTTAATTGCTTGTTTTATACACTTGTTTATAGATTTTCTTCAAAAACTCTTGTGAATACACATCTCACACTTTATCATATACTTGTTCATATAACTGTTCATTTATAACATAACAACTAGTTTAACAACTAGGTTCCCTTTAGCCTCCGCTTAGGCTTTGTATAAGACAACTCACCTGTTGAGTTTAGCCTCCGCTTAGGCTTCGTATAAGACAACTCCCCTGTTGAGTTAGCCTCATCTTGGACTTCGTTCAAAAGAACTCCCTCATTGAGTTTAGCCTTATCTTGGGCATCAAACAACAAAGAGACCTGGAAATCTCTTAACAGCCTCCTATTGGGCTTCCAATGCAAAGAATCACCCGCGCTAGAATAGAACCCGAAGAGTATGATTTCCTGGTGAAATCACTCTTGAATCCCAAGAGAATGGTTTCCTGGTGAAATAAATCTTAAAGCCAAACCAGCCATACCCTATAGTTTCTTCTTGAGCTTCATACAAGGACCCTCGATGACCCTCGATGACCCTCAGAATGCTTGCTCTTGGACTTATAATACAATGACCCAAGGGCTTCTTAAAAGCATCCCCCTAATCAATAATCAATTTCTCCTAGAGATTTAGATATTTATCATCTCTATCGATGAAGTATCTCATCTATAACATCACATACAAATCAAACACTTTTTTCAAACACTTTTTGTCAAACAAAACATCTTTTAACTGTAAGTGGTAACGCTTGTACACTCAAGCAAAACACCCAATGCTTACAATTAAAGATTCAAACATATTTTCAAACATCTTTTCCTTGTAAGTGGCAATACTTGTACACTCAAGAAAAACACCTAATACTTACAATGAAAGATTTAATCAATCAACCTTTCAAAAATGTATGTGATGAAATAGATTAGATACATTTTTCATTAAGATGACATTTGTCCTTGTCTCTTAATAACGCCCTTTGCTTCCACTATCATAAGTGGGAACTAAGATGTCTCTGACTTTCTCAACCTCCCTTTGAGAATACGTAGGCACAAGGTCTCATCCTTGGCGAGCATACTTCTTTCTCCCTCAAACCAAACAAACCATAGTTCCCTTAGATCCGAGCTACAAATGCTCTGATTCCCACTAGGGGACATGTATGCAGAGGATCCCAATGATCATTGCAAGCATAATAATAACAAAACTTAGGACCCCACCTAACCTACCTTTCTTAAAACCCAAAGGAGAAATTTTCCCAAGAATAGAGTAGCAAATTAAAACACACAAACATATAAAAAATATTCATATATACAAAAGATGCTATAGATAACTATATATATATATATAGGGTGCTAATACCTTCCCTTTATATGACAAACCCTCTTACTCAGGTCTTTCCCCAATGTGTTGCTTCTAGTTCATGCTAGTCGCATCGCATATCATGATTTATTTAGGGTATTTCAGCTTTCCCCTTTCCCCTTTTCCATCTCATTTTCTTGTTTAGAAACAATAAAGCTTGATGCCCGCAGCATCTTTTTTAAACAAATCAAAAGAGTAAATCGTTTTGAGCCTGAGATTCGAATTCCAATTCGATTCCCTCGTCCGTCACTTTTCACCGCGAACAGAAAACTGGAGACTCTATTGGGGAGCGCCATGCTTTTCTTTATTTTCAAAAAAAGAAAAAACAAGGTTAAGCTTAATTTGTGCATATGTTTGTTTTTCTTTATTGTTTGTTTGGTTCCGCTACTCGCGATTTTATCTGATGAAAAAAATCCTAACCCAGATTTAAGAAACATTTTAAGAATTAGGTGGGGGTATAGTCTTATTAACTTATGAGAAGTCTCATTACTCACTAAGTTAATTTGAGATCCCTCGCTCAATGGAGGTTGTCTTGGGGGTATTTGTGTTTAGCAAGTATTTGCGAAGACATTTTGCTTTCAAGGGAACTAACAAAGTTGAGTGGTTGTAGAACACATAACCCACCCTGGCCATTTAGGGTGTATTGCAGAAGCTATTCAGGTGTAAACTTTGATTAGTATTCATGCGAGACTACGATCAGGCGAGTTTTTCTTGAAAAATATTATTGGACTTCAAGTATTTAACAAATCCAATAATATTTCAAAGAGAAGCGATGAACCTGTATTATCAGTAGAACATGTTTTGCAGGTGAATAAGCCCTTAGAACTTACCCACGTGTGGTTCTTATCGTTGACCTCATGCTCGTGACTTCAAACGCTTGAACGTGTGTATAACCACTAACCATATTTGTATCTTTGTGGCATTCATGCATTCATTCAAAAACCTCAAATTCTCATTGCTCTTCCCATTTATAAAGAATTTAGAGATTTTTCTTTGTAAGCATTTTAGGTTAGAGGGATGGACGTAAGAAGAAGATGTACCAAGAGACACGGTTTTAGAATTCCTGATGTGGGAAAGTTAAAAGATTTAGCATCCTTGGTAGAAGATACCTTGGATTTTAGAAAATGCTATGGAACTCTTTTAACTGTCTTGAACACTAACGTTGATGAATGACTTCTCAAAACTTTGGTTCAGTTTTACGACCCAGTCTATCGCTGTTTCTCTTTCCCTAATTATCAGTTGATGCCTACTTTGGAAGAGTACGCACATATTTTAGGTATCTCAGTGTCTAACAAGGTGCCTTTCAATGGTTTGGAAGCCATTCCTAAGCCATAAGTCATTGCAGCAATAACTCATTTAAGGAAATCTGAGATAGACAAAAACATGACTACCTAAAGAAATCTCTTAGGACTAACTTCAAAGTTCCTAATGTAGAAGGCTTTTAATTTTGCCGAAGTCGGTAGCATGGTAGCTTTTGAAGCTGTTTTGGCTTTGCTCATTTATGGATTGGTGTTGTTTCCCAATGTCCCAAGTTTCGTTGATATCAACGCCATAAGGATCCTTTTGATTGGAAATCCTGTTCCCACTTTGCTTGGTGACACGTATTTCTCCATTCATTATAGGAATCGTCAAGGAGATGGAATTATCGTGTGTTGTGTACCTCTGTTATTCAAATGGATTGTCTTACACTTGCCTAAGTCTCCAATCTTCTGAGAAAACAAAAACGGTTGGCATTGGTCTCGAAGACTCAAGTCTCTTACTAACGACGATATCCATTGGTATACCTTGGCCAACAATGTCATGGAAATCATTGAAAGTCGTGGAGAGTTTCCCAACGTACCTCTAATTGGTACGAAAGGAGGAATTAACTACAACCCATGTTTGGCAAGACGTCAACTCGGGTACGTAAACTCCAGTAACCCCTTGGTTTTATAGTAGAAAGTTACTTTTATCATGAAGGGGAAGATTCCCAAGGTTTGAAAGCCAAAATGATAAGAGCTTGGCATCACATTCGAAGGAAAGAAAAAGGTGATGCAAGGAGAATACCAAGAAGCTTTGGCTAAGATGAGGCTAGAAAAAGAAGCTTTGGAAGACAAGTTTCTTAAGGCTAACTTTTAGAATGTAAAGCTTAAGGAGAAGGTTAGGGATCATGAAAAAATGCTCTACTTTCAAGATGGATGGCTCATGGAGAAAGATGAGAAGATTCGTTGAAAGGATGACGCAATCAAGAAATACATCAAAGAAAGGAAAAAAAGCTTGAAGAAATGACAATTAGCAATCCTGCTCCAGACGATTGGAAAAAAGTCGTTAAAAAGCTAAAGGCGGAGAAAGCTTAATTGAAAGCTTACTATGGAAAGAAATTTTGAAGTTGAAGCTATATCAAGCATTTGGTTCTTCATCAGACGAAGATGCTTAATTAGTATAGTTTAGCTTTATTTTATCATTTACTTTATCATTGTAAGAGCTATGCTCCAAAACTTGTTGTAATCTTCTTTCGAATATTAATAAAATGAGAGATTTTCCATCCAAATGTTTGCAAGAAATTTCTCTTTTAGTGTAAATTCTTTGGAAATTCTTTTCCCTTTACATTCATAGTCATGCATCATTCTTTGAATTTTGAGTTTGTTATTTAGAGTCTTATCTTTTGAAATTTTCTCCAGAGAGATCATCAAGCTGTCGCGTCTTAGAGTTTCTCGACTATGTTCACAGACATCTCGCAGATGCAATACTCGTGCAAACAGAAGAAAAACACTGGAAGATTTTGAATAAGAGAATATTGAGCTTTGTGGTATAGTAACCACACTTCAGGAGGAAGTGGAAAGAGTCATTGCTTTGGTAAGCTCGTTGGTAGCTGCGCAGAATCAGCAATCGACACCTAACAGTCAAAATCAAGCGACAATTTCAGAGATCACTACTACTCCAGTTTCTGCTGTTGTAGTTAGTAATCTGCTGTTCAGTATGCCAGAAGGTTACCCATGGGGAATGCCTTTCAATTTCGGCATAGGTTTTCGTCAAAATACTTCTGAAGTACAGGCAACCATAATTCAGGTTTCAACTTTGCAGAATTCAGCGTTCACTCCGTAGCACAGAGTAACCTTTCCTCAAGTCACTATGTTGGTTTCTCAACCGATTATGACGAATTCAGGTTATGTGGTTCACGCTATTGCGAACAGCAAAATCTATCATAATCTTGGCGACAACACGAATCCTCGTGGCCGAATGGAAGTTCTCCAGGAACAGTTCAATAAGATGGAATTAGAGATCAAAACAATCTGTGAAAAGATTTGTTTAGGAAAAATGCCCACGATCTATGTCTGGTTCCTAGCGTAAGGATACCCGCTAAGTTCAAAGTCCCAAACTTTAAAAAATACAGAGGTAAATCTTGCCCGCAAAGTCATCTTACGATGTACGCTAGGAAGATGTCTACATATAACGATAATCATCAATTGCTCATTCACTATTTCCAAGACAGTCTTACTGGCGCCGCTCTGAAGTTGTATATGGGATTGGATAGTGCGAACATTCGAAATTTCAACGAACTAGGTGAAGCTTTTATTCAATAGTATAAATTCAATTTGGACATGGCTCCAGATCGAGATCAACTCAGATAAATGTCTCAAAAAGAAAAGGATACTTTCAAAGAGTATGCTCAACGTTGGAGGGAAATTGTTGCCCAAGTTAATCCACCGTTAGAAGAAAAAGAAATGACCAAGATCTTCTTGAATACTCTTGACCCTTTCTACTACGAACTCATGATCCCCAGTGCTCTAAGTGATTTTACCGAAATGGTAAACATGGGGATGCGATTAGAAGAAAGAGTCCGAGAAGGACGCTTAACTAGAGAAGTGGGACCTTCAAGCGGAACCAAGAGAATGGGAACTGGTTTCCCGAAAAAGAAAGAACAAGACGTTGGAATGGTATCCCAAGGGAGAACCAGGAAGAATGTCAATAATCGACAACAGGTAGCCACGGTCTCACCAGTGGTTAGTACAACTTCAAACATTGGAATTACCCCACAATTCCAACAGAATCAACAACCTCGACAACAGGCTCAACAATTCAACAACAATCAAAATCGTGCTCCTAGAATCTTGCAATTTGATCCAATTCCAATGTCTTACACAGAATTATATCCTGCCTTGATTGAGAGAAATCTTGTTCAAACAAGAGTACCACCTCCAGTACCTGATAAATCACCTTGGTGGTACAAAACAAACGTGTCTTGCCCTTTTCTTCAAGGGGCACCAGGTCACGATCTCGAACAGTGTATAGCCTTGAAATCTGAAGTTCAAAGACTGGTTAGGTCTAATCTTCTTTCTTTTAGAAATACGGATCCGAATGTGCAAGTGAATCCACTGCCTAATCATGGAGGGCCCAATGTGAATTTGATAGCCAAAAATTCAGATCGATACCAAGTCACGGATGAAAATTTGATAAGAGAAAACTTGGTACAGTTGCAGGCTACATTCAACATAATAGGTGGTTTTGCTAAACATGACTACACAGCTTGTAGAATTTGTTTTACAGATTCTCGAGGATGTCCATCTATAAAAGCATACCTTCAGCGGTTAATTGACACCAGCGACATTCAAATTTCAAAAATAGGAATGATTATAACGTAAATATGGTAGGGTATTGTAATACAGTGAACTGACTTTGAGATTTTTGTATCGCAAATATGCGGATAGCAAGAGTCGCCACCGACTTTTCTTTTATCCAATTAAGGGAAGGTGAAAAGAACAGGAAAAGACCTTCGTTAGATTCTGAGTAAGGGAGAAGGTTATGAAAAGGGAAGGTATTAGCACCCCTTTCCATCCGTAGTTATCTACGGGCTCTTAGTTGCTCTTTAGATCACTTTAAAAAATTATGCTTTCTGTGTGTTTGACAAAAATGTTTTGAAAAGGTATTTCGCTTTGACTTTGTAATGATTCATGTAGGAACGTATACAAAGTGTTCGGAAATGTTTCATTTTGAAAAGAGTTTTGAACTTTGAAAAAAAAAGTGTGTGGTGTGAAAAAGTATTTTGATAGAGCAAGCAACTAAAAGTCTTATTACCCACTCAGAATGGTCATTTTCGTGTTATTTTACGTTCCTTTAGAATAGCGCTATCCATACCATTAGTTGGTAGGTAACCGTATTTGTTGGATGTATGAGGGACACTCGAAGGGACATCGTATGGTCATAGAAGGCGACTTGTAGGAAGTATCCTAGCACATTCGAAGGGACTATCATCATTTTTCGTAGGCGACAATCGAGGTTCAAGATCATGTATTCGGAGGCAACATCGTGGGTCTTATGATCTTTGTATCAAAGGGACTATGATGATTTGTTTTGAAGGCAACGGTGCTAGAATACCTCTACGTTCGAGGGACATGACCACATTTGAATTCGTAAGGCAACGAGAGAGAATTACCCTAAGGGCTGCATGTGTGAAAAGAGTGTGTTGATTCAGATATATGTTATCTTGAAAATTAGAGTGAGCTATGGACAATTTTATCTTGCCATACACGCCTAATTACTAACAGTTTATAAGATGCGGAAAGTAAATTGCGGAAAGTAAAATGCGGAAAGATAAATCCTACGCTATTACATGGCTTTGGGGCAGATACATAATTGAAAAGTGCGGAAAATAAAAGTCCTAATTAAACTATTACATCCCATAGGCAATTACATAATATGAAAAGAAAGCGATAAAAATTGTCCGAAACGGTATAACCTATAAACAGATGAAAATCGGGAAATGCGAGGAAATTGCATAAGAGGAAAATGTTAGTAAAAATAATAATTTTTGAATGAGAAAAAGTTTTCATGCTAGAAATAACATTAATATGCTAAAATAATTTTTTGGGATTTTTTGGAGTTAATTTAATAATTAAAAATCAATTAAAAGCTATTTAAATGCAAAAATAGAAATTAAATAAAATATGCATGCAAAAATAATAATTTTAATTTTAAAAATTAAATAAGCATTTTTATGATGAGTATGCAAAAAATAAATATTTTTGGTATTTTTTAAATGCATGATAAAAATATTAAAAGATAAATTAAAATGGATGGAAATATAAAAAGAAAATAAAATAGAAAAATAGAAAAATAGAAAAATAGTTAAAGTTTGCAAAAGGAAAAAGAGAATGGTCCTGGTCAGGCTCGAACTGGAGACCATTGAGGGAATCTTCCACAGGCAACGCCTTAACCACTACGCCAGCTTGCACTTCGTGTCAAAGAATCCAAAATCAATTGTTTTTTAATGTAAACATGTCATGGATGTGTTTGAAAACAAGTCAGCACGCATAGACCACAGTTGGAACGAGGGAACGAATCAGGAAGCTTCAAAACGCCACGCATGCCTCGCCGGTTTCAACATCGGTCAACGACGTCGGAGCCCTAGCTCCGGTCGTCTTCTCCGATCAGTCAAAAACCCAAACCTGCAAAATAAGCCAAATAAAGAACAAAGGAAGACCTTATCCCCCTAAATCGACCATTCCGAATTCAATGGTGGTGTTGGTTTTGGCTGAATCGACCTGTAACTACCAGTTCGAAGCTCATCAGTTCGCAAAACCCTAATCATGGCAATATGTGATTCTGACGTTCAAGCTTGCAAACGATTGCCGAGATCAATCATATGGAGTCTCATGAACACATTAAAACCATTAGAATCAATTAAAACAAGCAGATAATAAAAATGCAATTTCAAGAAAATTTTGAATATGTATGAACATGTATGCATCGATTCAGGCTGTTTCAATCATTGGTAATGATGTGTACTTACTCAAACTTACCCTAGGAATGCAATGGAGTGATTGAGAAAGGCTGAAAGTGGCTGCAAAGTAAAACTCGAATTTTGACAATTTGAGAAATTTTTTGACAAAATAAGGGTTGTGTATGGGGCTAGGGTTTCGTGTCCTTTGATGTGCAGCTTGCTTGGTATTTATAGAGTGAATTGAGAGGGCAAAGAGAGTGAAAAAAGATTGGATCTTGAATGTGCAATAAACTTCTTTCAAATAAAATCAAATTTTGGAAAAAATTTGATTTTCTCTTCAATGTGAGAGCTAGCACGAATTTGGTATGTTTCATGGGCTATCTTGGACCTCAAGCTTGATAAAAATCCACTCCTCTTGAAAATATATCTTATTTTCATATTTTATATAATTTAATTTTGAATTAAATGGTTTAAAATTCAAAAATAAATCAATAAAATAAAATATGGTCATGGCAAGGCATCAATAGGCCACAAATAATATTATGATCAAGTTTGGATCATAAAATTATAGGCCCATTTGGAAAAAATTGGATTTTGACAAATATCTCCTTTTGTGCAATTGTTCAAAAATGCCGAACTTGTGAATGGTGTATTTTGCTCAATTTTCCACATTTTTGAATGTTCTTGGACTTTTTGGAAAGCTCTAAGAGTCCTCTAACCAACCTATTTTCTTTCATCTCAATTGGAGTTTCCATGCTAAAAAAATCTTCAAAACATAAAGTTGACTTTTTGTTGACTTTGAAAAGGACCTGTAATATTTTGACCCATACTTTCCAAATGAAGCATTTTTTGAACATTCTTGTGAGACATGAAGTTGTAGAGAATTGAATTTCCTTCAAAATGAGAGGTGGTGGAAAAATTTTTGAGAAAGTATGAAGAAGTTATGCTCAGTCAAAGTTCAGTTGACTTTTCACTAAGAAACCCTAATTTGGAAAGTTTGACTTTTGAGCAAATCTTGAGTTTTCTTGATGAATCATGATCAACCCTTGATCAAATGATGAATGTAACTTTAAAATGAGGATGTTGACCAAAAATCATGAAGTTTGACTGTATGTTGACCATAGTTGACTTTTTGGTCAATATAACTGATTTTCAACCATCTGAGCAATTGTCTGAGGAAACTTGACTTGTGAAGCTTGAAACTTGACATGGAGAATATTTGAAGCACATGAGGAGGCATGATGACCATTGGAGATGTTGGAAGTCCATCTGGATTTGAGAATTGCCAAACCCTAGTTTGGGTTGATTGTCTAGGAGAGGGTTTGTCTGATCAACCCTTGAGGAATCCTTGAGCATGGATGTATGAAATGTTTTGAGGAATAGGAGGGAAAATTTTGGGGTATGACAGCTGCCCCTGTTCAATCTTCTTGTACTGGAAGGGTTAGATTGGCATGCTTGCCTTTCGTGACCGGGAGGTAGAAGATGATTGAACACTCGAGTACACCTGAAAATTTGCACACGCTGTTGGTGATGATGCGGGAATGGGCTTACAGATGCCATTTGGAGGAGTTGGAGATTTCGCTGGGGAATGAGTCGTGTTCCAGACTCGAGATTGTTGTTTGAAATAGGAGAACTGGTGGAGATGGGCTTAAGATGCCATCTGGAAAGATCGATGCTGGGGAGTGAGCCGTACGCTAGGCTCGGTAGATGTTCTGGAAGTGGAAGGAGCATGGAGATGGGCTTAAGATGCCATCCGGAGGGATTCGTACGTTAGACTTCATGCTCAACCTTGAATGAAGTTATTGGTTTGTATTGGTTTTTAACCAAATATGCAGCATTCTGAAAGTGGAGAAATGTTGACAAGTAGTCGGAGATGGGCTCAAGATGCCATCCAAGGCAACCGAGTCGTACGCTAGAATCTGTAGTCGTTGTTGATAATAAGAGAGACTCAGAATACATCTTCGTGCTGATTACTCTGAGAGGATAGTAGTTGGCAAAATGTGGACAGCTTCCCTGTTGTGCTTCGGGTATTGATCCAATGCCTGTTATCGGAGGATAACTTGTGATCGTTCAGATAGTTTTCCGTCGGGCGTATTAATCCTGGATCTGTTGTCGGAGGACAACTAGGGTGGTCGTTCAGATAGTTTTCCCGTCTGGCTTCGGGCATTAATCCTGGACTAGTTGTCGGAGGACAACTAGGGCGGTCGTTCAGATAGTTATCCTGTCTGGCTTCGGGCATTAATCCTGGACCTGTTTGTTTCAGAAGTGATTTTCACCTGTTTTGGAAAAAACAAGAGAAACTTTGACAAAATATTGTTAGTCTTATGCAAAGTATGATGCATGATGATGTTTATGAATGTCATATGCATAAATTATGACTTTTATGAGTAATGTATGAATGATAGATGTTGTGGTATTTCAAAACATATCCATCTTGAAGAAGATGTGGATGCTCTGCCTGAGGACTTCTGACTTCTGTTTGGGGATGAAATGGATGGAAATCCTAAGAAGAAAGATAACTTTGATTCCTCCGAGGCACTATCTGACCAAGTCTTGAGCCTAGATATTGCTGAGGCTGGTAGAGATCGAGAAACACGTTGTTGAGGATCTCATACATAGACCCTGCTGGGGAGAGTCTAGGAGGTACTCTACTGGGGATCTTGCGTGTAGATCTTGCTGAAGAGTATTTGATAGTTGCTGGGAGACCGGGTTAGAAGGATCTGGAGCCCGTTGACATCTCTGGCTGAGGAATAAAAGGTGTAAGTTTCCTCCGATGCACTATCTGACCATGTTTCAGGTCTGGATACTGCTGCTTCTGGGGAAATGATGATTGCTGAGAGATATTTTGCTGGGGATACCTCTACTGGTGATGAATCGTTACTGCTTGGAGACTGATGTAACATGGTCTAGTTGAGTGGAATCACTGCTCGGGGACTAACGTATACTCCGCTGGGGAAGGTTTGTTGTGAGTGATACTTCTGTGGGGACTACACTTTGCAGTGGAATGTATTGGTAACTTTCGTCGTCATCTCAATTCCTAGAGCCTGTAGTAATTATCCTTGTTTGTTCACTCTTCGCATGTTTGTAAATAGATATTTATTGTCAAATGCATATAATCATTCAAAGCAAACGTTGGACTCTATGCAAACGACAACAGCAAAAATTGTAAAGAGAAAGAAACTTGTATTTATTTGAAAGGCGGCGTATGGCCATGTAGTTTGTACACAAGAGAAGTAAAAAAGCTATGCGGAAACAATCTCGTTAAGTTCCAACTATGCTAGTACTCATATATTTCAACTATCTCATCTCCTTGCTGTCAGTAGAAAGTGAGTGAATTGTTTTTTCGCCATTTGAATCTTGAAAGCTGATTGTAGTAGTCTGGAAGTGGGTGATCTGGACGAGACATAGTCGTACGCTTAAATCCCTAACTTTTGCCTAGACCGCCTTTTCTCTGGTTTTCAGTCTACCGGGATACCCTTTTTTGCCCAAGCCGCCTTTTCAGGTTTTCGACTTGCCGGGTGTACATGTTTTGTATATATCCTTAATTTTTGCCCGAACCCTTTTGGTTCGCCAGGATGCCCTTATTTTGCCTAGGCCAGTCGACCTAGCGGGTCACTTTCATGCGTAGTATTTTTTGACTATGTCTGCGTTCACAGGGTGTGGGAAGTCTTCACCATCCATGGTGCTAAGTATCATAGCTCCACCGGAAAATACTGTCTTGACTACAAACGGTCCCTCGTAGGTGGGAGTCCATTTGCCCCTGGGATCACCTTGTGGAAGAATGATGCGCTTGACTACTAGATCACCAACTTGGTAGACTCGGTGCTTGACCTTCTTGTTAAATATTCTGATCATTCGCTTCTGATAGATCTGTCCATGGCACATGGATGCGAGTCGTTTCTCATCAATCAAGTTAATCTGGTCAAGGCGAGTTTGGATCCAATCGTCTTCGCCTAACTCTGTGTCCTGGAGGACTCTGGTTGAGGGTATTTGAACCTCGATAGGTAGGACTGCCTCCATACCGTATACAAGAGAGAAGGGGGTTGCCCCTATTGATGTCCGTACCGTAGTGCGATAACCGTGGAGAGCAAATGGTAACATCTCATGCCAATCTTTGTAAGTCACTGGCATCTTTTGTATAATCTTCTTAATATTCTTGTTGGCGGCTTCCACTGCGCCATTCCTCTTAGGTCGATAAGGAGAAGAATTGTGATGCTTGATCTTGAACTGCGTGCAGAGTTCGGTGATCATCTTGTTGTTGAGATTAGAGCCGTTATCTGTGATAATCCTCTCGGGAGTGCCATACCGACAGATAAGATTATGCTTGATGAAACGGGCCACAACATTTTTGGTAACAGACGCGAACGAGGCTGCCTCTACCCATTTGGTGAAATAGTCAATTTCCACAAGGATGAAACGATGTCCGTTGGAAGTTGTGGGCTTGATTTCTCCGATCATGTCAATGCCCCACATTGCAAAAGGCCAAGGAGCTGTTAGAACATTCAGAGGTACTGGAGGTACGTGCACTTTGTCTGCATATATCTGGCACTTGTGACAAGATCGAGCATAGCGGTGACAATCAGCTTCCATGGTGGACCAATAGTAACCTGTTCTCAAAATCTTCTTAGCCATGGTGTGTCCACTGGAGTGGGTACCAAATGCGCCTTCGTGTAACTCTTCCATGATACGTTCCGCTGTTTTCCGGTCTACACAGCGGAGTAAGCACAAATCGTGGTTGCGCTTGTATAGGACGCCGTTGTTGAGGAAGAATTTGGATGCGAAGCTTATCAAAAACTTCTTATCATTGACAGATGCCCTTGCGGGATATTCCTGAGTCTCAAGATACCTCTTCACGTCGTAGTACCAAGGTTTCTCTTCTGTATCAAGCTCATAACAATGTGCAGGTAAGTCAAACTTCTCGATAATAATTTGGGGAGCCTCGTTGTCCCATCTGACCTTGAACATGGACGACATAGTAGCTAATGCGTCTACCAACTGATTCTCTTCTCGTGGAATGTGATTGAAAGTAATCTCTTCGAAGTAGGGGATCAAACTCAAAACATGCTCTCGATATGGAATGAGATTCGGATGCTTCGTATCCCACTCGCCCTTAATCTGACTGATCACCAAAGCCTGAGTCTCCATATACTTGCAAGAACTTGATTCTTAAGTCAATAGCAGCTTTGATACCCATGATGCACGCTTCGTATTCGGCCATATTGTTGGTGCAATTGAAGCATAATCTGGCGGTGAAAGGCGTATGTCCGCCTGAAAGGGATGTAATGATGGTGCCAATGCCATTGCCAAGTGCATTTGAGGCTCCATCAAAGACCATGGTCCATCGGGATCCTTGTTCGGGTCCTTCGTCAAGGCACAGTTCTTCAATCTGTAACTAGTAAAACATCTTCGTGCGGAAATTGAGCATAGTGATAGTCATCTACGGCTTGATGAGCCAAATGATCGGCTACTACACTTCCTTTGATCTCTTTACGAGTGTCTTTGGATGTCGTATTCGGTCAAGATCATTTGCCATCTTGCTATTCTTAGAGAATGGTTTCTCAAATATGTATTTTATCGGATCCATCTTGGAAATCGCAAGGTAGTGTGAGTCAACATATCTGTCTTAGTTGGCGAGCAGCCCAATAAAGCATTGCAAGTTTTCTCATTTGTGAGTATCTTGTTTCACAGTCGGTAAATTTTTGCTAAGGTAGTATATTGCATACTCTTTTCGACCAGACTCGTCATGTTGCCCCAACACACACCCGATTGAGTTCTCTAACACTGTCAAGTACATGATAAGAGGTCTTCCTTCGTCAGGCGGCATTAGGATAGGAGGATTCTGTAGGTACTCCTTGATTTTGTCAAAAGCGATCTGGCAATCGTCGTTCCATTCTACCACTTGATCTTTCTTAAGTAACTTAAAGATTGGCTCACAAGTAGCAGTTAGATGTGCAATGAATCTGGCAATGTAGTTCAATCGGCCCAAGAAACCTTTGACTTCCTTCTCGGTGCGGGGAGCTGGCATTTCTTGAATAGCGTTAACCTTGGCGGGGTCAACCTCAATACCTTTTCCACTGACAACAAACCCTAGGAGTTTACCGGATCTGACTCCAAAGGTGCACTTGTTAGGATTGAGTCTTAGTCTGTACTTCTTCAACCTATCAAATAATTTATGCAAGTGATCAAGATGTTCTTCTTCAGTTTGTGACCGAGCTATCATACCGTCGACGTAGACCTCTATCTCGTGATGAATCATGTCATGAAATAATGTCACCATAGCACGCTGATAAGTGGCACCCGCATTCTTCATCGACGGCATAACCTTGTAGAAAGTGCCCCTTGTAACAAAAGTGTCTTCTCCATGTCTTGAGGAGCCATTTTAATGATTGTAGGAGAAACCATCCATGAAGGAAAACCTTATCTTTGGCGGTGTTGTCAACGAACATCAATATGAGGAAGTGGAAAATCGTCTTTCGGACTCGCTTTGTTCGATCTCGTAATCCACACACATTCGTACCTTGCCATCCTTCTTGGCACAGGCACCACATTAGCAACCCATGTGGATAGGAAGTATGACTAAGAAACGGTGTTGAGCGCTTCATAACTTCGGCTTTGATTTTCTCTGACATCTCAGGACGCATGCGACGAACCTTCTGTTTCACTGGGAGAAAACCTTCTTTTGTCGGCAACCGGTGTACCACAATATCAATGTCTAACCCCGACATGTCTTCGTATGACCAAGAAAAAACCTCAATGTAGTCTCGTAGCATTTGTACCAACTTTTCTTTAACACTGTTCTCAAGACCCGCTCCTATCTTGATCTCTTTTCCGTCTTCATCAGTATCCAAATTCACAAACTCAACTTGCTCTTCGTGTGGCTGTATAACTCGCTCTTCTTGCTGTAGCAGTCTGACAAGTTCTCCTGGCACTTCATAATCTTCCGCACCTTCGTCTTCGGCTTGGTAGATCAGATTATCGAAGTCATATTTAGCAATAGCATAGTTGTTATCAACGAGATTCAGAGTGATTCTGCAGTGTATCACGTGGGTGTGTGTAAGAAACACATAGCTTTTTGAAGGGGTGATAAAGTAAAAGAAAGGAAACAACAAATGAATGCAAAAGTCCAACGATTTTATTGAATAAAAATATGCAAATGACAGATAATAACCCTCACAAACGAGCCATGATGCCCCGGGCAAGGCACTAGGCTTTAGAGTTTATTGTTCAAAACGTAGAAAGTACGAAAAGCAAAACAAAAACAAGAGCAATTACTCCTGTCTAAAGGAGATTGGTATGACGTCTTCAGTCTTTCAATTGCTGAGTCCGTTGTCGGGAGTTGGGAAGATCCACTTGCTGATGTCGAAGTTGTTGTAGTCGTCTTCTATAGCATGGATTCCACTCTGGATGATGTGGAAAGGAAGTTGGCCGGGACGTTCACGGCGTATCATCTTCTGACCTTTGATGGTGAAGCCTAGACCAGTCTTGTCAGATTTGAAAGGAAGATCAGGGAGCTGACCCCAAATAGAACCACTTCCTTCTTCAACTGCTGCTTGAGCATCTTTCAGCGAGGCCATCCTAGGCTAGCAATACAAACTTCAAACTGGTCAGTAGTAGTGTCTTGCGGTACGTGAGCACTCTTCAGAAACTTCACCAAGGCTTTGGCATGGGCCTCAGAGCACAAGAGTAGAGAAATCATGGATATCTTGGACGGAGTCTGTCCCGACTGTTCCACTACATTGTAGTCACTCTTCTTGATAATCTGCAGAATTTCCTCCATTTCTTGTTTGGAGGTGTCTTTAGTAACTTCCTTTGGTACTTCTGGCTGAGCAGGATGAGTCACTGCTTCTTTCCCTCTAGCTTGGGGAATGGGTTGAATAGCTGGAATGCGAGCTGGAGTCGCAGTGTCCTTTGGAGGAGAGATATCCGGAGAGAATACCCTTCCGGTTCTGGTCACCTTACTTGATCCGACGATGTTGTCAATGTCAGGAATGGTAGCTTCAACTGTAAGATCTTCAATGGTTAGAGGGTTTTGCTTGATGCCATGATAGTAAACCTCAGCTCCATAATTCCAAGGGATAGCCTTGTCAGAGGAATATGGAACTGGTCTGGGAGAAGTAATGATGAGAGGTGCCACTCTAGGCATAGGATCAGCAGAGGAAATCCTTATTGTGTTAACATCAGCATAGTCTTCTAGGAAATCGTCACCCCATTCGGTTGCTTTAACATCTTCAATAGGAATCTTGTAGCTCTCAGGAATAGTATACTTCACCATATAATCGAACTTTCCACTTGGCTGCCCCAAGGTATCCCATGCAGACGGTGTAGCTTCATTCACATCTTCGATCTTCAGTTTCTTAGACATGTCTTCACACAAACTCTCCACAGGTGGTTTCAGGAATAGTATTTCCCGGTTATCCATCATGCACTGAACACGTCTTCTCAACCAAGCACAACCATCAGGTGCAGATGGGCACCAACGACAATTCTATGGGCATCCTGGATTGACACCGGCTTGCACTAAATTCTTCTTAACAGTCATCAGAGGAATGGTCAAGTCATCTATGTTGAAAACATAAGTATCCTCCCCAACAGCATTGGAACTTTTGTCATGGTTAGACATAGGCGCGTTGATCACATTCGGAGTCTCAACAGGAGGATCAAACTCAATCTGCTTCGCTTCAATCATATCTTGAATCTTGTTCTTCAGAGCCCAACAGTTGTCAGTGTCGTGCCCTAGGCTATTGGAGTGGTAAGCACACTTAGCATTAGGATTATATCTCGGAGAGGAAGTGTTGACACTCTGAGGAGGATCCTTCAAAGTAATCAGCTCTGCTTTCAACATGTGTTGCAAGGCTTGCGACAATGGCATGTTGATCTTCGTAAACTGTCTTCGTGGCGCGTTCTGGCTACGCGCGTTGTCTCGCTGAGGTTGTGCTGATGTAGGATTGGAGATCACAACTGCCCCCACAAAATGAGCACGGTCGGTCTTGGCTCGGTTTTTCTGACCATACACAACATTAGTTTCTTTCTTACCACCAAAAGATCTCTTCGCAGCATTCGAGGACGACTCTGTCTGAATCTTCCCACTCTTGATACCAGCTTCAATACGCTCTCTTGTCAATATCAGCTCGGTGAATCCGGCTGAAGATTTTCCGATCAGATGATTGAAGAATGGGCCTGTCAGTGTTCCCATAAACATATCAACCAATTCCCTATTGGACAAGGGTGGCTGAACTCTGCCTTCTAGGTCTCTCCATTTCTGAGCATACTCCTTGAACTTCTCATCACGACCCATAGACATGCTCTGTAGTTGCATGCGAGTGGGTGTCAATTCAGCATTGTACTCATACTGTCTGTAGAAAGCATCTGCCAAATCACTCCAAGTACGGATACGATCATTCTCTAGCTGATAATACCACTCTAATTGAGTTCCGGACAAACTCTCTTGAAAATAATGCATCCACAACGTTCTGTCATTAGTGTGGGGGTTGATCTTCTAAACATAGGACTTCAAATGCAGCTTCGGACAGGAAATGCCATCATACTTGGAAAAAGTTGGAACTTTGAACTTGGGAGGAATCACCACACTAGGGACAAGACTCAGATCATCAAAATTCAGCCCCGACATCTTCAAATTTTCCACAGCATTCAGACGGTCTTCAAGTTGCTTGTACTTGTCATCTTCATCAGAGTATTGGTCATTATCATAGCGATCTTCTCTCTCTTTCTCAGACTCACGATGGCTGCCTTCTTCATTGCCCTTGACACTCCCCTCATTCTTGACACTTCCTTTAGAGAGCTCTATCCAACTGACCACTTTAGGACCACCTTTATAACGTCTTCCCATGTTGAGAACACCAACAACCTTCTTCTTTCTGTTGATGAGCTTCTTCAGATCTTCTTGGCCTTGGACCAAGCTAGTGAACATCTGCTGAAATTGAGCATTCTGAGCCTGGAGATCTTTGACGGACTGTTCAAGAGCCATTTCTGCTAAATAAATAGCGGGAGAATGAGAAAACCAATCTTCAATGTACCTGTGATGCAATGTTATGCTATGATATGCAATGTTTATGCGAATGCAATGTGTCATACCCCAATTTTTGACCTAATATACCATCTTACATTTGCATCATTGCATCACTAACAGTTCAGATAGCATTAATCGGGTATAGCATTCACAGATCAAAATTAGGGTTTCATCAGATTTTCATATGATTCAAGAGGTAACCAAATTAGGGTTTGAGTTTTTATCACCTCATTTGATCTATCTTGATCAAAACATCAACCTCCGATCATCAGATGTCCATTTTTCTCATAGATCAATCGAGGATCGACCAATTAGGGTTTTGATCGAGCATGAGCATTCTTTGACTTTTTGAGCAAGAAATGACTTTTTTGGATAGAGATTGGTGATTATATCTTAGATACAACATCTTGACCTAATTTCTGGATTCAAAACATCACAGAAGTTCACAGACTTCATCAGTCAATTTCAGAAACATCTGATGAAATTTCATCTGCACTAAAAAGTCAAACTTTGACTTTTGTTCAAATTTTTCAAAACAAAACTTTTTCAAACATCAAAATACTTCAAATGATCCATCATGATCATAAAAAATCAAAGAATTTGGAAAAGTCAACAACAAGTCAAAAGTTTCAATACTTAGAAAATTTTCTAAGTGTTAAAATTTCTTATTTTTTCCAAACTTCATGCCATTTTTTCACCTAGTTCCATTTTGAATTGGAAAAAACTCAAAACATGAAAGTTGTAGCTTTTGAAACAAGCTTTCCAAAATGTCCAAGAACTCACAAATCCATGGAGTCTAGCTACACTTTTGAAATTGAAACATAAGGCTCCATGAACATGATTTTTCAAGGTCAAAACTTCACATTATAGGTCATTTTGTGATTTCTTCATATAGAAGCAATACAACCTTGCCAAATGGATTGTAGAACTGATAAATATCAGCTAGATATGATTGAGATGAGATAGAATCAATTTGAAGATTTTTCACACATGGTAAAAAGAGGAAACTTCCTTTTTCTTTGCAAAAGTCATTCTTACCCTTTAAGTTATCTTTGAATTTCCAAAAAGCCATGTACTCTTGCCTAACATTTTCAGAACCATTGGCCTATAAATAGATCACCATTTCAAGTTCAAAACCACACCAAAGTAATGCCAAGACATACTTTCCTTCCACTTTCTCCAATTTCTCAAATCATAGTTCAAAATGGAGAGATCATGCAATTTTGAAAAATTATGAATGAACATAAGATCTTTGGTGTCCAACATGTTTTAATGTCAACATATAACTGGTTTACAACTTAAAATCAAACTAAAAACAAGTAAAAATCAGAATTGCATTTTCCATTTTTCAAACTTGCAAAACTGCCTTATGATTCGAATTTATGGCTAGGCTGGATTAACTTGTGTTCCAAGCAATCAAACATCATCTATGAACCTCATAGACATGATCCAAATCAATCACAGCAAACTGTAACACCTCTAACCACGATTTCCAGTTTCGTTTTTGAGCTTATGCAGGTGGACTTGGCAGGAGAGTTCCAGGGAGATTCAAAGCAAGCATACCATTCCTACAGCTTCCCTAGCATCCGTTGAAGCTCACACACTCTTCAAATCCATTCTAGAAACACGTTTACACCTTCTTCGATCTCAACTTGCACAGGTATGAACACGAACTGGGATATCATGATTCTTTGAACTTAAATGAAAAAACTCTTGGCCAATCTCTTTCTGCACTAATCACGATCATAAGCCCTAAAAAAAATCAAAGAATCATCAACTATGCATCATTTAATTTGAAATCTTAGTTTCTAGGGTTCTTCGTGATTCCAGAAATTCAATCATGCTAGGATAAAAATAAATGCAATTAACAGTTATCTTCGTATTCCTTGTTCAAAATCGAGCAATTTTCATGTTTACTTCACAGAATTTCATTGAGAAACGAAGATTATAGCTGGGTTTGAAAAATCTGAGAATCAAAACGAAGAACAAGCTTGCGCGCGTGTTCTTGAATTTTTTTTAAATTCAAATTTTCCAATATCTTGTTTACACGTGTTTCTGATTTCTAAACACAAACGCGCGTTTGTCCCAGTGATAGCTAGCTTGCCTGTAGTTCTTTGTGCCACGTATGCTACCCAATGGTCATGGGTTCAACTCTCCACAAGACCATTCTTTTTAAAACTTTCATATTTTTTTCATGTTTTTTCACAAACTTCACAATTTTTTTTAACCAATCAAAACTCCTTATTTTAAGGTGATTTTTTGGACACTTGTCAATAAATGTATCTATTTTATGATAGTGCAAAAATTTTCTGAAAAAACTTTCATCTGATTATATTTTAATCGAGCCGAAAACGACGTTCTGAGCACTTTTTCAAAACACTTTTAAAGGTGAATTTTTCAAGTTTTCGACTTCCGATTCTTTTCAAAACTTCTCATAAATGAACTTCACATTTCAAAACACTTTCAAAATCATTTTTCAAAACTTTTCATTAAACTTGCATCTTTTTACCATGATCAATCCGATTTAAACGATAAAACCGAATTCGTTTTCTCTCGAATTTCTTAATCGATCATGGGCCTCCCTCACGGTGTAAGTCCCATAACATTCTTGTATGTACATATTTTTCCTCTTGTACATATTAACAACATTCTTTTATGTACATATTTTTCTGTACATATCAAATTCTCTTCAGATACATACAATTTTCATCTGTACATAACACATATACTTCTTTTATACTCAAGAACAGACAAACTTCGATCGTTTGTTTTTTTTTTCATTTCACTTGTGTATACACAAATCAACATTCTTTATGTACATACATACCTTTTCCTTGTACATATCAATTTCTTTCCATACAAACTTTTATCTGTACATAATACAGATACTTTTCACAGACAAACTTTGGTCAATTGTTTCTGTTTCGTCTGTATATACATTTTACACTGAATACCATTGATATTAAAAGGAGCATTATTCCCTGTGAAACTGCTTTTAAATCAATGGTCCACCCTTATGGTGTAAGTCCCAACCCTCCTATGTACATCCATCTTTCTCTGTACATAAATACTCGTCCGTGTACATACTTACTTCCTTGTACACAATTCAAACTTGTAAATAATCAAGTTACGCTCGTTTCAAACGTTCGTTTCACAGACACTTGTTTATATTTCATAACTTTTATAAATAAACATCATGCATTGTTTATATTTCCTTCATAAACTCCTGTGAATACATATCACACGCACACACTTGTTTATACAACTGTCTAATTATAACATAACCATTAGTCTAACCAATAGGTTCCCCACAGTTGTAGCCTCCGCTTGGGCTTTATACAAGATAATTCATCACCAGCATGAATTTAGCCTCCGGTTGGGCTTCATATAAGATAACACTCCCCTGTTGAGTCACCCTCCTCTTAGGCTTCGTTCAAAAGAACTCCTCATTGAGTTTAGCATTCTCTTGGGCATCATACAATGAAAGAGATAGGAAATCTCTTAACAGCCTCCTATTGGGCTTCCAATACAAAGAATCACCCGCGTTAGGATAGAACCATAAGAGTATAATTTCGCGATGAAATTGCTCTAAATTCCAAAAGGATGGTTTCCCGGTGAAATCCCTTTTAACACAAAGCCAGCCATACCCTATAGCTTCCTCTTGAGCTTCATACAAGGACCCTCGATGACCCTCGATGACCCTCGGAATGCCTCCTCTTGGGCTAACAATACAAGGACCCATGGGCTTCTTAAAAGCATCCGTTTAATCCAATCAATTTCTCCTCGAGATTTAGACATCTATCATCTCTATGGAATAAGTATCTCATCTATCACATTACATACAGTCAAAAACTTTTCAAACTCTTTTCAAACTCTTTTCAAACTGTTTTCAAACAAAAACATCTCTTAATTGTAAGTGGTAACGCTTGTACGCTCAAGCAAAACACCCAATGCTTACAGTTAAAAGATTCAATCAATCTTTTTCAAACATCTTTCTTAAACATGTAAGTGGTAACGCTTATACACTCAAGCAAAACACCGATAGCTTACGACGAAAGATTTTAATCAAACTTTTCAAAAAAATGTATGTGATGAAATAGATTAGATACATTTTTCATTAAGATGACATTTATCATCTCTTACTAACATCCCGTTGCTTTCCACTAGCATAAGTGGGAACTACGATTGCTCTGACTTTCTCAACATCCTTTTGAGAATACGTAGGCACAAGGTCTCATCCTTGCCGAGCAAATTTCTATCTCCCTCAAACCAAACAAACCATAGATCCCTGTAGATCCGAGCTACAAATGCTCTAATTCCCACTAGGGGATATGTATGCAGAAGATCCATAGATCTTTGCGAGCACAATAATAACAAACCTAGAATCCCACATAATCTATCATTCTTAAAATCCCAAAGGAGAAACTTTCCCAATCATAGAAATAGCAATTAAAACACACAAACATATCAAACATATTCATATATAAAGCTATAGATAACTATATATATTTAGGGTGCTCCATCTATTCCCTTTATATAACAATCCCCCTTACTCAGAATCTCCCCAATGCGTTGCGTCTAGTTTGCGCTAGTCGTTACGCATACCAATATCAATTGAGGGTATTTCAGCTTTCCCCTTTTTCATAATCATTAAATCATCTTTCTTGTGTTGAAAATAATAAAGCTTGATGCTCGCGGCATCTTTATAAACAAATCAAAAGAGTAAATCGTTTCGAGCCAGAGAATCTGAATTCACGTTCAAATCCTCTAGCGCGTCACCTTTTAACGCGAACAGGAAAAATGGCGACTCTGCTGGGGAGTACGCTGAAACTTTGATTTTAAAAAAAATGTGACTCTGCTCGAGAGCACCAAGCTTTTTTGTTTTCAAAAAGAAAAGAAAGGGGATAAGCTTTCATATTATGCATATGTCTGTTTTTCTTTATTGTGTGTTTTCGCGATTTCATCTGATGGAAAGAAATCCTAACCCGGATTTAAGAAACATTTTTAAGATCTAGGTGGAGGTATTAATACGTGAGAAGTCTCAATACTTACGAAGTTAATATCTCCCTCTCAGTGGAGGTTGTCTTGGGGGTATTGTGTTTAGCAAGTATTTGCAAAGACATTTTACTTTCAAGGGAACTCGAGAAGCTGAGTGGGCTGTAGAACACATAACATTTAGGATGTAGTGCAGAGATTATTCGGGTGTAAGCCTAGAGTAATTGTCATGCGAGACTACGATCAGGCGAGTTTCTCTTGAAAAATATTATTGGACCATCGAGTATTCAACAAATTCGATAATATTTCAAAGAGGAGTGTTGAGCCTGTATTATCAGTAGAACCCGTTTCACAGATGAATAAGCCCTTAGAACTTAACCACGTTGATTCTTATCGTTAGCCTCATGCTCATGACTTTGAATGCTTGACCGTGTGTATAACTACTAACCATGTTTGCCGCATTCATGCATTCATTCATTCATTCAAAAAAAAAACTTCATTTTCCCTTCCCATTTCCAAAGAATTTAGAGATTTTTTCTTTGCAAAATATTTTAGGTTAGAGTGATGGACGTCAGAGGAAGATTCACCAAGAGATACAGTTTTAGAATTCCTGACGTAGGAAAGTTGAAAGAGTTAGCATCCTTGGTAGAAGATCCCTCGGATTTCAGAAAACGCTATGGAACTCTTTTAACTCTTCTGAACGCTAACGTTGATGAAGGACTTCTCAAAACTTTCGTTCAGTTCTACGATCCAGTTTATCGTTGTTTCACTTTCCCTGATTATCAGTTAATGCCTACTTTGGAAGAGTATGCACATATCCTAGGTATCTCAGTATCAGACAAAGTGGCTTTCAATGGTTTGGAAGCCATTCCCAAGTCACCAGTCATTGCAACAATGACTCACATAAAGAAATCTGAGATAGACAAAAACCTAACTACGGAGAAAACTCTTAGGAGTGACTTCAAAGTTCCTAATGGAGAAGGCTCTCAAGTTCTCTGAAGCCGGTAGTATGGTAGCCTTTGAAGCTATTTTAGCTTTGCTCCTCTATGGATTGGTGTTGTTTCCCAACGTCCCAAATTTCGTTGATATCAACGCCATAAGGATCTTCGATCGAAATCCGTTCCCACCACGGTGACACGTACGTCTCTATTCATCATAGGAATCGTCAAGGAGACGGAACTATCGTGTGTTGTGTACCTCTTTTTTTCAAATGGATTACCTCACACTTGCCTAAATCTCCTATATTCCGCGAAAACAAAGACGAGTGGCATTTGTAATACGGTGAACTGACTTTGTAGGATTTTTGTATCCAAATGTGCGGATAGCAAGAGTCGCCACCGACTTTTATTTTTATCCAATTAAGGGAAGGTAAAAGTACAGAAAAAGACCTTTGTTTAGATTCTGAGTTCGGGAGAATGGTTATGAAAAGGGAAGGTATTAGCACCCCTTTCCATCCGTAGTTATCTACGGGCTCTTAGTTGCTCTAGATTACCTTTTAAAATTGCTTTCTGTGTGTTTGACAAAAATGTTTTGAAAAAGGCATTTCGCTTTGACTTTGTTATGACTCATGTAGGAGTGTATACAAAGTGTTCGGAAATGTTTTTGTTTTGAAAAGAATTTTGAACTTTGAAAAGAGTGTGTGGTGTGAAAAGCATTTGTTTTAGAGTAAGCAACTAAGAGACTTATTTACCCACTCAGAATTGGTCGTTTTTCATACTTCTACGTTCCTTTAGAATAGCGCTAGCCTTACCATTAGTTAGTAGGTAGCTCCATTCGTTGGATGTAAGCGGGACATTCGAAGGGACATCGGATGGTCATCGAAGGCAACTTGTAGGAAGTATCCTAGCACATTCGAAGGGACTATCATCATTTTTCGTAGGCGACAATCGAGGGTCAAGATCATGTATTCGGAGGCGACATCGTGGGTCTTATGATCTTTGTATCGAAGGGACTATGATGATTTGTTTGGAAGGCAACGGTGCTAGAATACCTCTACGTTCGAGGGACATGACCATTTGAATTCGTAAGGCAACGAGAGAGAATTACCCTAAGGGGTGCATGTGTGAAATAAGTGTGTTGATTTCAGAATATGTTATCTTGAAAATTAGTGGGCTATATTCATTATTATCTTACCATACACGCCTAATTACTAGCAATTGATGGGGAGCGGAAAGTAAATTGCGGAAAGTAAAGATGCGGAAAGGTAAATCCTACGCTATTACAAGGCTTTGGGGCAGATACATAATTTAAAATGCGGAAAAATAAAGACCTAATTTTAAACTATTACATCCCATATACAGTTACATTATTGGAAAATAAAATGAGAATAGTAAAGAAATCCAAATGGAAGAACACAGAAACGAGAGAAATCGGAAAATATGATGAAATCGAAATAAGAGAAATGTTAGAAAAATGCAAATTTTTAATTGGAAAAAATATGACATCTGGAAATAATGTAAACATGCTAAAATAAATTTTGGGATTTTTAGATGCAATTTAATAATTTAAAATGAATTTACAATGATTTAAATGCAAAATTATAAATAAAAATAAATATGCATGCAAAATATGTTTTTAATTTATTAAATTAAATAAAGATTTTTAGAAAACAAATGTAAAAAGAATAAATATTTTTGATAATTTTTTAATGCATAAATAAAATGTGAAAATTAATTAAAATATAATGCAAAGTATTAAAATATAATAGAAAAATGGAAAAGTTTGTGAAAAGGAGAAAAACCAAATGGTCTGGGAGAATCGAACCCGGACCTTGCCTCTAAAGCCACACGTCTTGCCAACCGAACCAAAGCGCTTCACTGTTTGGAAACCGGATCGAGTGGAAGAAAGACAAGTGTCGCTCCCTGATGCTCCAGACCGCGCGCGAAGCTTCATCGTCCCCGATTCAAATATTTGAAGCTAGCGTCGGCTATTGTTCGACGCTAAGGTCCCTGGCAAAATCAAAAATGCAGCATACATAATATAAATAACATCTAAGACCATGGTTCGATTCCTCGGATCATTCAGATGCAATGGTATAGGCCTTATAGTCCAATTTTCCTTTGAGGAAACCTAATTCGAGACCGAAAACCTAACAATGGTGTTATGCATTCCCGCCATGGAAATTCAATTGAGTGCCCGAGCTTGAAAATTCATTACTAAACACAAAAACAAACACGAATCATGTTAAATATGCATAAAATCGAATACGATTTTGGATTTTTCAAGAACAAACCGATTTAATTTCACGATTCGGATGGTTTTGAATGATGTAAGTGCGGATCGACTCTAAAGACCTCAAGGAATGCAATGGAATCCTCAAAATTAATTGAGAACGGCTGGAACTAGGATTACCAATAGCTTGAATGTCACGGTTTTTTGAGCTTTGGAATAGGGTTTCTAAGGCAATTTTTCGTTCTCTTTCATGTGTATGCATCGGTATAAGTCTTGGATGGATTTGGATCATTATTGACAAAATCAATCACCATTCAATGAAAATCAAATTTAATTTTTTGTATAAAATCAAATTTTCAAAATTTGATTAATTCTCAATCCAATCTTGCCATATTGATCAATTTTCGAAAATTGCTGGCATTTGGAAGTTACTTGAGTCCCAAGGAAGGAATAAAATCAATCTTTGCAATTAATTTTGATTTTATAATTTATTTTAAAATTTAATTTGTATTTAAATGAATAAATTCCAAATTAAATAGAAAAATAAATCAAAAATTCATGGCATTGGGCTTGGATATTCCTAATTGTATGAGGAATAAGTTTGGATGAAGAAAAGCAAGCCCATTTGCAAAAAATTGATTTTTAGAAGTATCTCTCTTTGTGCATTCCTTCAAAATTGCCCAACTTGTGAATAGTGTATCTTGCTCAATTTTCCACATTTTTGAGTGTTCTTGGACTTTTTGGAAAGCTCTAAGAGCCCTCTAACAAACCTTTTTGGTCTCATCTCAATTGGAGTTTCCATGCTCAATATATCTTCAAAACAAAAAGTTGACTTTTTGTTGACTTTGAAAATGACCTGTAATGTTTTGAGCCATACCTCTCAATTGAAGCATTTTTTGGACATTCTTGTGAGACATGAAGTTGTAGAGAATTGAATTTCCTTCAAAACAAGAGGTGGTGGAAAAATTTCTGAGAAAGTATGAGAAAGTTATGATCAGTCAAATTTCAGTTGACTTTTCACCTAGAAACCCTAATTTAGAAAGTTTGACTTTTGAGTAAATCTTGAGTTTTCTTGATGAATCATGATCAACCCTTGATCAAATGATGAATGTAAATTCAAAATGAGGATGTTGACCAAAAATTATGAAGTTTGACTGTATGTTGACCACAGTTGACTTTTTGTCCAATACAACTGATTTTCAACCATCCGAGCAATTGTGCGAAACTTGATCTGTGAAGCTTGAAACTTGACATGGAGAATCTTTGAAGCATATGAGGAGGCATGAAGACCATTGGAGATGTTGGAAATCCATCTTAACTTGAGAGATACCAAACCCTAATTTGGGTTGATAGTCTAGGAGAGAGTTTGTCTGATCAACTCTTGAGGAATCCTTGAGTAGGGATGTATGAAATCTCTTGAATAGATGGAGGGCAAATTTTGGGGTATGACAGCATTGGTCAAGAAGACTCATGTCTCTTACAAACGACGATATCCATTGGTATACCTTAGCAGACAATGAGATGGAAATCATTGAGAGTTGTGGAGAATTTGCCAACGTACCTCTCATTGGTACAAAAGGAGGAATCAACTACAACCCTTTCCTGGCGAGACGTCAACTCGGATACGCAAATTCTAGTAAACCTCTTGGATTTACAGTAGAAAGCTACTTCTATCATGAAGGAGAGGATTCCCAGGGATTAAAGGCCAAAATGATCAAAGCTTGGCATCACATCCGAAGGAAAGAAAGAGGTAAGGCGAAGAATTGTGTAGCCATGGAAACCTACACTTCTTGGGTAAAGAAAAGAGCGAAGGAATTTCGAATGCCTTACGCTTATGAGGATCCCATGTTCTCAATCGCTTCCAAATCAACAAATTTTCCCGTCGAAGCTGTGGGAGAATACCAAGAAGCCTTGACCAAAATAAGGTTCGAGAAAGAAGCTTTGGAAAACAAATTCCTTAAGACTAACCTTGAGAATGAAAAGCTCAAGAAGCAAGTCAAAGATCATGAAAAGACGCTTTACTTCCAAGATGAATGGCTCATGGAGAAAGACGAGAAGATTCGCCAGAAGGATAACGCAATTCAGAGATACATCAAGGAAAGGAAAAGAAAGATTGAGGAAATGACCACCAGCGATCCTGTTCCCGACGAGTGGAAGAAAGTCATCAGCAAGCTAAAAGCCGAGAAAGCTGAACTAAAAGCTCACTATGGAAAGGAAATCCTGAAGTTGAAGCTGCATCAAGCCTTTGGATCTTCATCTGACGAAGACATTTAATTTAGTTTAGTTTGTAATTTTTATTATTTATTTTATCATTTGTGTGAGCAATGCTCCAACAAAAAACAATTGTTGTAATCTTCTTTCAATAATCAATAAATTCGTGTTTTCCATCCAAATATTTGCCAGAAATATCTCTTTTAGCATAAATTCTTTGGAAATCTTTCTTTACAATCATAATCATGCATCATATTTTGCATTTAAGTCTATCGTCTAGAGTCTGATACTTGCACAGTTTGCACAGTTTGAACAGGTAGGAAAAGATCGTCAAGCTGTCGCGTCTTAGAGTTTCTCGACCGCGTCCACAGCCAACTCGAAAATACGATACACGTTCAAAACGAAGAAAAGTACTGGAAGGATTTGAACTAGAGAATGTTGAACTTCGTAGTACAGTAACAACACTACAAGAGGAAGTGGAGAGACTCACATCTTTGGTCAACTCATTTGCCGCAGCGCAAAGTCAACAAGCAGCGTCGAGCAGTCAAAACCAAACAGCGATCTCAGAAGACACTACTACTCCAGTTTCAGCTGTCGCAGTCTGTAGTTCACCTTTCAGTATGCCAGAAGGCTATCCATGGGGCATGCCTTTCAACTTTGGCATCGGATTTCGCCAACCGACTTCTCAAACAACCTCGCTTGAAATACCTACTTTGCAGCAAAACTCTACATTTACTCCGCAACGTGGAGTAACTCTTCCACAAGTAACAATGCCGGTTTCTCAACCGATCATGACGAACTCAGCTTCCGTAGTACACGCTACCATAGACGAAGAAGTTCACCATACTCCACAGGTAGTAACTCAAATCCACGTGGTTCAATGGAGAATCTCCAGGAACAACTCCTCAAAATGCAGCTTGAGATAAAAACGATTCGAGGGAAAGAATTGTTTGGAAAAAACACCCAGGATCTTTGCTTAGTTCCTCGCGTAAGGATACCTGCAAAATTCAAAGTCCCTGACTTTGAAAAGTACAAAGGAAACTCCTGTCCACAAAGTCATCTCACGATGTATGCCAGGAAAATTTCCACATACAACGACGATCACCAGTTGCTAATCCATTACTTCCAAGACAGTCTCACCGGTGCCGCACTGAAGTGGTACATGGGTTTAGACAGCACGAATATCCAAACATTCAACGACTTAGGTGAAGCTTTTGTACAGCAATATAAGTTCAACTTGGATATGGCTCCCGATCGGGATCAACTCCGCTCCATGTCTCAGAAGGAAAGAGAGACATTCAAAGAGTATGCACAACGATGGAGGGAAATTGCTACCCAAGTCAACCCGCCCTTAGAAGAGAAAGAGATGACTAAGGTATTCCTAAACACCCTTGGCTCATTCTACTACGAGCGAATGATCGCTAGTGCTCCCGAAGATTTCACCGAGATGGTAAGCATGGGAATGCGATTAGAAGAAGGGGTTCGAACCGGACGCCTAACCAAGGAAGCAGGATCTTCTAGTGGAACAAAGAAGGTTGGAACCAGTTTTCCAAGGAAAAAGGAACATGACATAGGAATGGTATCCCGAGGAAAACCACGTAAGAATGTCATTCAACAACGACAGGTAGCTGCCATAACGCCCGCCGTCAACACAACTCCAAACACGGGAATTGCTCCGCAATTTCAACAAAATCAACAAACTCAACAGCCTCGTCAATAGGCTCAGCAGTTTAACAATCAAAACCGTACGCCTCGAGTCACGCAGTTCGACCCAATTCCAATGACGTACATAGAAATTTACCCTGCGCTAATAGAAAGAAATATGATACAAACAAGGTCACCACCTCCGGTTCCCAAAAAATTACCGTGGTGGTACAAAACAGATGTATCTTGCCCTTTTCATCAAGGGGCACCAGGCCATGACCTTGAGCATTGCATAGCATTAAAGGCAGAAGTACAGAGATTAGTAAGGTCTAATCTTCTTTCCTTCATAAATACAAGTCCGAATGTGCAAGCCAATCCACTTCCCAGTCATAGTGGACACTCAGTAAATCTGATGCTAAGAGATACAGACAGGTACCTTGTCACAAACGTATACTTGATCAGAGGGAACTTAGTACATCTTCATGATACGTACAGTTCAATGAGCACTTTCACTAGGCACGATTACGCAGCTTGCCATATCTGCTCCAAAGATATTCAAGGATGTCCCACCATAAAAGCAGACATTCAACGGTTGTTAGATATCGGTGACTTACAAATTTACAGAAACAGAGATGACCATGACGTGAATACAGTAGGGCACTTTCCGCATGAGCTTTTAGTCTCAGATATCAACTCAGAAAATCCCGAAGTAAACGTTATCATCCCTTGTTTCAACGTACCCAAGCATGTGGAGATTGAATACAATGGTTCCAGCATTCCAACATCTCCTTTGGTAATTTGCCCACCCGGTCCTGTTCCATACAGTTCTACCAAAGAAATTCCTTACCAATACCATGCAACCCTGATAGAGGATGGGAAGGAGAAACCCATGCCTACTCTTCCAGCCAATGTCAATATAACAGAAATCGGACGTGTGACACGAAGTGGACGAGTACACACTCCGTTACCACCAAGACCGCCTGCAGCTCCTGTTGTTAGACAGAACCCAGTTAACATATCTTCTGAGAATCCCGCAACGATTCCCATTGTTAACCCAGACACAAATGTTGGTCCTCCTGATAGAACCAACGTCAACACGGACTTTGATGAGATACTAAAATTAATCAAGAAAAGCGAATACCGAGTCGTAGATCAACTAATGCAGACTCCTTCCAAGATTTCAATACTGTCTCTACTCCTCAACTCCGAAGCTCATCGAGAAGCTTTAATGAAGGTACTAGACCAAGCCTATGTAGATCACGATGTGACTACAGACCAGTTTGGAGGTATTGTCGCCAACATAACAGCTTGCAATAATCTAAGTTTTAGTGACGAGGAACTTCCGGAAGAAGGAAAAGATCACAACTTGGCCTTGCACATCTCGATGATTTGCCAATCAGATTCCCTGTCCAATGTATTGGTAGATACTGGTTGATCTTTGAACGTAATGCCAAAGACGACACTCGCTCGTTTGGCTTACAAAGGGACGCCAATGAAATTCAATGACATAATAGTAAGAGCTTTCGATGGATCAAGGAAGTCAATTATTGGGGAAGTTGATCTCCCGATGACAATTGGTCCGCACATTTTCCAAATTACTTTCCAAGTCATGGATGTACCAGCTACTTACAGTTGTCTACTAGGAAGACCTTGGATCCACGAGGCAGGAGCAGTAACTTCTACTCTCCATCAGAAATTAAAATTCACAGTGAATGGAAAGTTGGTGACCATCAGCGGTGAACAAGCTTTGCTTGTAAGCCATTTGTCCAGTTTCTCTTTCATCACAGCTAATGACGTTGAAGGAACACATCTCCCAGAATATTCGTTAGAATATGAATCTACCAGCAAAAACAGATCATCTATCTCTTCGTATAAAGAAGCGGCACAGATGGTAAAAGACGACAATGCTGAAGGATGGGGACATGTAATCAAACCTGTCAAGAACGAAACAAAAGCCGGACTCGGGTTCACACCCGTATCCTCCAAAGACAAACAAAAGGATGAAGCACTTCGTCCAATCAAAGAAGTATTAAATAGTGGGGGTTTCTTAAACCCTGTCCTCCAAGAAGTTAGCAGTGTAACCATTGAAGAGGATAAAGACGATCCCTCCGAATCTGAAGAGTGAAGCACTTATTTAAACAGCCCTGAATATGTGTCTCAAGAGGAATTGTACGCGCCAACTGCTCAATTCAAAGACATGTCCCTGCAACGACATGAAAATCCACCTGTCCTTGCTGAAGTTTGGGATATCTTGGGAGAACCAAGTGGCAAGTTCGACTACATGGTGAAATACACTGCGCTGGAAAGCTCAAAAATCCGGATCGAAGATATTCAGCCCACTGGATGGGGTGATTCTTTTGAATACCCTAGCCAATTAGAAGAGGAATATACATTTTCTCAGCCTAATCAGCAGATCGAGATCCCCAATGAAGATCTCTGCTTTAACACGCCTGTGGAATTCACCAAACCAGATCCTGGTTATCACTACATCAACATGATCATTGAGGATCAAGAGTGTGACTCGGGATACGATCTAGAAAGTGTCGCCGACAATGAGTCTCTTCACTCAGAAGACTGGAAGGTACATCCCCAGAATTCAACACAAAGATCAACAGGAAGTACACATGCTATATCTCATACTTCCCGATCTGTTAATCAAGAAGATCGCTTTAGCAGCACAAAAGGCAAGGGCCATCATCCAGAGTCTTCAAAACCTGCTCAAACAACGACCAAAGTTTACTCAAGGGTTAAACCAAGCGGAAAATTACCTGAGTACCTCGACTTCCAAGGAGTTCGTCACTATTGGAAACCTGTTGAAGTCCGGACTAACGTTCCTAGTTCTAAGTAGTTTATCTTTGCTTTTTGTTTTGAACTCTCGCCTAGCCCAAAGCGAAGAGATGTTTTATAGGGCTTAGCTTTTAAATAATTTCTCTTTGTCTTGCCCAAGACGAATGAGTTTGTATTTTAGGGCTCTGTTTCATATCGTGAATCATAAATAAAACGCGTTGTTTTGATTCCACACTTTGTGTTTATTTTCATTTTTACCCTTTCTGGAAATGATAATCCTAAAAAACATTAAAAAAAAATTCTTCAAAAATATAAAATTAATCTGCATACACTTTCACATTAACTTTCTTCAAAAAAAATGATAAGGAGTTAATTAATCAGACATAAATCAAACATGCAGATTAACAGATGGACAAATCCATTGAAAGCAATAACTCTATGCTCTCTCCCAACTTTGAAATCCCCTGTGATGTCACCAAGGAGGAAGTTGAAGAAGAGATCCCGGATGAGATTTCTCGATTACTTAAGCACGAGGAAAGGATCATTCAACCTCACAAAGAACCTCTGGAAGTGATCAACTTGGGTTCTGAGGAAGATAAAAAAGAAGTAAATATCGGAGCTTCACTCGACGGCACTGTCAAGGGAAAACTGATAAATCTTCTCAAAGAATATGTTGATGTGTTCGCTTGGTCCTACCAGGACATGCCAGGTTTAGATACCAGCATCGTGGAGCATCACCTGCCGTTAAAACCAGAGTGTCCTCCAGTTAAACAAAAACTGAGAAGAGTTCACCCTGAAATGGCTGACAAAATCAAGAAGGAAGTCCAAAAGCAGCTTGATGCCGGTTTCCTCATCACTTCTGAATACCCTCAATGGCTAGCCAACATAGTACCTGTCTCCAAGAAAGATGGAAAGGTCAGAATGTGTGTTGACTACCGGGATCTAAACAAGGCAAGTCCGAAAGACAATTTCCCGCTACCGCATATCGACATGCTAGTGGATAGCACTGCAAAATTCAACGTCTTTTCCTTCATGGACGGTTTCTCTAGTTACAATCAGATCAGAATGGCTCCCTAAGACATGGAGAAGACATCCTTCATAACGCCATGGGGCACCTTTTGCTACAAAGTAATGCCGTTTGGATTAAGGAATGCAGGCGCAACTTATCAAAGGGCAATGACTACTCTCTTCCATGACATGATGCATAAAGAGATCGAAGTCTACGTAGACGACATGATAGCAAAATCTGACACTAAAGAGGAGCATATAGACTATCTCTTGAAATTGTTTCAACGACTAAGGAAATTTCAGCTCCGCCTGAATCCTAACAAATGCACCTTTGGGGTAAGATCTGGAAAACTCCTAGGTTTCATCGTCAGTCAAAGAGGTATTGAAGTTGACCCTGACAAAGTTAAGGCTATTCAAGAAATGCCTACGCCACGTACGGAAAAGCAAGTAAGAGGATTTCTTGGACGGTTGAGTTACATCTCCAGATTTATTTCTCAAATGACTACTACCTGTGGGCCCATATTCAAGCTTCTCCGCAAAGATCAAAAGGTCGTATGGACAGTTGATTGCCAACAAGCGTTTGATAGTATCAAGGAGTACCTGTCAGAACCACCAATACTGATCCCTCCAGTCGAAGGAAGACCATTAATCATGTACCTTACCGTACTAAAAGAGTCCATGGGTTGCGTACTTGGACAGCAAGATGACACCGGTAAGAAGGAGCATGCCATTTACTACTTGAGTAAAAAGTTCACAGACTGTGAAACTTGTTACTCCATGCTCGAGAAAACATGTTGCGCTTTGGTGTGGGCTTCAAAACGTCTTCGCCAGTACATGATCAATCACACGACTTGGTTAATCTCCAAAATGGATCCGATCAAGTACGTCTTTGAAAATCTTGCCTTAACAGGGAGAATCGCTCGATGGCAGATGATGTTATCAGAATATGACATCCAGTACCGCGCTCAAAAAGCGGTCAAAGGAAGCATTCTCGCTGATCATTTGGCTTATCAGCCGCTCAACGAATACCAATCTCTCATGTCTGACTTCCCAGACGAGGATGTTATGTACTTAAAGATGAAAGATTGCGACGAACCGCTACCCAGAGAAGGTCCAGATTCAGAATCTAGATGGGGTTTAGTCTTTGATGGAGCAGTTAACATTTTTGGCAATGGAATTGGGGCAGTCATCATTACTCCCGAAGGTTCTCATATCCCGTTTTCTGCCAGATTGCTGTTTGATTGCACCAACAACATAGCAGAATACGAAGCTTGCATCATGGGTATCGAAGAAGCCATCGATTTGAGGATCAAGATCCTTGACATATATGGAGATTCAGCCCTTGTGATCAATCAAATCAAAGACAAGTATGAGACTCATCATCTTGCCTTGATTCCCTACAGGGATTATGCGAGACGATTGTTGACTTTCTTCAACGAAGTAGAATAGCATCATATCCCTCGAGATCAGAATCGAATGGCAGAAGCCTTGGCTACTCTATCTTCTATGTTCAATGTCAATGATTGGAATGATATGACCATAATCCGTATCAGACGCCTTGAAAGACCTGCATATGTCTTCGCAACTGAAGCAGTCTTCGATGATAAACCGTGGTTCCACGACATCAAGTGTTTCCTTCAAACACGAGAGTACCCACTCGGGGCATCGTACAAAGATAAGAAAACTCTGAGGAGGCTTTCTAGGAATTTCTTCCTGAACGAGGATGTGCTATACAAAAGAAACTTCGACATGGTTCTGCTCAGATGCGTTGAAAGGAAAGAAGCAGACACGATCATCCATGAAGTGCATGAAGGGTCCTTTGGAACCCCTTCAAATGGGCATGCAATGTCTAGAAAAATCTTGAGAGCAGGATACTATTGGATAACGATGGAATCCGATTGCTATAGACAGGTCAAAAGATGTCACAAGTGCCCAGATCTACGCAGATAAGATCCATGTGCCTCCGACTCTACTCAACGTTCTCTCCTCTTCGTGGCCTTTCTCCATGTGCGGCATCGACATGATTGGAATGATTGAACCAAAAGCGTCCAACGGACATCGTTTCATTCTGGTGGCTATTGATTACTTCACCAAATGGGTTGAAGCAGCGTCTTATGCCAACGTTACAAGACAAGTGGTTGTGAGGTTCATCAAGAACAACCTCATTTGCTGATATGGAGTTCCAAGCAAGATCATCACAGATAATGGATCTAACTTGAACAACAAAATGATGAAAGAACTGTGTGAGGAATTCAAGATCGAGCATCATAACTCGTCTCCTTACCGGCCAAGGATGAACGGGCCGTTGAAGCTGCCAACAAGAACATCAAAAAGATCGTCCAGAAAATGGTCATCACTTACAAAGACTGGCACGAAATGCTGCCATTTTCCCTGCATGGGTATCGTACTTCAGTACGCACTTCAACAGGGGCAACTCCTTTTTCTCTAGTATACGGCATGGAAGCAGTGCTCCCCGTAGAAGTTGAGATCCCATCAATGAGAGTTCTCATGGAAACTAAGCTATCTGAGGCCGAATGGTGTCAAAGCAGATACGACCAACTGAACCTAATTGAAGAAAAGTGCCTGACCGCTTTGTGTCATGGACAACTATATCAAAGAAGAATGAAGAAAGCTTTCGACAAAAAGGTCCGACCTCGTGAATTCCGAGAAGGCGACCTCGTGCTTAAAAAGATTCTGTCTTTTCAACCAGATTCTAGGGGCAAATGGACTCCTAATTACGAAGGCCCATACATCGTCACAAGAAGTTTTTCTGGCAGTGCTATGACTCTCACAACCATGGACGGTGATGAACTCCCGCATCCTGTGAATGCTGATGCAGTCAAAAAATACTTCGTCTAAAAAAAAACAAAAGAACAGCTCGGTAAGTCGAAAACTCGAAAAGGGCGGCTTAGGATAAAATGAGCGTCTCGGTGGATTGAAAACCTGAAAAGGCGATCCAGGCAAAAATTAGAGACAATAAACAGAAAATATCCTGATAGATTGGAAACCTAAAAAGGCAATCTAGGCAAAAACAAGGATACACAAAAAATGACAAAGTAACTGCAGTCAGTCTGTATTTTGTCCATCTGAAGAATCTTCCATCAACGGATCTTCAATCAACTTTTCTAAGGCGATAAGCACAGTGGGAATTCAAAATTGTTAGGGATAATAGCGGTTATTTGCTTTCAATGTAGCCTTTTCCCAATAAATTATCATTTCCAACTTTTGTAAATAGCTCATGGAATCACGCATTTGGCTGGTTACCATTCTATCAATAAATTTGAGCCTTGTGCTTTTGTTTGCAATTCCTACTTTATTTTGTTTTGCAAAATAATGCTTTTATTGTGAAAATCACTTTTTGAAACTAAAACGTTTTAAATGAATTTTTACTTCAAAGTTTTGAAACAAAAGCAAAAAATTTCCTTTGAACTATAAACATAGAAAGAACTTCAACAGTTTTCTCCGTAAGTGTTTCAATCTCCGAAGGATAAAAAAAAACAACTGCTACAAGAGGTCTTCTCCTCAGTAGAAATCATCAAAGGACGGTATTCTTATCCCAAAAAGAATCCCCAGCCAGGTTGCCAATAAAATGCCTTTCCCAGAAAGAAAAAAAGCATGCAACTCAAAATCTTCATCAGTGAACGTCTGCACCATTGCTGCAATTTTCACCGAATATTTGTTAGAACTGTGACGGGGTCCTTTTCCCAAATATCTCTTTAGTGTCTTTGTCAAGTATTGTTAGCATGCATATAACATTCATGACATTCATACATAATAGCATCATTCATGCATTTTTGCATTCCTCGAAATGTTTGCTTCCCTATCACTGGTGTAAATCACGCTTACTCAGGTAAGTACAAGTCTATCCCCAGTAGAGTATCTCCAAACAGAAAAAATACATTTTTCTTTTTCCCCGGCGGAGCATCCCCAAACAGAGAAGTATATCTCCTCTCTCTTATTCCCCAGCAGAGATCATTCCTCATTTGGAACAAAAGTCTTGATCGACTCTTTCTTTCCAGTTCATTCCTGGGTAGAACCTTGTCTATAATCAACAAAGCAATAAGCAATAGCCTCATTGTTTGAGCCGCTTATTTTCATTTCATAAACTTGTCATAAAAGTTTGTTCTTCTCAACAAGGTCAAATCACGACCATACGAGAAATCCCTAGCAGTTGTCTTTCTGTCTAAAAGAAAACCTGTGTCTTCCAATCAAAATGCCCGCGTCTTCTCAAAAGAGAGATCCTCGGCAAGATTGTATCCAAGAAAATAGAAGTTCGTTTGAGTTCTATTTCTCTCACTGTCTGTTATTCACAAAAGTTGAATACACAACAAATTTCTCGAAGATTTACCTTGTTATAACTGTCACTTTGCTGATAATTGGTAATATCTTCACAACTTATTTTGAGATCTGTTTCCATCATCTATCTGTTATTCACAAAGCTGAATACACAGCAATTTCCTCAAGATTTACCTTGTTATAGTTATCACTTCGCTGATAATTGGTAATATCTTTAGAACTCATTACCATAAACTATCACAAAGCTGATAATTGGTAATATCATTTTCACTTACCTTAAACATTGTCACGAGGCTGAAAGAAGGTAATCACTTTGTTTCCCAAAACAAAACAGATATTCACATGTTTTGTGATTCTCTTTTTTCCAGCGAGACATATTGTTTGTTTCCCAACAAACAGGATCCTCTTTTCTTAAACAGATTGAGTCATCCTCACAAATTTTTCCCCACTATGTCATTCCTTTGATATCATCTGGGTGAAACTTTTTGCAATCATTTGCATCACTCGCATTTTTTGGTATCTTAGGTCCAAAATTTGCGTATTCTGATATTTAAGTCTCTTTACACCTATCAAAACGAAGATATTCATCTTCATCTCTCAGGTTAAAGAAACTTCAATAGGGGCATCTGTCATACCCCAATTTTTGACCTAATATACCATCTTACATTTGCATCATTGCATCACTAACAGTTCAGATAGCATTAATCGGGTATAGCATTCAGAGATCAAAATTAGGGTTTCATTAGATTTTCATCTGATTCAAGAGGTAACCAAATTAGGGTTTGAGTTTTTCTCACCTCATTTGATCTATCTTGATCAAAACATCAACCTCTGATCATCAGATGTCCATTTTTCTCATAGATCAATCGAGGATCGACCAATTAGGGTTTTGATCGAGCATGAGCATTCTCTGACTTTTTGAGCAAGAAATGAATTTTTTGGATAGAGATTGGTCATTATATCTTAGATACAACATCTTGACCTAATTTCTGGATTCAAAACATCACAGAAGTTCACAGACTTCATCAATCAATTTCAGAAACATCTGATGAAATTTCATCTGCACTGAAAAGTCAAACTTTGACTTTTGGTCAAATTTTTCAAAACAAAACTTTTTCAAACATCAAAATACTTCAAATGATCCATCATGATCATAAAAAATCAAAGAATTTGGAAAAGTTAACAACAAGTGTCATACCCCAAAATTTGCCCTCCATCTACTCAAGAAATTTCATACATCCCTACTCAAGGATTCCTCAAGAGTGGACCAGACAAACTCTCTCCTAGGCAATCAAACCAAACTAGGGTTTGGTATCTCTCAAGTCAAGATGAATTTCCAACAACTCCAATGGTCTTCATGCTTCCTCATATGCTTCAAAGATTCTCCATGACAAGTTTCAAGCCTCACAAGTCAAGTTTCCTCAGACAATTGCTCAGATGGTTGAAAATCAATTGTATTGGACAAAAAGTCAACTGTGGTCAACATACAGTCAAACTTCATAATTTTTGGTCAACATCCTCATTTTGAAGTTACATTCATCATTTGATCAAGGGTTGATCATGATTCATCAAGAAAACTCAAGATTTGCTCAAAAGTCAAACTTTCTAAATTAGGGTTTCTAGGTGAAAAGTCAACTGAACTTTGAGTGATCATAACACTCTCATACTTTCTCAGAAATTTTCCCACCAAAGCTCATTTTGAATGAAATTCAATTCTCTACAACTTCATGTCTCACAAGAATGTCCAAAAAATGCTTCATTTGAGAGGTATAGCTCAAAACATTACAGGTCCTTTTCAAAGTCAACAAAAAGTCAACTTTTTGTTTTGAATATATATTGAGCATGGTAACTCCAATTGAGATGAGACCAAAAAGGTTGGTTAGAGGACTCTTAGAGATTTCTAAAAGGTCCAAGAACACTCAAAAATGTGGAAAATTGAGCAAGATACACCATTCACAAGTTGGGCAATTTTGAAAGAATGCACAAAGAGAGATACTTCTAAAAATTAAATTTTTTGCAAATGGGCTTGCTTTTTCTTCATCCAAACTTATTCCTCATACAATTAGGAATATCCAAGCCCAATGCCATGAATTTTTATTTTATTTTTCTATTTAATTTGGAATTTATTCATTTAAATACAAATTAAATTTTAAAATAAAGTATAAAATTAAAAATTAATTGCAAGATTGATTTTATTCTTTCCTTGAGACTCAAGTAACTCACCAAGGCCAGCAATTTTCGAAATTAGATCAAATATGGCAAGATTGGATTGGAAATTAATCATGTTTTGAAAATTTGATTTTATACAAAAATCAAATTTGATTTTCATTGAATGGTGATTGATTCTTACCAAAAACAATGCCAAATCCTTCCAGTACTTATACCTGATGCATACCACACGAAAGAAAGGAGAAAGATTGCTCTAAGAACCCTAACCTAAAAGCAAAAAAACCGTGGCAAACAAGCAAGTGTCAATCATACTTCCAGCCTTTTTCAATCGTTTTTGAGGATTCCATTGCATTCCTTGAGGTCTTTAGAGTCGATCCAGACTCTTACATCATTCAAAACCATCAAGAATTCATCAAAGACGATTTCGGTTTGTCAAGTTTCTTTCAAAATCGATTTTCATCATTCATGCATTATTAACCTGTTTTGATTGTTTGTTCATGTTTAGAATCAAGTTTGCAAGCGATCTGGGCAAGCCAATCGTGTTTCCATGGCCTGAATCGTGATATACCATAGCTAGAGTTTCTGAGTTCGAATTAGGGCTTTGTTTAAATGGAAAAATTGGACCATGAGACCTATACCATCGTGTTCGGAATGCTTCAAGGAATCGAACCATGGCCTTAGATGTCATTTATATTATGTATCTTTGTGTTTTTATTTTGCGGGGCTGTGGCGTCGAGCAAAAGCGGCGCTATCTTTCAAAAATTCAAAAGGTTGAAGGCGATGGATGGCGCGGAAGGAAGCCGAGGGGCGACGCGTGTTTGATCCCACTCACTTCGTTTTCAAACACGGATGCACACATGGCGTGGCGGTAAAGGCTCTCTGTTTCCGATGCCCTCAAGGGTCATGGGTTCGAACCGACCAGGGACCATTCTCTTTTTCTTTTCACAAACTTTCAACTTTTCAATATTTTCCTATTTTCCTTTTATTTTAATATTTACATGTTATTTTAATTAATTTCATATTTTATTTCGCATTAAAACTCATCAAAATTAATTTTCTTTTATATTACTTTCATAAAATCTTTATTTAATTTAATAAATCAAAAATACATTTTGCATGCATATTTATTTTATTTATAATTTTGCATTTAAATCACTTTTAATTCATTTTTAATTATTAAAATGCATCTAAAAATCCCAAAAATTTATTTTAGCATATTTATATTATTTCCAGCATGTAGTAATTTTCTCATATAAAATTTTGCATTTTTTCTAACATTTTCTCTTATTTCGATTTCATCATATTTTCCAATTTCTCATCGTTTCACAGGTTATTCCGCTTCAGACGTTTCTTTATCGTTTCAGTTTATTTTCAATAATGTAACTGTATATGGGATGTAATAGTTTAAAATTAGATCTTTTATTTTCCGCATTTTAAATTATGTATCTGCCCCAAAGCCTTGTAATAGCGTAGGATTTACCTTTCCGCATCTTTACATTCCGCATTTTACTTTCCGCACTCTATCAATTGCTAGTAACTAGGCGTGTATGGCAAGATAATAATGAACTTAGCCCACTAATTTTCAAGATAAAATATAAATCAACACACTTCTTTCACACGCCAGGGTAATTCTCTCTCGATGCCTTTGAATTCAAGCGGTCATGTCCCTCGAGCGTAGGTATCCTAGCAGGTTACCTTCAAACAAATCATCATAGTCCCGATACAAAGATCATAAGACCCACGATGTAGCCTCCGAATACATGATCTTGACCCTCGATTGTCGCCTCGAAAAATGATGATAGTCCCTTGAATGTGCTAGGATACTTCCTACAAGTTGCCTTGACCATCCGATGTCCCTTGAATGTCCGCTTACATCCAACGAATGGAGCTACCTATCAACTAATGGTACAGCTAGCGCTATTCTAAAGGAATGTAAAAGTACGAGAACGACCAATTCTGAGTGGGTAATAAGTCTTTTAGTTGCTCGCTGTCGCACCCCAAAATTTACCCTCCGTTTATTTTTATAAAACTCGTGTGGCTCATTTGTCAAGATTTTCAAAGAATATGAAATTTAGTTATGTTGACAATTAATATAAGGGGCTCTTGTATTCATTCGAGATTGAGTTTCTTGGTCACTGTGATTTCCTCTATCGGACTTTAATGGTTGTACACTCGGGCGTTAAGTCACCTTGTCATCATCATCATTGCGGGTTTCTTTGAAAGAAAATATGCATGGATTCGAGGATGTGAATGACACAGTATTTCTCGGATGCGTTCTCGTATGTTTAAACATCAGATTAAAAAGTTTGGAGCAAAATCATCCGTCGGTTTATGATTAAAGGTTTCTCATATGTGCGCATTTTTGTTGATGTTTTATCTACCAATGGGAGGTTGATTGAGAATCGGGATAAATATCGCTTCCTCAAAGGCATCATTGGCAAGTTGGATTTCAAATACCATTCAAATATTCATTCAAGAATTCTTACAAGCTATGGAAATGTTGCCAAATTGTTTCGTTCAAAGTTCCAATTATGAGAGCAATTTTGTCAATACTTCAAATGACATTCAAACCAATTTCAAACAATTGTTATGTTATTGCAAGCATAGAACAGTTATGTTACAAGATTCAAGGGTACAAAAGGGAAGTTTGAGCATATTTGTTTCGAACCAATTCAATGTGGCGGGCTGTGTAAAGTAGGACATTTTCACGTGTCAATTCAAATTCTATTCAAATTTCAAAGGAACAATTCAAGATTGTTATAAGCAATAATAGAATTACTCAATATCTCTTCAAACTCAAATGGTTTACATTGGTATCAATTCCAAACTACAAGATTTGTTGTTACAAATTCATGATGTTTCATCTCAAACTTACAAGTCCTAAAACTATTATCGACATTGGCAATTTGAATTTCGAATTTCATTCATTCAAGTCTTATGTTGAATATTACAAAGAAAGGATTTGTTACAGGCATGTTCTTAGTTGGCAAGGTTCTACAAAAGCAATTCTAGATCCTATAATTCTAAGTCCTACAAGTTTCTAAAAGTTCTCTAATGCTACGATCCCCGAAGTTGTTTCAAAGTTTTGTCGTCCTCCGAAGTTTTCTTCGCGTATGATCATTCCTCTTCATCTCCATAACCGTGTCCTCCTTGCCTTCTCCATCTTCTCAAGGTTTTCTTCTCCAAGCTTCATGTTATTGCCACGGATCCATCTTCAATTCAAGCTTGCCAATTCTCGTTACATGAAATAAGAAACAAAAGAACACAAGTTAGAAGCATAAACATAATTGAATTCCAAAAAGCAAGAAATTGTCAAAGATTGTTGCTTTTGGTCAAAACATCATCATTAGGCATTTAGGCGGGAATTAGGTTTTAAACAATAAGCCTCAGAATCTCGAGGATTAATCATTGGCGGAGTTACTTGTTCGCAAATCACGGGCTGACCCGGTTCACGAACGAGCATACTACGGGCTGCAAGCATACAACGAATAAGCATACAATGAGCAATCAAAGCAACAATTTTTCCGGCAGCATACAAAGCAACAATTTTTCCGGGCAACAAGCATTATAACAGTTCACAATCTAAATTCCCAACAGGCAGCATAAAATAACCCAACAATATGTATCCAATAGGCAACAAGTAATCCCACAGTGTCAACAAAGTTAACATAATAGAGGACAATTGAGAAAATCAGAGGAAAAGAAGTAACAGGGGACAGTTGAGAAAGTAAGAGGAAATCGATTCATCATCACAAAAGCCAAGCTGCCAGCAAATACACCAGACCACATACAAACTTAGGCAGTTGAGAAAGAGTAAGCCTCAAAAGTCAACAAAGTTGACAAGCAATCATCACAGCCAGCTTTGAGCCCAACAATAAGCCACAAAAGTCAATGTTGGAGCGGCGAGCAGTAAGGAAATTGAGCGAGAAAGCATGGTGTTAAACTACTAACACAAGACACTGGGACATGCTAAGAGCAAGATAATATCATTCAAATAAAAGGCAGAGAGAAAGCAAAAAAAGAAAAGGACTCAAGTGTGATTACATTCAAGGCCATCTTGGTTGGAAAAAGAACACTCAAAGAAATATAATATCTTTTCTGGACACAGAACAAAGGACGGGAGAGAAAGAAGTAGAGTTCAGAAGTTAAAGAAAAGGAGATAACACAAAATCCAAAACCCAAGCGTGCATCCATTCTTATCATTCAAAACACCAATATCAGACCAAACCAGAAAAAACCAAGTGCATCTATTTTCAAACCAACAACAACGAAAAAACACGGAGCACCAAAGCGCAAGCAAGCATTCATCATTTTCCTAACCTAAACGCCTTCAGATTACACATTCTTTTAGAAATCGCATGTTCTGACAAACAGAGAAATAAGAAGAAGAATCGGAACTGTCTCACCCGGAACGTGAGGAAAGGCAAGCCGTCGTTGTTGAAACGTCTCCAAGGCGTAGGTACGTCGCACCGTCGCCGGAATCGCCTCAAGCTAGGGTTCAGTGCTCCTTTCCAATCGGTCCAACCATCTGTCAAAACAAACCACAACAATCAGAAAACGAAAATCATAATCAAAAATCAACATGCAAGCGAAATCGGAGAGAGAGATGGCGATCGCGATCGAGAGAGGAAACGGAGACCGGTGAGGAGAGTGAACAGAGCGCCGGCGAAGAGAGAAGAAGATGAAACCAGAATCGCGACGGTTTGAGAGAGAATCGCGGCGAGGACGGTGAGAGAAACCAGAACACGTCGAGAGAGAGCGATCGGCGAGAGGGAGAAACCCAGAACGGGTATACACGCGAGAGAGAGGAAATGCGTGAATGAGGAAATGTTTGTTTCTCTAAAAACATTCCTTTCTTCTTTCTTTCTTTTTTTTAAAATCTATAATTAAAAAAAAACATTTTTTAATTGATTTTAATTTTTCTTTTATTTTATATAATGGTAAATCTGGTGGTGACAAGTGTCACCACCTTATTTTTGTAAGAAAAATCTATTTGTTTTTTATTTGATTTTCATTTTTACTCTTAAACAATTTCCCTTCTTTTTAGTAAAAAATGAATATTGAATAATACATATGTGTTGTAATATTGCCATTTTTTCGGAATCGTCGGAATACTTTGGAGTGGATCGGCGCACCGAATCGCCGTCTGATGACTTCGGAATATTCAAGTTCAGATGGATTTCTCCTCGCATTGTCCAGAATCACGGTATTACAGGCTACTTCTGAACTTACTCTATTTCAATTAATTATTTTGTCGTAAATAATATTTTTGTTGCGATGTACTAAATAATTATTTGATCTGATAGTTTTTATTTGATGATTTATCGATTAAACTATTAGCCGATTTTTCATCAAACAGAAAAAATCATCTCTAATAATTATTTAAATTTCCGATTGTATTGTGTGGTATTTTTGATTGTTTATTTACTCATTCAGTATTTATTCACCAATGTACACTGTGCACACAATGAGAATTAAAATCAATTCGATTTCATCTTGATTGGCTCATATGCCGATTTCTTAAAGGGTCTCATGGTTGGGGATGGGCATGGCCATCCTCACGAGATTGGTTAAAGCCCTTGTTGCTTTAATCGATCATAACCCGAAAACAACATTGGTCTATATACCAATCACCATGCATCAGGGTCTCATGGTTGGGGATAGGAGCACCTGTCCTCACGAGGTTAATTAAGTCCACATACTTGATTAATCATAACCCGCTTCCATTTTCTCTCAGCACGCGTATCAGAATACCTTCGCAATTAAATTTCAAACCTCGATCCAATGTCAAGTGCATTTTCAAAATTCTTTCATAAAGAAAACTCAAGTGTTTAAGCCGTTGGATGCTAGACTAATTGTTTAAACACTTGCAAAAATGAGCCTCGAATCTTTAAGTCGTTGGATGCTAGACTAACTACTTAAAGATTCTTAATAACGTGAACCTTGTTTCACTTCACTCTTTCATAAGAAAAAACTTTTGGGATGATAGACGACTCGTTGAGCATTGAGCTCATCTTGTTTCTAGTATTTGAATCGTAGGATGCTAGTCCTATTGTTCGGTACTTTTCACCCATAAGTCGACACTTACACAAAACCAAAAATCGTAGGATGCTAGTCCTATTGTTTCTCCTCCATTTCGCATTCCCCCGCGTATCAAACTTCAAAACACTTTCATAATTAACTTACAAACCTCGATCCAATGTCGAGTGCATTTTCAAAACTCTTTCACAATAAAAACCCAAGTATTTAAATCGTTGGATGCTAGACTAATTGTTTAAATACTTGTGCAAAATGAACTTCTAATCTTTAAACCGTTGGATGCTAGTCCAATTGTTTAAAGGCTCCTAATAACGTGAACCCTGTTTCACTTCACCCTTTCATAAAGAAAAACTTTTTGGATGATAGACGACTCGTTGAGCATTGAGCTCATCTTGTTTCTAGTATTTGAATCATAGGATGCTAGTCCTATTGTTCGGTACTTTTCATCCACCTAAAAACAATTCAACTTACTCAAAACCCTTTTATCGCTCATACGCGATCATCAAAACTCTTTTCGGACAAAGAGTGTGCAATAGTCGTTTCAAATACGAGCAAGGACTTAAGCTTTTCAAACAAACAAAACAAGTCCTAGTTCAAAGCATTTGAAACGTCTAAACTCACGATTTTTCAGATAAAATCAATGCAACCAATTAAAGCCTTTTTAAGAGGAACTACAGAGTTTTGACTTTCCCATTGCACGAGGGAATATGTAGGCACACGGTTCTGAAACCGTGCCAAACTCAAAATAATAAGAAACAAATTACATTTTCTTTTAGTATCCATAACTTAGTAAACACACACACAAAGTAGAATTAAATGGGTCCCATCAGTACGATGGATGTAAAGTGCTAATACCTTCCCCCATAAGACTCCGATCCCACTTTTTGGTCACGACCGCCTTATCCGCTTGTTTGGGGTTTTATCTATATTTCCCGTTCTTTTGAGCGAATAAAATTAGGTGGCGATTTCACTGTTTTCGAGAATTTAAAGATTTTGAAAATCGAGTTGCCTCGATTGGCGACTTCAGGGGATAATTTTTAAGCGAGTTAACCTAATTTAATTCTTAACGTGTGTTTACTATTCATTGCCTATTATTTCTGATATATCCTGTTGATGTATTTTGATATTGGGGCATTGTTTGGTTATGGTTCATAGATAAGCCCAATACCCAGGCTTCTAGGAAACATAAGTTTAGAGTGGTTGAGTAGCTTAGGTCCATTGGACATCCGTGTTCCTTGGATCGACGTGAAGACCACGACTTAGAGTTGGTCTTTTTAAGGGAATTATTGCATCGTACAATAGTGCGGGATGATAATTCTTGGACAAAGGGCCTATAACTCTAAGTTTTAGGATGTCCAAAACAAACCGACCGCTCAAAGGATTTTGAGTATCCCTTTAAGAGCCGTTTCTTGGAGTATACTTTTGAAAATACTATCGTCATGACGATAATATTTTTAAAAGGGGATCTGAGTCTCCGAGAAATATTTAGCAAAAAAAACAATAGAACCAACCTTGTTTGGGGAATTGTTGGGTAGACGTCGAAACCATGTCCGACCGTCCTTTTAAACCCTTGTGCTATTTGGCTTTACATGTGATTTTGCGCATAACATCAATATGTATTTCCATCACATTGCATTCTTACATGCATTATCATCATTGCATTCTTACATGCATCACCATCATCGCATTCTTACATGCATTACCATCATGTGGCATTCTTACATGCATTACCATTACATTACATTACATTCTTTAATGCATGCATTTCATCTTCATCAGAAGCTCATTTCATTTCTTCTGTCCAGAAATATCAAACTGTCTACTCGACGCACGTTCAGAACTCCAAGGATGTCTCAAAGGACTATAGACGAGCTTCAGCGTGGTCAGGAACTATTGAGAGCAGAAGTTAAGCACTTGAAGAGTCAGATGAGTCTGGTCTTGGATCTCTTACAAGTTGTGTTGAAGAGAGAGTGCAACACTACACCAATCTCATAAGTTTGGTTCTTTGCTCTATCATCTGATGTCTCCATGAGTCAAGGACATCCACATGTGGCGAACTCTCCAGTTCGAAATTCTCCTACTGAGTATCATCCTCGACCTTCACCTTCGAAGATTCCTCGACAACAGCAATTGCTTGCTCCCCGATCGAAGAAGAAGGATCCAAATCAGCGTATTAATCCGCATTATCGCCGATATGCTCAACAGGATATTCAGCCAATCCCGATATCATATTCGCAACTATTGCCTTGCTTGATTTAGAGTGGTATTGTGATACCAAGGGAGTTGAAGCCAGTACCAGGGGTTGCTAAAGCTTGGTTTGATGAGAAAGCTAAATGTGCTTTTCATGCTGACTCTGCAGGACAAAAGCGGTTGTTCGGCCTTGAATGCAGTTCAAGAGCTAATTGATGATAAGATTACATTTTCAAGCAGAATGGGTCGCTTAGGCGTTTTGCTTGCAAGGTCTAATCATAGCAACTTTAAGGAACTTCCAAAACTCATTGGGACAATTGCTTGCCAAAAGGAAGTTGAGACTTTGAAGAGTAGTGATGAAGTAGACCAGATTTTCACTTCAGAAAAGGTGGTAACCTTCAGCAAAGATATCTCAAGTTCTAGCAAAGGGAAGTCGGTTGCAACACCAACTCATTATCCTCCATTACCATCTTTCGAATCTTTGCATCAACAACTTATGTCTTCCTCAACTTCGATCGAACTCTCAAAATCAAATTGTGCCTCGGAATAATTTGGAAAGAAGGAATGCTCCTCTTGATCCAATTCCAGTTACCTACAGTCAACTTCTGCCATATCTGGTTCAAAGCTCATTGGTGGTTCCCAAATTTCTTAACCCACCAAAATTTTTCCCGCTTGGTTATGATCATAGCGATGTGGATACCATCTTTGATACGATGGGCCACTCAGCAGGATTGCAATCCTTACAAAGCCAAAGTTCAACAGTTGATCGACCAGAAGTACTTGACTATTCAAGGAGGGATTCTGTTTGTGAATGGCAATCCGGTACTCAAGTGAGCACCAAGACTACTAAAGTCATCTGAATTAACAAGTCAGGACGGAGCCCAGGCCTCCTCAACAATGACAATCTTGTATTTTCTTTACTGCATTTTCATGTGTACCTTGTTTAATTGTTTAAACTTTGTTTGCATGTAGAAACTTGTTTGTTTTTATCTTAATGCAATGAATATGTTTGTCTTGAAGCAATCCATTCGTTGTCACTCAATCCATTCGTTATCACTCTTTAAATGATTTGTGAGCATTTTGATACCAATGTTACCATTTCTTTCGCCTAGGCAAAGATTTGGAGGGAGGATGACGATAATTGAAAAAACGCCAGGTCGCTAGTCATGTGCTTTTGAGTAGAACCCTGCTTATGATGTACAGGCCTTGTTTCAAATCCCCAAACACCGGAGTTATAAGGGGAGATAAACCCTCTTTAACCCCTTCGAGCCTTGAAGTAGGAGTTTCTTTTCTGTTCAGAAAAACCCTCATCATTTTTACCCTGTGGGCGGGTAGTGTTCAGTTAATCTGATCGAGCGTTCAGAACTCATCAAGAGAGTAAGCATCAAAGGATACAACAATGGCTATCCTTCAAAAGGTTGAGAAAGGTCAAAACCACAATAGTCGACCTCCATCTATCAATAGTGTGCACCAAAGGAGAATGATACCACATGGGTATCTCTCACACATCAGAAAGGTCAACAAATGACGACACCATAACAGTTACCCTTCATCTACTAAGGAGTCAGACAGTGACCATCACTTCTAACAAATCAAAGGTTGTGCTTGGATCCACGACTTGTTCAAAAAAAATGATGAGTAGAAAAAGACAAAAGCCCGCTGAGTCAGAACTTATTAATAAGTCGCTTAGGCAAAAGTCAGGCAAAAGTCAAAAAAAAAAATCTTGAAAAGCATTGTCAAAGAAGATTTTTCAACAAAGAACAAGTTGTGTGGTCAGATACCAAAGACAAGGTGGGTGTCTGTTGTGTCCAAGAAACCTGTATCGGTTCCTCAACCATCATAAACACCTCTCGAGAGATGAGTGCTCGTATCAAGATAGTTGAACTTAGGACTGAAGAACATCATGGAGAATGGGCGGGCACCAAATATTTTGAGCCTAAAAATCCTTTTTTCTAAAAAACCCGTGAACCAAGCCACGTTACAACCCTCAAAAAGTCCTAATTGAAGCATGGGTTAATTCAAAAGCATATAACGAAGAGATCGCGTTTACCTGACTCCTACAGTGTGTGCTAAGTACCTGTGTTGGTATCATATGCTCGTCTTATCTTTCAAAAAAGAAAGTTTTCAGTGTTGCACTCTAAAAGTGTTTCACTCACAAAAAGTCATGTTTTTCATACAAAACTTCAAGACGCGTAAATGTTGCATTAATTGTCACAACAAACATTCTTCTACATGTAAAACATTTGTTTGACATTGAAGAAGTTCTCATAATGAACATCAGTGAAGAGTTTAACTTTGTCCAAAGAAGAAAGACTTGATCATCTCTTTGTATCAAGGGGCAAGACGCCTAAGGACCCCTTTGAGCATATCACAAGTTGTCTTCTCAAGATTCTGTTAATTTGGGGGAAATCAAATTGAAATTCAGCTCCTCGAATTCCTGCCAATCCGGGGGCAAATCCTTAAAGAGCAATCAGCAGTTGATTTAGTCCTTCTCAAAAGAGCATTTCGCCTGAGACAATTGTCATTCCATGTTTCAATCGGCCTGAAGCAATTACTTCGAGACGTAGAAGTCTCTCTAAAGCCCGTCCTGGGGCAGGTCTTCCCGATGCTCGCATAGCTCCTTATTCAGATGCAGTCAATCTGAGGAAACAAATTGAGACGTAGAAGTCTTTTCAAGACTCATTCCAAAGCAACCTTGCTAAAAAGATTCATCTGAAGCAACTACTTCGCGACGTTGGAGTCTCTCCAATGTTCATCCTGGGGCATGTCGTCCATCTACGCAAAGTTTGCCACTCTAAGATTCGGTAAATCTAAGGAGGTTATTTTGAGATGCGGAAATACCTCCAAAGCTCCTATCAAGGCATGATATTCCCATATCAGAATATTCAATTCCTTTGAAATACTGATGATCAATAAAGTGTTGCGTCAGAACACAGGATGCCGGGGCACTCCTTTTCGGGAAAGATTTTTGGAAGGTCTACCAGACCGGGGCATATTGAGATTCTGAAGTGCAAAATCTAATGCAGTTGCATTCCCACGCATGGAGCACGCCTCTAATCATCATCATCATCTGGTCAATTCAGGAGTTTGCTATTCTTCTTTCTACAAGAATTAGCATTGCAGCCCTTCCAGCGGCAATTCAATATTTAGAGCTTGGTCAATCACCTTGTTGTCCCATGTTCTTTTATCCTCCGGACTAACAATGTCGAGGATTCAATTTGATAGCCAATGCATTAACCAGTATATTCATGCATTCATTCATTCATGCATTCATATAATATACTACATAGCACCTTCATTCATAAACCTCAGCCAAGACTCGGGTTATTTCAAGATCAGTTGGTGATTCTTCTCAGCAGAATCAGTTTTGAAGACTATTTTGAATGACAAATTTAGTTCTTCCGATCACAAGTTTGAGGGCTCGACCATAATTGGTCTACAACGATGATGATTCTCAAATCGAATCTATTCCAGAGTGATCGGGTTTCCCCAAGCGAACTCTTGTATCAATGACTCTTCTTCATAGAGTTCCTTTTAAAAGTACACCATTACAAGCAGGAGACTTTTCTCAAATGACAATCTAGCCTTTCTCCCCAGTGCCAGGAGAATGCTTGTGTGAAAGACATGTTGACAATATTGTCATCTCCCGAGTGAGGTCTCTCTCCCCAGAGAATCGATGGATCGTCCCCAGTGAACTCTTATGACAACAAGATCGTTCATTTGGATTCCCCAGTGATGTCTTCCTTCTCTCAACAGTATCAGGAAATCATACACCATTTGCATTAGAAAAAAAATCATATCATGCATATCATACTCATGCATTAGCTTCGGCTATTTGTTTTGCAGGTTTTTCAACTGAAACTGTAAGTATCCTCGTAAGGATCAAAATTTGAAGGATTAAGTCTCAGACGACAAATTATCCTCTTTTCTACAGTACCAGCACAAGTGATATACTTGTATGGATTTCAACAACCGATGGTTTCTCCAATCGAGATTTCTTCCCCAGCGAAACAGTTGTCTCTTTCAGACGGACTCTAATGTCAGCAAAATTATCAACAGGAATCCCGGTGAATTTTCCACGGTTTTCTTCTGAGTTTCCCAGTGACTTATTTACTCCCAAGTGAGTCTCCTTGAGAAAGGATTACTACAACATTATTCTTGGTATTTTCAAAGATTTCTTTCAGACAAGAATCTTCTCAGCAAATACTATTGGCGGTGGCTTCACAATATACTCCCAGCCGTTCTCGAAAATTACATCAAACTTACGTGCGTTTATTTCCCCGATGAAGTTATCAACTACTCAACAAATAAATATCCACCCGCGAGATATTTATTCAAATCTCAATATTTCTCCAACTCGAGGCGTTGATCTACATATCCACTTGCGCGCATTGTCCATACAATGTCGACAAATTGAAGCTCATTACCTAGAAGTTTTGATCCGGTAGATGATTCTTCTATCAGCGGTAAAGCTATCGCATACAAATTGAAGATCTTGTCGACTCGAAAGTTGTTCAACATGTCCGTACATGTTCGATGAATCTCTCATCAGCGAAACGTCGGAAATAAGATTTGACTTCTTAAACATCTATATCGCACCGATGTCTTTGGATATTGTTTTGTTTATCCCGAGAATTATACTCTCGGTATTCTGATTTTGTTACGTGGGTAACTCGGAGGTTACGGTTAAAGACATTGACATGCCATGTCTCCTCGCTTTCGTGCACCAATTCCGATATTGTTCTAGCCATATGTTCGAGAGAACTCTTTGTTAAGTTCTCAATCACATCGATCGGGGAACTCTTTGTTAAGTTCCCAATCATGTCATTCAATTACATTTAAGGTCTCGGTGGTCCTTAGTTGAGAGAACTCTTTGTTAAGTTCTCGATCCTGTCAATCGGGGAACTCTTTGTTAAGTTCCCAATCATGTCATTTCAATTACATTTAAGGTCTCCGGTAGTCCTTAGTTCGAGAGAACTCTTTGTTAAGTTCTCGATCTGTCAATCGGGGAACTCTTTGTTAAGTTCCCAATCATGTCATTCAATTACATTTAAGGTCTCGGGTAGTCCTTAGTTAGAGAACTCTTTGTTAAGTTCTCGATCTTGTCAATCGGGGAACTCTTTGTTAAGTTCCCAATCATGTCATTCAATTACATTTAAGGTCTCGGGTAGTCCTTAGTTGAGAGAACTCTTTGTTAAGTTCTCGATCCATCAATCGGGGAACTCTTTGTTAAGTTCCCAATCATGTCATTTCAATTACATTTAAGGTCTCGGGTAGTCCTTAGTTCGGAGAACTCTTTGTTAAGTTCTCGGTCTTGTCAATCAGAACTCTTTGTTAAGTTCCCAATCATGTCATTCAATTATTTAAGGTCTCGGTAGTCCTTAGTTCGGAGAACTCTTTGTTAAGTTCTCAGTCTTGTCAATCAGGGAACTCTTTGTTAAGTTCCCAATCATGTCATTTCAATTCTGTTTAAGGTCTCCAGGTAGTCCTTAGTTCAGAGAACTCTTTGTTAAGTTCTCAGTCTTGTCAATCAGGGAACTCTTTGTTAAGTTCCCAATCATATCATTCAATTACATTTAAGGTCTCGGGTAGTCCTTAGTTCGAGAGAACTCTTTGTTAAGTTCTCGATCTTGTCAATCGAGAACTCTTTGTTAAGTTCCCAATCATGTCATTCAATTACATTTAAGGTCTCGGGTAGTCCTTGGTTGAGAGAACTCTTTGTTAAGTTCTCGGTCTTGTCAATCGGGAACTCTTTCATAAGTTCCCAATCATGTCATTTCAATTCTGTTTAAGGTCTCCAGGTAGTCCTTAGTTCAGAGAACTCTTTGTTAAGTTCTCAGTCTTGTCAATCAGGGAACTCTTTGTTAAGTTCCCAATCATGTCATTTCAATTCTGTTTAAGGTCTCCAGGTAGTCCTTAGTTCAGAGAACTCTTTGTTAAGTTCTCAGTCTTGTCAATCGGAGAACTCTTTGTTAAGTTCTCAATCATGTCATTTCAATTTTGTTTAAGGTCTCCAGCTAGTCCTTAGTTCAGAGAACTCTTTGTTAAGTTCTCAGTGATGTCAAATTTTTCAATTTTTGATTGTTTTTCTTTTCGCTTGAGAAGTTCGTTTCTCTTCTCATAGCATTTTCATTAAAATTGTTGTCAAAGTCATTTCGGTTACACGGTTATCCCCAATGTTGTTAAAATCTCCTAGTAATTGTGTTAAAGCATTCCGTTAATGCTTAGTAAGTTTTCTCTTCAAGCGTTTTTCTTGGCTCCGTAACCAGGATTTGTTATCTGTTTTCTGTTGTGGCATTGATTTCCCGCATCGGGCAAATTTTCGGGGTTCTCTAGTATTCAATCCTCTTCCACCTTAAACATTCGAAAGTTGTCAATCTTTCTCACTTACCAGGTCTAAGATGATTGAATAGGGGCAACTGTCGCACCCCAAAATTTACCCTCCGTTTATTTTTATAAAACTCGTGTGGCTCATTTGTCAAGCTTTTCAAAGAATATGAAATTTAGTTATGTTGACAATTAATATAAGGGGCTCTTGTATTCATTCGAGATTGAGTTTCTTGGTCACTGTGATTTCCTCTGTCGGACTTTAAGGTTGTACACTCAGACGTTCGTCCTGCTTGTCATCATCACTGTTGCGGGTTTCTTTGAAAGAAAATATGCATGGATTCAGGGATGTGAATGACCTGGTATTTCTCGGATGCGTTCTCGTATGTTTCGCTTGCATCAGATTAAAAAGTTTGGAGCAAAATCATTCGTCGGTTTATGATTAAAGGTTTCTCATATGTGCGTATTTTTGTTGATGTTTTATCTACCAATGGGAGGTTGATTGAGAATCGGGATAAATATCGCTTCCTCAAAGGCATCATTGGCAAGTTGGATTTCAAATACCATTCAAATATTCATTCAAGAATTCTTACAAGCTATGGAAATGTTGCCAAATTGTTTCGTTCAAAGTTCCAATTATGAGAGCAATTTTGTCAATACTTCAAATGACATTCAAACCAATTTCAAACAATTGTTATGTTATTGCAAGCATAGAACAGTTATGTTACAAGATTCAAGGGTACAAAAGGGAAGTTTGAGCATATTTGTTTCGAACCAATTCAATGTGGCGGGCTGTGTAAAGTAGGACATTTTCACGGGTCAATTCAAATTCTATTCAAATTTCAAAGGAACAATTCAAGATTGTTATAAGCAATAATAGAATTACTCAATATCTCTTCAAACTCAAATGGTTTACATTGGTATCAATTCAAACTACAAGATTTGTTGTTACAAATTCATGATGTTTCATCTCAAACTTACAAGTCCTAAAACTATTATCGACATTGGCAATTTGAATTTCGAATTTCATTCATTCAAGTCTTATGTTGAATATTACAAAGAAAGGATTTGTTACAGGCATGTTCTTAGTTGGCAAGGTTCTACAAAAGCAATTCTAGATCCTATAATTCTAAGTCCTACAAGTTTCTAAAGTTCCTAATGCTACGATCCCGAAGTTGTTTCAAACTTTTGTAGTCCTCAGAAGTTTTCTTGGCGTATGATCATTCCTCTTCATCTCCATAGCGTGTCCTCCTTGCCTTCTCCATCTTCTCAAGGTTTTCTTCTCAAGCTTCATGCTATTGCCACGGATCCATCTTCTCTTCAAGCTTGCCAATTCTCGTTACATGAAATAAGAAACAAAGAACACAAGTTAGAAGCATAAACATAATTGAATTCAAAAGCAAGAAATTGTCAAGATTGTTGCTTTTGGTCAAAACTATCATCATTAGGCATTTAGGCGGGAATCGGGTTTTAAACAATAAGCCTCGAATCTCGAGGATTAATCATCGGAGTTACTTGTTAGCAAATCACGGGCTGACCGGTTCCGACGAGCATACAGCGGGCTGCAAGCATACAGCGAATAAGCATACAATGAGCAATCAAAGCAACAATTTCGGGCATACAAAGCAACAATTTTTCCGGCGTGAAGCATTATAGCAGTTCACAATCTAAATTCCCAGGACATAAAATAACCCAACAATATGTATCCAATAGGCAACAAGTAATCCCGGTGTCAACAAAGTTAACATAATAGAGGACAATTGAAAATCGGAGGAAAAGAAATAGGGGGCGGTTGAGAAAGTAAGAAATCGATTCATCATCACAAAAGCCAAGCTGCCAGCAAATACACCAGACCACATACAAACTTAGGCAGTTGAGAAAGAGTAAGCCTCAAAAGTCAACAAAGTTGACAAGCAATCATCACAGCCAGCTTTGAGCCCAACAATAAGCCACAAAGTCAATGTTCGAGCGAAAGCGAGTGGGGAAATTGAGCGAGAGAAAGCATGGTGTTAAACTACTAACACAAGCCACTGGGACATGCTAAGAGCAAGATAATATCTGTTCAAATAAAAGGCAGGAAAGCAAAAAGAAGAAGGGACTCAAGTGTGATTACATTCAAGGCCATCTTGGTTCGAAAAAGAACACTCGAAATATAATATCTTTTACGGACCTGAAACAAAGGGCGGGAGAAAGAAGTAGAGTTCAGAAGTTAAAGAAAAGGAGATAACACAAAATCCAAAACCCAAGCGTGCATCCATTCTTATCATTCAAAACACCAATATCAGACCAAACCAGAAAAAACCAAGTGCATCTGTTTTCAAACCAAAAGCAACCAAACTGAAAAACAGAAGCCCGTGAAGCAGCAAGCAAGCATTCATCATTTTCCTAACCTAAGCGCCAGATTACACATTCTTTCGAAATCGCATATTCGATAAGCGGAGAAATAAGAAGAAGAATCGGGCTGTCTCACGGGCGTGAGGAAAGGCAAGCCGTCGCTGTTCGAAACGTCTCCAAGGCGTAGGTACGTCGCACCGTCGCCGGAATCGCCTCAAGCTAGGGTTCAGTGCTCCTTTCCAATCGGTCCAACCATCTGTCAAAACAAACCACAACAATCGAGCAATCATAATCAAAAATCAACATGCAAGCGAAATCGGAGAGAGAGATGGCGATCGCGATCGAGAGAGGAAACGGAGACCGGTGAGGAGAGTGAACAGAGCGCCGGCGAAGAGATAAGAAGATGAAACCAGAATCGCGACGGTTTGAGAGAGAATCGCGAGATGGTGAGAAAACACGTCGAGAGGCGATCGGCGAGAGGAGAAACCGAGCAGGTATACGCGAGAGAAAGCAGCGTGAATGAGAAATGTTTCTTTCTCTAAAACATTCCTTTCTTCTTTCTTTCTTTTTTTTAAAATCTATAATTAAAAAAAAAACATTTTTTAATTGATTTTAATTTTTCTTTTATTTTATATAATGGTAAATCTGGTGGTGACAAGTGTCACCACCTTATTTTTGTAAGAAAAATCTATTTGTTTTTTATTTGATTTTCATTTTTACTCTTAAACAATTTCCCTTCTTTTTAGTAAAAAATGAATATTGAATAATACATATGTGTTGTAATATTGCCATTTTTTCGGAATCATCGGAATACTTTGGAGTGGATCTGACGCACCCGAATCGCCGGCAATACGGCGAAGTTTTGCGGAATATTCAAGTTCAGATGGATTTCTCCTCGCATTGTCCAGAATCACGGCATTACAGGCTACTTCTGAACTTACTCTATTTCAATTAATTATTTTGTCGTAAATAATATTTTTGTTGCGATGTACTAAATAATTATTTGATCTGATAGTTTTTATTTGATGATTTATCGATTAAACTATTAGCCGATTTTTCATCAAACAGAAAAAATCATCTCTAATAATTATTTAAATTTCCGATTGTATTGTGTGGTATTTTTGATTGTTTATTTACTCATTCGGTATTTATGTACTGTGCACACAATGAAATTAAAATCAATTCGATTTCATCTTGATTGGCTCATATCCGATTTCTTAAAGGGTCTCATGGTTGGGGATGGGCATGGCCATCCTCACGAGATTAGTTAAAGCCCTTGTTGCTTTAATCGATCATAACCCGAAAACAACATTGGTCTATATACCAATCACCATGCATCAGGGTCTCATGGTTGGGGATAGGAGCACCTATCCTCACGAGGTTAATTAAGTCCACATACTTGATTAATCATAACCCGCTTCCATTTTCTCTCAGCATGCGTATCAGAATACCTTCGCAATTAAATTTCAAACCTCGATCCAATGTCGAGTGCATTTTCAAAATTCTTTCATAAAGAAAACTCAAGTGTTTAAGTCGTTGGATGCTAGACTAATTGTTTAAACACTTGCAAAAATGAGCCTCGAATCTTTAAGTCGTTGGATGCTAGACTAACTACTTAAAGATTCTTAATAACGTGAACCTTGTTTCACTTCACTCTTTCATAAGAAAAAACTTTTGGGATGATAGACGACTCGTTGAGCATTGAGCTCATCTTGTTTCTAGTATTTGAATCGTGGGATGCTAGTCCTATTGTTCGGTACTTTTCACCCATAAGTAAACACTTACAAAACCAAAAATCGTGGGATGCTAGTCCTATTGTTTCTCCTCCATTTCGCATTCCCAGCGTATCAAACTTCAAAACACTTTCATAATTAACTTACAAACCTCGATCCAATGTCGTGTGCATTTTCAAAACTCTTTCACAATAAAAACCCAAGTATTTAAATCGTTGGATGCTAGACTAATTGTTTAAATACTTGTGCAAAATGAACTTCTAATCTTTAAACCGTTGGATGCTAGTCCAATTGTTTAAAGCTCTAACTAACGTGAACCTGTTTCACTTCACCCTTTCATAAAGAAAATTTTTGGATGATAGACGACTCGTTGAGCATTGAGCTCATCTTGTTTCTAGTATTTGAATCATAGGATGCTAGTCCTATTGTTCGGTACTTTTCATCCACCTAAAAACAATTCAACTCACTCAAAACCCTTTTATCGCTCATACGCGATCATCAAAACTCTTTTCGGACAAAGAGTGTGCAATAGTCGTTTCAAATACGAGCAAGGACTTAAGCTTTTCAAACAAACAAAACAAGTCTAGTTCAAAGCATTTGAAGCGTCTAAACTGCGATTTTCGAGATAAAATCAATACAACCAATTAAAAGCCTTTTTAAGAGGAACTACGAGTTTTGACTTTCCCATTGCGAGGAATATGTAGGCTGCGGTTACGAAACCGTGCCAAACTCAAATAATAAGAAACAAATTTTGTTTTCTTTTAGTATCCATAACTTAGTAAACACACACACAAGCGTAGAGTTAAATGGGTCCATCAGTACGATGGATGTAAAGGTGCTAATACCTTCCTTACACGAGCTCCGATCCCACTTTTGGTCACGAACCGCCTTATCCGCTTGTTTGGGGTTTTATCTATATTTCCCCGTTCTTTTCAGAACGAATAAAATTAGGTGGCGATTTCACCTGTTTTCGAGAATTTAAAAGATTTTTGAAAATCGAGTTGCCTCACTCGCTATACCAAATGCTTTTCACACCACCCACTCTTTTTCAAAGTTCAAACTCTTTTCAAAACGAAACATTTCCGAACACTTTGTATACACTCCTACATGAGTCATTACGAAGTCAAAGCGAAATGCCCTTTTTCAAAACATTTTTGTCAAACACACAGAAAGCAATTTTAAAAGATCTAGAGCAACTAAGAGCCTGTAGAATAAACTGCGGATGGAAAGTGGTGCTAATACCTCCCTTTTCATAACCATTCTCCCGAACTCAGAATCTAAACGAAGGTCTTTTTCTGTACTTTTACCTTCCATAATTGGATAAAAATAAAAGTCGGTGGCGACTCTTGCTATCCGCACATTTGCGATACAAAAATCCACAAAGTCGAGTTCACCGTATTCTGAGCTGGCGACTCTTTTGGGAAACCTAAAGAGAATTGCCTTAGGATTTCTAGATAACTTTTATTGCTTTTTGTTTGACTTGTATGCTTTATCTTTAAGGGTTGCTTGGGTATTATATTTGTGGGGATCCTACACGGGATCGGGTTTCCTTTTAGGTAAGTAGCATTAAATCATGACCGCTAGGCGTATAACTAAGCGGTCAACATGATGGCTACGTTAGCGTGACACTTTGGTTGTCCGATACTCTTCATTCCCTAGTTGAAGATAGTATTTGGCTTCTGCGTGGTGTCATCAGCGCTAACTAAACTTTTAGAACCTTAATTGACCCATCTTGGCCATTAGAAGGTAGTGAGATGGCGGCTTTGGTGTACCGAGGTTGGTTGATACTCGATGCTCGCTCATTGAGATCGGACTTTTGGGATATTTTCGATCGACCACTTGGCGTCGTATTGAAATAACGCCTACGAGAAAGATCTATGATATGAGATTCCTAGAACCGGTTACTATTATAGAGACGGGATGAACCAACTCGAACTTTTGGTGGGGTAATCACCTATACCTCATGCAAGCCTTAACCCTAGGCTCATTGTGTGAATTGTTTGTGTGACCTAAACATGACATCATGACATCATTTGCATTGCATATCATTTCTAACTATTTCAGGACCTAGGGTTTATCTTTGCTCTTTTTGTAGGAATTATGGCTTCTAGAAAGACTATCCGAATCGACCATGGGTATACCTTCTCGACTCAAAGAATTGGTTTGAGAATTCCGACCATGCTCGGTTCATCAAAAGACATGGTTATCTACTCGACTTGGTTATCTCGGTTTGAAGAAGATATGATGCATGTCCTATTCCAATTCTTCGATCCGAAATACCATTGCTTTACATTCCCAGATTATCAGTTGGTTCCTACCTTGGAAGAATTCTCTAAGCTACTTGGGATACCCATTCTTGACCAAATGTCATTCACCGGTCTAACAAAGGTTCCTAAGTACGAAGACATCGCATCCGCTTTGCATCTTAAGCGTTCAGATATTGAAGCCAATTGGGAAACAAGAAGCGGAGTTAAGGGTTTACTTTCCAAGTTTCTAATTAAGAAAGCCCGAGAATTCCTCAAAGTTATGAGTTTCCATGCATTTGAAGACATTGTGACCTTGCTAATCTATGGTTTGGTTCTATTCCCTAACTCGGATCAATTCATAGATGTCAATGCCATCAAGTTATTTCTTGCCCGCAATCCAGTGCCTACTTTACTTGGAGATATCCTGCATTCTCTCCACACTCGTACCACTAAGAGACAAGGAACTCTCATGTGTTGCATACCGTTACTATCAAGGTGGTTTATTTCGCACCTTCCTCCATCAGTTTTGAAGAATGAACAAAGGTTGAGATGGTCTCAAAGATTAATGTCACTCTCTCATTCAGATATTCGTTGGAAGGACTTCACTTTCATCGAGCGTTGTGGAAAATTCCCTAATGTACCACTACTTGGTATAAGGGGAGGTATTACTTACAACCCTTCTCTAGCTCTACGTCAGTTTGGTTTTGCTCGAAAAGATGGTCCACATGATATGCTTCTCCAAGATATTGTGTTCGATTACAATCCGATCTCGAGTGCAAGCGAAGGTTTATACGCTTGGGGCATGGTAAAGAAGGCGATACCAAGACTTTGGGGCACCGAACTCCATTCCTTGGGAACCTTACCTCAAATGGGTGCGAGCTCGAGCTCAAAACCTCATGATGCCATTCACGCTGTTACTATAATTATGGAACTGTTGCTATAGGTGGCGTACCTATCTGGTTCTCCATCTGACATGCCTCTTGATTTTGAAGACTTGAAGAGATCTGGATTCAATTAAAAGAAAGGGATACCTTTGAAGCTCGATGCTATGCAAGTGAGAAGAAAGTGCTAGAGTTGACCAAGCTACTTCATGGGGGCGAAACATCAACTACCTCGGCACAGAGAGCGCCCATGGGAGACTTAGAGCTTTAGGATTTTATGCTTTTCTTTTATTGTTTTGAACTATCTCTTGTACTTAAAAGAATAATAAAGAGTACTAATAAATGTTTGCTTTTGCTTGTTTAACAAATTTAAATCTCTAAGGTCCTTGAAAACATTGCATTGCATTCATAAACATCATAGCATAGCATAACATTGCATCATAGGTACATTGGAGATTGGTTTTCTCATTTGCTCGCTATTTATTTTAGCGAAATGGGCGATCATCAAGATCTCCAAGCTCAGAATACTCGGTTTAGTGAGATGTTCAGCTTGGTCCAAGGCCAAGAAGATCTGAAGAAGCTCATCAACGAGAAAAGAAGGTTGTTGGTCTCCTCAACATGGCGGGGCTTACAAAGGTGGTCCTAAGAGGGTCGGTCGAATCTCGGAAGGAAGTTTCAAGAAGGAAGATGAGCAAAGTAACAAGGGTGATGTGGTAGCCAGCATGAGTTTGAGAAGAACTATGATGATGGCCAATACTCTGATGAGGATGACAAGTACAAGCAACTTGAAGACCGTCTGAAATCTTTGTGGAAAACACGAAGATGTTCGGGTAGAATTTTGATAATCTGAGTCTTGTCTCGATGTTGTGATTCCTCCCAGTTCAAAGTTCCAATTTTGCTAAGTATCACGGCATGTCTTGCCCTAAATTTTGAAGTCTTATGTTGAAGATCAATCCCCATGAATGATTGTGGATACTTATTTTCAAGAGAGTTTGTCGGAACCTGTTGGAATGGTACTATCGACTAGAGAATGCCGTATCCGTGCTTGGAATGACTTGGTGATGCTTTCTCGAACGATATAGTACAATCTTTGAATTGACACCCACTCGCATGCAACTACAAAGCATGTCCATGGGTCGTGATGAGAAGTTCAAGGAGTATGCTCGAAATGGAGAGATCTAGCGAGGTTCAACCACCCTTGTCGATAGGGTTGGTTGATATGTTCATGGGAACAACGGGGCCCTTTCTTCATCATCGATTGGAAATTCTTGAGGATTCACCGACTTGATATTGATGATGGCGTATCGAAGTTGGTATCAAAGTGGAAAGATTCGGTAGAGACATCTTCAAGCTTGCGAAGAGATCTTTTGGTGGTAAGAAAGAAGCCAATCTTGTATGCGGTCGGAAAAGCCGAGCCAAGACCGGCCGTGCTCAATGCTGTGGGGCGGTTGTGATCTCGATCCTACATCGGCACAACCTCGGTGAGACAGCGTGGCGTAGCGCATAGCGAAGATAGTTCTGAAGATCAACATGCCATTGTCATAAGCTTGCAACACATGTTGAGCGGTGATAACCTTGAGGGATCCTCCTCGAATGTCAACACCTCCTCTCAAATACAATCCTAATGCTAAGTGTGCTTACCATTCCAATAGCCAGGACATAAATCTGATGATTGTTGGGCTACGAAGAACAAGATCAAGATATGATTGAAGCTAAGCAGTTGAATTTGATCCTCTGTTGAGACTCGAGATGTGATCAGCGCCAATGCCTAATCATGACAAGGGTTCCAATGTTGTTGGTGGCGATACTTATGTTTTCAACATAGATGACTTGACCATTCCTCGATGGTGTTAAGAAGAATTTGTTGCAAGTGGTGTCAACCAGGATGCCCGAAGAACTTTCGTTGGTGCCCATCCGCTGATGGTTGTGCTTGGTTGAGAAGGCGTGTTCGGTGCATGATGGATAACCGTGAGATACTATTACGAAACCACATGTGGAGCGTGTGAAGAAATGTCTAAGTTGAAGATCGAAGATGTGAGCAGCGTACCATCGTATGGGATACCTTGGGGCGACAATGGAAAATATGATTACATGGTGAAGTACCTTCATTCACGAGAGCTACAAGATTCCTATTGAAGATGTTAAAGCGGGATGGGGTGACGATTTCCCGAAGACTATCTGATGTTAACACCATAAGTTTCTCTGCGATCCTGTGCCAAGGTAGCACCTCTCATCATCACTTCTCCAAGACCAATTCCATATTCCTCTAACAAAGCCATCCCACGGAATTATGGGTGCGATGTTTACTATCATGGCGTCAAACAAGACCCTCGACTATTGAAGACCTTGCCATTGAAGCTACCATTCGACATTGACAACATCACGGATCCGATGGTGACGAGCAGGAAGAGTATTCTCTCGATATCTCTCCTCCAAAGACAACTGCGACTCCACTCGCATTCCGGTTATTCAACCCATTCCCCGAGCTAGAGGAAAGAACGTTGACTCATCTGCTCAACCAAAAGTACCAAAGGAAGTTCGAAGACACCTCGAACAAGAAATGGAGGAATGCGAAGATTATCAAGAAGAGTGACTACAATGTTGTGGAGCAGTTGGGACGAGACTCGTCCCGGATCTCCATGCTTGCTCTGCTCTTGTGCTCAAGGCTCATACTAGCCTTGGTGAAATTTAGAAGAATGCTCATGTGCCGCAAGACACTACTTGATCAATTTGAAGTTTGTATTGCTAGCACGGCTGCCAACAACGGCCTAGGCTTCTCGATCTTGATTTGACTCCGGAAAGAAACACAACAAAGCCTTGCACATCTACGGTGAATGCAAGGGCACTACATTATCTCATGTCTTGGTGGATACGGTTACTCTGAATATCCTTCCGAAGGCGCTTTTGATCGGCTTGATGTCGAAGGGTTGGTTCTAAGACCAGTGACATTATTGTGAGAGCTTTTGATGGTTCTAGCGACGATGCTTGGAAAGCTCACTCTGCTGTTAAAGTCGGTTCCGGACTTTTGACTCTACTTTCTTTGTCATGGACATTAGTCCGACTTACTCTTGCCTACTTGGGCCCTTGGATACATGGGGCGGTATACCTTTCGAAGCGAAATACCGGTGAAAGGAAGGTTGTCACGGTATGTGGTGAAGAAGTATAGTCGGTCATCTGCATCGTTCCGTTACCTCGAGATGGAAGGTGAATTCTTTGAGACTCCTGTCAAGCTTTTGAAACAATTCCCGAGTCATGCTGTTGACTCTCTGTCACTCTGAAGTTACACAAGCCACCTAGGATGGCCTCATTGAAAGATGCTCAGCTGCTTGTTGAAGGTAGTTCTATTTGGGGACGCTCCGATCTTCCTTTCAAATTTGACAAGGCGGTTTAGGCTTCACCATCAAAGGTCGAAGATGATACGCCCGAGCGTGCGACCAACTTCCTTTCGCATCGCGGTGGAATCCATGCTATAGAAGGCGGCGACGGCGACATCAAAAGTGGATCTTCGACTCCAGACAAAGGGCTCAGCAATTGGAAGATTGAAGACGTCACACCAATCTCCTTTAGCCAGGAGTAATTGCTCTTGTTTTATTTTGCTTTTCGTATTTCTTTATGTTTTGAACAATAAACTTTGAAAGCCTAATGCCTTGCCCGGGGCATCATGGCTCGTTTGCGAGGTTATTATCATTGTTTGCGTATTTTCATTCAATAAATCGTTGGACTTTTGCATTCAATTGTGTTTTCTTTCTTTTACTTTATCACCCCTTCAAAAAGCTATGTGTTTCTTACACACACCCACGTGATACACTACAGAATCACTCCGAATCTCGTTAATAACAGCTATGCTATTGCTAAATATGACTTGATAATCCGATCTACCAAGAAGATGAAAGTGAGGAAGATTGTGAAGTGCGGGAGAACTTGCGGATTTCTGACAAGAAGAGCGAGTTATCTGACCACCACGAAGAACAAGTTGAGGTTGTGAATTTGAGTACCGACAAAGATAGAAAAGAGATCAAGATAGGGCGGGTCTTGAGCGATGTCAAAGAAAGGTTGATTCGGATGCTACGAGACTACATTGAGGTTTTACTTGGTCATACGAAGACATGCTGGGCTTAGACATTGATATTGTGGTACACGATTGCCGACAAAGAAGGTTTTCTCGATGAAACGGAAGGTTCGTCGCGTCGTCACGAGATGTCGAGAGAAGATCAAAGCCGAAGTTATGGCGGATTCAATGCGGTTTCTTAGTACTTCTTATCCACGATGGGTTGCAAATGTGGTGCACATGCCTAAGAAAGATGGCAAAATGCGAATGTGTGTGGATTACGAGAGATCGAATAAGCGAGTCAGAAGGCGATTTTCCGCTCCTCATTGATGTTACGGTTGACAACACCGCTCGCATAAGGTTTTCTCCTTCATGGATGGTTTCTCGGTTACAATCGGATCAAAATGGCTCCGAAGACATGGAAGACTACTTTTGTTACAGGTGGGGCACTACTGCTACAAGGTTATGGTTCGGGTTGAAACGCGGGCGCCACTCATCGGTGCCATGGTGACATTGTTTCATGATATGATTCATCACGAGATAGAGGTCTCGTCGGCGACATGATAGCTCGATCACGGTGAAGAAGAACATCTTGATCATCTGACTGTTTGACAGTTGAAGAAGTGGTGAGACTTAATCTAACAAATGCACCTTTGGAGTCGGATGGAAAACTCCTAGGGTTCGTTGTCGATGGTAAAGGTATTGAGGTTGACCCGCCAAGGTTAGAGCCATTCAAGAGATGCGGCGCCCATGAGAAGGAAGTCGGAGGTTTCTTGGGCGGTTGAACTACATTGCAGATTCATTGCACACTACTGCTTTGAGCCAATCTTCAGTTACTTAAGAAAGATCAAGTGGTAGAATGGAATGGCGATTGCCGGATCGCTTTTGACAAAATCAAGGAGTACCTACGAATCCTCCTATCACGATGCCTTGAAGGAAGACCTCTTATCATGTACTTGGCGGTGTTAGAGAACTCGATGGGGTGTGTGTTGGGGCAACATGGCGAGTGCAGTCGAAAAGAGCATGCAATATACTACCTTAGCAAAAGTTTACCAGCGTGAAACAAGATACTCACAGATCGAGAAAACTTACAGCGCTTTAGCTTGGGCTGCTTTCGCCGACTAAGGCGATATATGTTGACTCACACTACCTTGTTGATTTCTAAGATGGATCAATAAAATACATATTTGAGAAACCGACTCTCTCGGAAGAATAGCAAGATGGCAAATGATCTTGACGAATCGACATCGGTACACCTCTCGAAGCGATCAAAGGAAGTGTAGTAGCCGATCATTTGGCTCATCAAGCCGTAGATGACTATCGATCTATGCGGTTCAATTTCGGATGAAGATGTTTTACTAATTCTGATTGTGAAGAACCGAGGCCAGACGAGGACACGAACAAGGATCCCGATGGACTATGGTCTTTGATGGAGCCTCAAACGCACTTGGCAATGGCATTGGCGCCATCATTACATCTCCATGCGGACACGCCTTTCACCGCGGATTATGTTTGATTGCACTAACAACATGGCGGTCTGGCGTGCATCATGGGTCTTAAAGGCTATTGACTTAAGAATCAAGTTTTACAAGTATATGGAGACTCGGCTTTGGTGATCGATCGGATAAAAGGCGAGTGGGATACAAAGCATCTGAATCTCATTCCGTGTCGAGCATGTTTTGAGTTTGATCCCTACTTGAGATTACTTTCCATCATATTCCACGAGAAGAGAATCGGTTGGCGGGCATTGGCTACTATGTCATCTATGTTCAAGGTTAGATGGGACAACGAGGCTCCCGGATCATCTTTGAGAAGTTTGACGAACCGGTATTGTTATGAGCTTGGCGAAAAGAAACCTTGGTATTATGATGTGAAGAGGTATCTTGAGACTCGAGGATATCCAGAGGGCATCGCTAATGATAAAGTTCATGAGAAGATTTGCATCCAAATTTTCCTCGATGCGACATCTATACAAGCGCGACCACGAGTTGTGCTTACTCCATGTGACCCGAGCGATGTGCGTATCATGGAAGAGTTACATGAAGGGGCATTTGGTACCCTCGATGGACACACCATGGCTAAGAAGATTTTGAGAGCAGGTTACTATTGGTCCACCATGGGGCGATTGTCACCGTATCGATCTTGTCACAAGTGCGGTTATGCCGACAAAGTACGTACCTCGGTACCTCTGAATGTTTTAACTTCTCCTTGGCCTTTTGCAATGTGGGGCATTGACATGATTGGAGAAATTAAGCCTGACTTCAATGGACATCGTTTCATCCTTGTGGCAATCGATTACTTTACCAAGTGGGTAGAAGCGACCTCGTATGCATCATTATCAAGAATGTTGTGGCTCGACTCATCAAGCATAATCTTATCATCGGTATGGCACTCCGAAAGGATTATCACGGATAAAGGCTCTAATCTCAACAACAAGATGATCACCGAACTACGCCGCGATTCAAGATCAAGCATCACAATTCTTCTCCATATCGACCTAAGATGAATGGCGCGATGGAAGCCCAACAAGAACATTAAAAGATTATCTGAGAAGATGGCGGTGACTTACAAGTTGGCATGAGATGTTACCATTGCTCTTCATGGTTATCGCACCACACGAACATCCGAGGGACCCTTTCTCTCTCGTATCACGGTATGGAAGCCGTCTTACCCATCGAGGTTGAGATACCCTCAACGAGTCCTCGGGAGGCGAGTTAGGCGAAGCGATTGGGTCGGACTCGCCTTGACGGATTAACTTGATTGATGAGAAGCGACTCGCGTCCATCGCCATGGACGGATCTATCGAGCGAATGATCGAGCATTTAACAAGAAGGTCAGCGTCGAGTCTACCAAGTCGATGATCTAGTAGTCAGCGCATCATTCTTCCACAAGGTGATCCGGGGCAAATGGACTCCCACCTATGAGGGACCATTTGTAGTCAAAGATTTTCCGTGGAGCTATGATGCTTAGCACCATGGATGGTGAAGACTTCCCACACATGCGAGCGGACATAGTCAAAAATACTACGCATACAAAGAGACCGCTAGGTCGAGGTCTGAGCAAAAATTAGGGATTTAAGCGTGCGACTATGTCTCTTCCGATCACCTACTTCGACTACTATCGACATTCAAGATTCAAATGGCGAAGATCAATTCCTCACTTTCTCTTGACAAGGAGATGAGATAGTTGAAATATATGAGTACTAGCATAGTTGGAACTTAACGAGATTGTTTCCGCATAGCTTTTACCTTCCTTGTGTATAAACTATTTGGCCATCATACATTTCAAATAAATGCAAGTTCTTTCTCTTTACAATTTTCCTTTGTTGTCGTTTGCAATAAGTCCAACGTTTGCTTTGAATGATTATCGCCTTGACAATAAGAATCTAATCGCAAACATATGAAAAGTGAACATACAAAAGTACTTACTGAGCTCGAGGAATTGAGATGGCGACAAAAGTCACCAACAACTTCCCAATGAGCAAAAGGGAATCCACGGCGCAATTCCACTCGACCAAGCAATGTTACATTGATCTCAAGCAGTAAACACCTCATCTCCAGTCAAGATATTTATCCCCTCAGCGGATATCTCTCAGTCCTTTCCTTTTTCCCCAGCGGCAGTATCCAGACTCGAGACTTGGTCAGATAGTGCATCGGAGGAAACTAAATCTTCATCCCCCAGCCAAAGATTGCAACGGGTTCCTGGCTCTTCCAACCCGGCCTCCCGGTAACTACCAATTGCTCTCTAGCGAGATCTACCTCGAAATCCCGGTGGGCGCCTCCTAAATTTCCTCGGCGGGATCTACATACAAGGTCCCCAGCGGATCGCCTCCCGATTCTCCTCGGCGGTCTATATATGAGATCTCCAACAAGAGTTTCTCATCTCTACCCTCCTCAACAATATCTAGGCCCAGGACTTGGTCAGATAGTGCATCGGAGGAATCCAGGATATCTTTCTTCTCTTTCAAAAGCGGAGTTCTCACCTACACAATTCCCCAGCGAAAAATCCTCAAGCAGGCGTCGACATCTTCTTCAAGATGGATATGTTTTGAAATATCACGACATTTATCATTCATACATTACTCATAAAGTCATAATTCATGCATATGTCATTCATATACACATCATGCATCATTCCTTGCATAAGACTAACAATATTCTATCAAAGTTTTTCTTGTTTTCTCCAAAGCAGTGTGATCACTTGAGGCAAAATAGGTCGAGTTAAGCCCGAATCGACGGAAAACTATCGAAGACCGCCCTTGGTTGTCCTCCGACGGGTCCGAGATTAAGCCCGAATCGGCGGAAAACTATCCGAAAGACCTCTGGTTATCCTTCGATATGAATGGATCAACACCGATGCTGACGGAAGCTATCCACATTTTGCCAACTATTTCCCTCGAGTAATCGGCCACGAAGATTTATTACGATCCCTTATTATCAGCGACTACAGTCGGCGTGCGACTTAGTTGCTTTGGATGGCATCTTAAGCCCATCTCCGACTATTTGTCAACGATTGCTTCACTTTCGAATCTGCATATATGGTTAAAATCAATGCAAACCAACAACTTCATTCAAGGAAATGAACACGAAGTCTAACATCGACTCCCTCGGATGGCATCTTAAGCCCATCTCCTCTCCTTTCGAGAAGCCCACGGAGCCTAGCGTCGGCTCACTTTCAGCAGTCCTCCTATCGGTGATCTTGAGTCTAGCGTCGACTCATTCCCAGCTTCTCCAAATGGCATCGTAAGCCCATTCCGCATCATCGACCAATGCGAGTGCAAATTTTCGGTGTACTCGGTGTTCAATCATCTTCTACCTCCAGTCACGAAAGACAAGCATGTCAATCTAACCCTTCGGTACAAGAAGATTGAGCAGGGGTGTCATACCCCAAAATTTTCCCTCCATCTACTCAAAATTTCATACATCCCTACTCAAGGATTCCTCGAAGTGGACGGACAAACTCTCTCCTAGGCAATCAACCCAAACTAGGGTTTGGTATCTCTCAAGTCAAGATGAATTTCCAACATCTCCAATGGTCTTCATGCTTCCTCATATGCTTCAAAGATTCTCCATGACAAGTTTCAAGCCTCACAAGTCAAGTTTCCTCAGACAATTGCTCAGATGGTTGAAAATCAGTTGTATTGGACAAAAAGTCAACTATGGTCAACATACAGTCAAACTTCATAATTTTTGGTCAACATCCTCATTTTGAAGTTACATTCATCATTTGATCAAGGGTTGATCATGATTCATCAAGAAAACTCAAGATTTGCTCAAAAGTCAAACTTTCTAAATTAGGGTTTCTAGGTGAAAAGTCAATGAACTTTGGTGATCATAACTTTCTCATACTTTCTCGAAATTTTCCACCAAATCTCATTTTGAAGGAAATTCAATTCTCTACAACTTCATGTCTCACAAGAATGTCAAAAAATTTCATTTGAGAGGTATAGCTCAAAACATTACAGTCCTTTTCAAAGTCAACAAAAGTCAACTTTTGTTTTGAACATATATTGAGCATGGTAACTCAATTGAGATGAGACCAAAAGGTTGGTTAGAGGACTCTTAGTGATTTCTAAAAGTCCAAGAACACTCAAAAATGTGGAAAATTGAGCAAGATACACCATTCACAAGTTGGGCAATTTTGAAAGAATGCACAAAGAGATACTTCTAAAATCAATTTTTTGCAAATGGGCTTGCTTTTCTTCATCAAACTTATTCCTCATACAATTAGGAATATCCAAGCCCAATGCCATGAATTTTTATTTTATTTTTCTATTTAATTTGGAATTTATTCATTTAAATACAAATTAAATTTTAAAATAAAGTATAAAATTAAAAATTAATTGCAAGATTGATTTTATTCTTTCCTTGAGACTCAAGTAACTCACCAAGGCCAGCAATTTTCGAAATTAGATCAAATATGGCAAGATTGGATTGGAAATTAATCAAGTTTTGAAAATTTGATTTTATACAAAAATCAAATTTGATTTTCATTGAATGGTGATTGATTCTTACCAAAAACAATGCCAAATCCTTCCAGTACTTATACCTGATGCATACCACACGAAAGAAAGGAGAAAGATTGCTCTAAGAACCCTAACCTAAAAGCAAAAAAACCGTGGCAAACAAGCAAGTGTCAATCATACTTCCAGCCGTTTTCAATCGTTTTTGAGGATTCCATTGCATTCCTTGAGGTCTTTAGAGTCGATCCAGACTCTTACATCATTCAAAACCATCAAGAATTCATCAAACACGATTTCGGTTTGTCAAGTTTCTTTCAAAATCGATTTTCATCATTCATGCATTATTAACCTGTTTTGATTGTTTGTTCATGTTTAGAATCAAGTTTGCAAGCGATCGGCAAGATCGTGTTTCCATGGCACGAATCGTGATATACCATAGCTAGGGTTTACGAGCTCGAATTAGGGCTTTGTTTAAATGGAAAAATTGGACCATGAGACCTATACCATCGTGTTCGGAATGCTTCAGGAATCAAACCATGGCCTTAGATGTCATTTATATTATGTATCTTGTGTTTTGATTTTGCGGGACTGTAGTCGAGCAAAGTCGGCGCTATCTTTCAAAAATTCAAAGGTTGAAGGCGATGGATGGCGCGCGAAGCCGAGGGCAGGCGTGTTTTAATCCCACTCGCCGTTTTCAAACACGGATGCACACATGGCGTGGGTAAAGGCTCTCATGTTTCCGGATGCCCTCGAGGTCATGGGTTCGAACGACCGAGGACCATTCTCTTTTTCTTTTCACAAACTTTCAACTTTTCAATATTTTCCTATTTTCCTTTTATTTTAATATTTACATGTTATTTTAATTAATTTCATATTTTATTTCGCATTAAAACTCATCAAAATTAATTTTCTTTTATATTACTTTCATAAAATCTTTATTTAATTTAATAAATCAAAAAATACATTTTTGCATGCATCTTTATTTTTATTTATAATTTTGCATTTAAATCACTTTTAATTCATTTTTAATTATTAAAATGCATCTAAAAATCCCAAAAATTTATTTTAGCATATTTATATTATTTCCAGCATGTAGTAATTTTCTCATATAAAATTTTGCATTTTTTCTAACATTTTCTCTTATTTCGATTTCATCATATTTTCCAATTTCTCATCGTTTCACAGGTTATTCCGCTTCAGACGTTTCTTTACCGTTTTCAGTTTATTTTTCAATAATGTAACTGTATATGGGATGTAATAGTTTAAAATTAGGTCTTTTATTTTACGCATTTTAAATTATGTATCTGCCCCAAAGCCTTGTAATAGCGTAGGATTTACCTTTCCGCATCTTTACATTCCGCATTTTACTTTCCACTATCAATTGCTAGTAACTAGGCGTGTATGGCAAGATAATAATGAACTTAGCCCACTAATTTTCAAGATAAAATATCTGAAATCAACACACTTCTTTCACACCGCACTTAGGGTAATTCTCTCGATGCCTTTCGAATTCAAGCGGTCATGTCCCTCGAGCGTAGAGGTATCCTAGCATCGTTGCCTTCAAACAAATCATCATAGTCCCTTGATACAAAGATCATAAGACCCACGATGTCGCCTCCGAATACATGATCTTGACCCTCGATTGTCGCCTACGAAAATGATGATAGTCCCTTGAATGTGCTAGGATACTTCCTGAGTTGCCTTCATGACCATCCGATGTCCCGAATGTCCGCTTACATCCAGAATGGAGCTACCTATCAACTAATGGTACGGCTGGCTATTCTAAAGGAATGTAAAAGTACGAGACGACCAATTACGAGTGGGTAATAAGTCTTTTAGTTGCTCGCTCTACCAAATGCTTTTCACACCACACACTCTTTTTCAAAGTTCAAACTCTTTTCAAAACGAAACATTTCCAAACACTTTGTATACACTCCTACATGAGTCATTACGAAGTCAAAGCGAAATGCCCTTTTTCAAAACATTTTTGTCAACCACACAGAAAGCAATTTTAAAAGATCTAGAGCAACTAAGAGCCCGTAGAATAAACTGCAGATGGAAAGGGGTGCTAATACCTTCCCTTTTCATAACCATTCTCCCGAACTCAGAATCTAAACGAAGGTCTTTTTCTATACTTTTACCTTCCCTTAATTGGATAAAAATAAAAGTCGGTGGTGACTCTTGCTATCCGCATATTTGCGATACAAAAATCCACAAAGTCAGTTCACCGTGTTACAACAAGTCAAAAGTTTCAATACTTAGAAAATTTTCTAAGTGTTAAAATTTCTTATTTTTTCCAAACTTCATGCCATTTTTTCACCTAGTTCCATTTTGAATTGGAAAAAACTCAAAACATGAAAGTTGTAGCTTTTGAAACAAGCTTTCCAAAATGTCCAAGAACTCACAAATTCATGGAGTCTAGCTACACTTTTGAAATTGAAACATAAGGCTCCATGAACATGATTTTTCAAGGTCAAAACTTCACATTATAGGTCATTTTGTGATTTCTTCATCTAGAAGCAATACAACCTTGCCAAATGGATTGTAGAATTGATAAATATCAGCTAGATATGATTGAGATGAGATAGAATCAATTTGAAGATTTTTCACACATGGTAAAAAGCGGAAACTTCCTTTTTCTTTGCAAAAGTCATTCTTACCCTTTAAGTTATCTTTGAATTTCCAAAAAGCCATGTACTCTTGCCTAACATTTTCAGAACCATTGGCCTATAAATAGATCACCATTTCAAGTTCAAAACCACACCAAAGTAATGCCAAGACATACTTTCCTTCCACTTTCTCCAATTTCTCAAATCATAGTTCAAAATGGAGAGATCATGCAATTTTGAAAAATTATGAATAAACATAAGATCTTTGGTGTCCAACATGTTTTAATGTCAACATATAACTGGTTTACAACTTAAAATCAAACTGAAAACAAGTAAAAATCAGAATTGCATTTTCCATTTTTCAAACTTGCAAAACTGCCTTATGATTCAAATTTATGGCTAGGCTAGATTAACTTGTGTTCCAAGCATTCAAACATCATCTATGAACCTCATAGACATGATCCAAATCAATCACAGCAAACTGTAACACCTTTAACCACGATTTCCAGTTTCGTTTTTGAGCTTATGCAGGTGGACTTGGCTGGAGAGTTCCAGGGAGATTCAAAGCAAGCATACCATTCCTACAGCTTCCCTAGCATCCGTTGAAGCTCACACACTCTTCAAATCCATTCTAGAAACACGTTTACACCTTCTTCGATCTCAACTTGCACAGGTATGAACATGAACTGGGATATCATGATTCTTTGAACTTAAATGAAAAAACTCTTGGCCAATCTCTCTCTGCACTAATCACGATCATAAGCCCTCAAAAAAATCAAAGAATCATCAACTATGCATCATTTAATTTGAAATCTTAGTTTCTAGGGTTCTTCATGATTCCAGAAATTCAATCATGCTAGGATAAAAATAAATGAAATTAACAGTTATCTTCGTATTCCTTGTTCAAAATCGAGCAATTTTCATGTTTACTTCACTGAATTTCATTGAGAAACGAAGATTATAGCTGGGTTTGAAAAATCTGAGAATCAAAACGAAGAACAAGCTTGCGCGCGTGTTCTTGAATTTTTTTTAAATTCAAATTTTCCAATATCTTGTTTACACATGTTTCTGGTTTCTAAACACAAACGCGCGTTTGTCCCAGTGGTAGCTAGCTTTCCTGTAGTTCTTTGTGCCACGTATGCTACCCAATGGTCATGGGTTCAACTCTCCACAAGACCATTCTTTTTAAAACTTTCATATTTTTTTCATGTTTTTTCACAAACTTCACAATTTTTTTTTAACCAATCAAAACTCCTTATTTTAAGGTGATTTTTTGGACACTTGTCAATAAATGTATCTATTTTATGATAGTGCAAAAATTTTCAGAAAAAAAACTTTCATCTGATTATATTTTAATCGAGCAAGCAGCGTTACGAGCACTTTTTCAAAACACTTTTAAAGGTGAATTTTTCAAGTTTTCGACTTCCGATTCTTTTCAAAACTTCTCATAAATGAACTTCACATTTCAAAACACTTTCAAAATCATTTTTCAAAACTTTTCATCAAACTTGCATCTTTTTACCATGATCAATCCGATTTAAACGATAAAACCGAATTCGTTTTCTCTCAAATTTCTTAATCGATCATGGGCCTCCCTCACGGTGTAAGTCCCATAACATTCTTTTATGTACATATTTTTCCTCTTGTACATATTAACAACATTCTTTTATGTACATATTTTTCTGTACATATCAAATTCTCTTCAGATACATACAATTTTCATCTGTACATAACACAGATACTTCTTTTATACTCAAGAACAGACAAACTTCGATCGTTTGTTTTTTTTTCATTTCACTTGTGTATACATAAATCAACATTCTTTATGTACATACATACCTTTTCCTTGTACATATCAATTTCTTTCCATACAAACTTTTATCTGTACATAATACAGATACTTTTCACAAACAAACTTTGGTCAATTGTTTCTGTTTCGTCTGTATATACATTTTACACTGAATACCATTGATATTAAAATGAGCATTATTCCCTGTGAAACTGCTTTTAAATCAATGGGCCACCCTTATGGTGTAAGTCCTAACCCTCCTATGTACATCCATCTTTCTCTGTACATAAATACTCGTCCGTGTACATACTTACTTCCTTGTACACAATTCAAACTTGTAAATAATCACGTTACGCTCGTTTCAAACGTTCGTTTCACAGACACTTGTTTATATTTCATAACTTTTATAAATAAACATCATGCATTGTTTATATTTCCTTCATAAATTCCTGTGAATACATATCACACGCACACACTTGTTTATACAGCTGTCTAATTATAACATAACCATTAGTCTAACCAATAGGTTCCCCACAGTTGTAGCCTCCGCTTGGGCTTTATACAAGATAATTCATCACCAGCATGAATTTAGCCTCCGGTTGGGCTTCATATAAGATAACACTCCCCTGTTGAGTCAGCCTCCTCCTGGGCTTCGTTCAAAAGAACTCCTCATTGAGTTTAGCCTTCTCTTGGGCATCATACAATGAAAGAGATAGGAAATCTCTTATGACCTCTATTGGGCTTCCAATACAAAGAATCACCCGCGTTAGGATAGAACCATAAGAGTATAATTTCCCGGTGAAATTGCTCTAAATTCCAAAAGGATGGTTTCCCCGTGAAATCCCTTTTAACACAAAGCCAGCCATACCCTATAGCTTCCTCTTGAGCTTCATACAACGACCCTCGATGACCCTCGGAATGCCTCCTCTTGGGCTAACAATACAAGGACCCATGGGCTTCTTAAAAGCATCCCTTTAATCCAATCAATTTCTCCTCGAGATTTAGACATCTATCATCTCTATGGAAGAAGTATCTCATCTATCATATTACATACAGTCAAAAACTTTTCAAACTCTTTTCAAACTCTTTTCAAACTGTTTTCAAACAAAAACATCTCTTAATTGTAAGTGGTAACGCTTGTACGCTCAAGCAAAACACCCAATGCTTACAGTTAAAAGATTCAATCAATCTTTTTCAAACATCTTTCTTAAACATGTAAGTGGTAACGCTTGTACACTCAAGCAAAACAACGATAGCTTACGACGAAAGATTTTAATCAAACTTTTCAAAAAAATGTATGTGATGAAATAGATTAGATACATTTTTCATTAAGATGACATTTGTCTTTCTCTTACTAACATCTCGTTGCTTTCCACTAGCATAAGTGGGAACTACGATTGCTCTGACTTTCTCAACATCCTTTTGAGAATACGTGAACACAGGTCTCATCCTTGAGCAAATTTCTATCTCCCTCAAACCAAACAAACCATAGATCCCTGTAGATCCGAGCTACAAATGCTCTGATTCCCACTAGGGGATATGTATGCAGAAGATCCATAGATCTTTGCGAGCACAATAATAACAAACCTAGAATCCCACATAATCTATCATTCTTAAAATCCCAAAGGAGAAACTTTCCCAATCATAGAAATAGCAATTAAAACACACAAACATATCAAATATATTCATATATAAAGCTATAGATAACTATATATAATTAGGGTGCTCCATCTATTCCCTTTATATAACAATCCCCCTTACTCAGAATCTCCCCAATGCGTTACGTCTAGTTTGCGCTAGTCGTTATGCATATCAATATCAATTGAGGGTATTACAGCTTTCCCCTTTGTCATAATCATTAAATCATCTTTCTTGTGTTGAAAATAATAAAGCTTGATGCTCGCGGCATCTTTATAAACAAATCAAAAGAGTAAATCGTTTCGAGCCAGAGAATCTGAATTCACGTTCAAATCCTCTAGCGCGTCACCTTTTAACGCGAACACAATGCAATGTTTTCAAGGACCTTAGAGATTTAAATTTGTTAAACAAGCACGAACAAACATTTATTAGTTCTCTTTTTATTATTCTTTTTTTTAAGTACAAAATATAGTTCAAAGCAATAAAAGAAAACATATAAATCCTAAAGCTCTAAGTCTCCCATGGGCGCTTCCTCTTGGTGCCGAGGTAGGCGTTCATGTTTCGCTCCTCGTGAAGTAGCTTTGTCAACTCTAGCACTTTCTTCTCACTTGCATAGAAGCGTATCCCTTTCTTCTTTAAGCTAAATCTAGGATCTCTTCAAGTCTTCAAAATCAGTAGGCATGTCAGGATGGAAAACGGTATAGGGTTCATCACCTATAGCAACAGGTTCCATAATTACGGGTAGAACAGGCGTGAATGGCATCATGAGGTTTTGAGCTCGAGCTCTCACCCATTTGAGGTAAGGTTCCCAAGGAATGGAGTTTTGGTGCCCCAAAGTCTTGGTATCAGTCTTCTTTACCATGCCCCAAGCGTGTATGAACCTTCGTCGGTAATTCTGAAGATCGTGATTGTAGTCGAACACAATATCTTGGAGAAGCATATCATGAGGACCATCTCTTCGAGCATAACCAAACTAACGTAGAGCTAGAGAAGGATTATAAGTGATACCTCCCCTTATGCCAAGGAGTGGTACATTGGGGAATTCTCCACAACGTTCAATGAAAGTGAAGTCCTTTTGAGAGAAGAGACTCCAACGGATATCTGAATGAGAGAGTGCCATTAGTATTTGAGACCACTTCATTCTTTGTTCATTCTTCAATACTGATGGAGGAAGGTGCGAAATATACCACCTGGAAAGTAACGGTATGCAACACATAAGAGTTCCTTGTCTCTTAGTAGTACAGTGTGGAGAGAATGCAGAATATCTCCAAGTAAAGTAGGCACTGGATTACGGATAAGAAACAACTTGATGGCGTTGACATTTATGAATTAATCTGAGTTAGGGAATAGAATCAAACCATAGATTAGCAAAGCCACAATGTCTTCAAATGCATGGAAACTCATAACTTTGAGGAATTCTCGGGCTTTCTTAATCAAGAACTTAGCAAGTAAAGCCTTAACTACTTCTATTTTCCCAATTGGCTTCAATGTCCGCGCTTAAGATGTAAGCGGATGCAATGTCTTACCTAGGAACCTTTTCTAAACCGTTGAATGGCATTTGGTCAAGAATAGGTATCCCAAGTAGCTTAGAGAACTCTTTCAAGGTTGGAACTAGCGATAATACAGAATATAAAGCAATGGTGTTTCGGATCGAAGAACGGAATAGGACATGCATCATATCTTCTTCAAAAAGGTAAGTCAATAACCATGTCTTTTGATGAGCATGGTCGAATTTACGAAACCAATTCTTTAATGAGAAGGTATACCCATGAAGTTGATTCGGATAGTCTTTCTAGATGCCATAATCCCTACAAAGCAAAGATAAATCCCTAGGTCCTTGAAATAGTTAGAAATGATATGCAATGCGATGATGTCATGATGTCATGTTTAGCACACACAAACAATTCACAATGAGCCTAGGTTTAAGGCTTGAAAGAGGTATAGGTGATTACCCACAAAAGTTTGAGTTGGTTCATCTGTCCTATAATAATAATTCTAGGAATCTCATATCATTGATCTTTCTAGCGTTTATTTCAATACGACTACCAAGTGGTCGACAAAATATCCCAAAAGTCGATCTTAATGGCGTAGCCAACCTTAGTCCACAAAGCCGCCATCTCACTACCTTCTAATGGCCAAGATGGGTCAATTAAGGTTCTAAAAGTTTAGTTAGTGCTTGATGACACCACGAAGCCAAATACTATCCTCAACTTGGGAATGAAGAGTATCGGGACATCCAAAGTGTCACACTAGCGTAGCCATCATGTTGACCGTTTCGATATCGTCTAACAGTCGCGACGATTTATTGCTACTTACCTAAAAAACTCGGATCCGGTATAGGATCCCCCAACAAACATAATACCCAAGCAACCCTTAAAAGTAAAGCAAGCAAGTCAAACAAAAAGCAGTAAAGATGATCTAAAAATCCCTAAGGTATTCTTTCTTTTAGGGTCTCCCGTGATCGCCAGATTCATGTCTGTGAACGACTTTGAGATTTTGTATCGCAAATGTGCGGATCGCCACCGACTTTTCTTTTATCCAATTAAGGGAAGGTGAAAATAACAGAAAAGACCTTCGTTAGATTCGAGTAAGGAGAAGGTTATGAAAAGGAAGGTATTACCACTTTCCATCCGTAGTTATCTACGGGCTCTTAGTTGCTCTTTAGATCACTTTAAAAATTGTGCTTTCTGTGTGTTTGACAAAAATGTTTTGAAAAGGCATTTCGCTTTGACTTTGTAATGATTCAAGTAGGAATGTATACAAAGTGTTCGGAAAATGTTTCGTTTTGAAAAGAGTTTTGAACTTTGAAAAAAAAAGTGTGTGGTGTGAAAAAGTATTTTGATAGAGCAAGCAACTAAAAGTCTTATTACCCACCCAGAATGGTCGTTTTCGTGTTATTTTACGTTCCTTTAGAATAGCGCTATCCATACCATTAGTTGGTAGGTAACCCTATTTGTTGGATGTAGGAGGGACACTCGAAGGGACATCGTATGGTCATAGAAGGCGACTTGTAGGAAGTATCCTAGCACATTCGAAGGGACTATCATCATTTTTCGTAGGCGACAATCGAGGGTCAAGATCATGTATTCGGAGGTGGGTCTTGATCTTTGATCGAATCAAGGTGATGATTTGTTTTGAAGCAGCGGTGCTAGAATACCTCTACGTTCGAGGACATGACCACATTTGAATCGTAAGCAAAATTACCTACGGTGCATGTGTGAAAAGAGTGTGTTGATTCAGATATATGTTATCTTGAAAATTAGAGTGAGCTATGTTCAATTTTATCTTGCCATACACGCCTAATTACTAACAGTTTATAAGATGCGGAAAGTAAATTGCGGAAAGTAAAATGCGAAAAGATAAATCCTACGCTATTACATGGCTTTGGGGCAGATACATAATTGAAAAGTGCGGAAAATAAAATTCCTAATTAAACTATTACATCCCATTAATTACAAAAAAAGAAAAGCGATAAAATAACACATAACAAATGAAAAAAAATGCGAAATTGCATAAGAGGAAAATGTTAGTAAAAATAATAATTTTTGAATGAGAAAATGTTTTCATGCTAGAAATAACATTAATATGCTAAAATAATTTTTTGGGATTTTTTGGAGTTAATTTAATAATTAAAAATCAATTAAAAGCTATTTAAATGCAAAAATAGAAATTAAATAAAATATGCATGCAAAAATAATATTTTTAATTTTAAAAATTAAATAAGCATTTTTATGATGAGTATGCAAAAAATAAATATTTTTGGTATTTTTTAAATGCATGATAAAAATATTAAAAGATAAATTAAAATGGATGGAAATATTAAAAGAAAATAAAATAGAAAAGCAGAAAAATGGTTAAAGTTTGCAAAGGAAAAAGAATGGTCTGGTTAGGCTCGGGAGACCATTGATGGAATCTTCCACGACCAACGCGTTAACTACTACGCCACTTGCGCCGTGTCAAAGAATCCAAAATCAATTGTTTTTTAATGTAAACATGTCATGGATGTGTTTGAAAACAAGTCAGCACGCGTGGACCCTAGTTGGAACGAGGGAACAAATCAGGAAGCTTCAAAATGCCACACATGCCTCGCCGGTTTCAACATCGGTCAACGACTCGAGCCCAGCTCGGTCGTCTTCCGATCGTCAAAAAACACCAAAATAAGCCAAATAAAGAACAAGGAAGACCTTATCCCCCTAAATCGACCATTCCGAATTCAATGGTGGTGTTGGTTTTGGTTGAATCGACCTGTAACTACCATTTCGAAGCTCATCAGTTCGAAAAACCCTAATCATGGCAATATGTGATTTTGACATTCAAGCTTGCAAACGATTGCCCAGATCAATCATATGGAGTCTCATGAACACATTAAAACCATTAGAATTAATTAAAACAAGCAGATAATAAAAATGCAATTTCAAGAAAATTTTGAATATGTATGAACATGTATGCATCGATTCAGGCTGTTTCAATCATTGGTAATGATGTGTATTTACTCAAACTTACCCTAGGAATGCAATGGAGTGATTGAGAGAGGCTGAAAGTGGCTGCAAAGTAAAACTCGAATTTTGACAATTTGAGAAAATTTTTGACAAAATAAGGGTTGTGTATGGGGCTAGGGTTTTGTGTCCTTTGATGTGCAGCTTGCTTGGTATTTATAGAGTGAATTGAGAGGGCAAAGAGAGTGAAAAAAGATTGGATCTTGAATGTGCAATAAATTTCTTTCAAATAAAATCAAATTTTGGAAAAAAATTGATTTTCTCTTCAATATGAGAGCTAGCACGAATTTGGTATGTTTCATGGGCTATCTTGGACCTCAAGCTTGATAAAAATCCACTCCTCTTGAAAATATATCTTATTTTCATATTTTATATAATTTAATTTTGAGTTAAATGGTTTAAAATTCAAAAATAAATCAATAAAATAAAATATGGTCATGGCAAGGCATCAATAGGTCACAAATAATATTATGATCAAGTTTGGATCATAAAATTATAGGCCCATTTGGAAAAAATTGGATTTTGACAAATATCTCCTTTTGTGCAATTGTTCAAAAATGCCCAACTTGTGAATGGTGTATTTTGCTCAATTTTCCACATTTTTGAATGTTCTTGGACTTTTGGAAACCTCTAAGAGTCCTCTAACCAACCTCTTTGGTTTCATCTCAATTGGAGTTTCCATGCTCAATAAATCTTCAAAACAAAAAGTTGACTTTTTGTTGACTTTGAAAAGGACCTGTAATGTTTTGACCCATACTTTCCAAATGAAGCATTTTTTGAACATTCTTGTGAGACATGAAGTTGTAGAGAATTTAATTTCCTTCAAAATGAGAGGTGGTGGAAAAATTTACGAAAGTATGAAGAAGTTATGCTCGGTCAAAGTTGATTGACTTTTCACTAAGAAACCCTAATTTGGAAAGTTTGACTTTTGAGCAAATCTTGAGTTTTCTTGATGAATCATGATCAACCCTTGATCAAATGATGAATGTAACTTCAAAATGAGGATGTTGACCAAAAATCATGAAGTTTGGTGTATGTTGACCATAGTTGACTTTTTATCTGGTGATTTTCAACCATCGAGCAATTATGCGAGGAAACTTGACTTGTGAAGCTTGAAACTTGACATGGAGAATATTTGAAGCATATGAGGAGTCATGATGACCATTGGAGATGTTGGAAGTCCATCGGATCGAATTGCCAAACCCTAGTTTGGGTTGATTGTCTAGGAGAGGGTTTGTCTGATCAACCCTTGAGGAATCCTTGAGCATGGATGTATGAAATGTTTTGAGGAATAGGAGGGCAAATTTTGGGGTATGACAGGTATTATCCGCATGAGATTTAAGTCTCTAATGTCAACTTAGAAATTCCCGAAGTAAGCGTCATTATCTCTCACTGATATGCCCGAAGCGTAGAGGTCGAATCAACGATCGAGGGTTCTTGATTCTTCTTTGATCATCTGTCTACCTGGACCTGTTCCTTATGACTCTGATAAAGCAGTTTCCTATCAATACAACACAACTATGATGGAAAATGGGAAGGAAATACCTATACCTACTCTTTCAGCCGTAGTTAACATCGCCGAAGTAGGACGAGTAACTCGGAGTGGGCGTGTCCATACCCCGTTGCCACCAAAGCAGCCTTTTTCTCCCACAGTTAGACAAAATCCTGTTTATATACTTGTTGAGAATCCTATGGTAATTCCCGTTGGTAATCCAGACTTAAACATTGGTCCGTCTGATGGAACCAATACCAATCCAGACTTTGAGGAAATTTTAAAGATGATCAAGAAGAGTGAGTACAAAGTTATGGATTAACTGATGCAAACTTCTTCCAAAATCTCAATACTCTCTTTGCTTTTGAATTCTGAAGCCCACCGAGAGGCCTTGATGAGAGTGTTGGATCAAGCCTACGTAGATCACAACGTGACTACCGATCAATTTGGTGGAATTGTAGGCAACATAACGGCTTGAAACTGTTGCACCCCAAAATTTACCCTCTTGATTTAGGCTTATGTTTCATCATAAACATCATATTGCATTGCATTCACATCTCATGGTAGGATCCAAGCTCTAGGGAATTCTCAAGTCTTCTACAAGCTAAAGAGGTTGATTGTGTTAGCATGCCCTTCTGAGAGAATCTCAAATTGCCATATATGTGGATCTTTCAAGTCATTATGATGTATTATGCCTCAAGACATTCCATTTGTCTCATTGATCCCATAGGAATTGAAGTTTTGAAGAGAATTGGTGAGAAATTCATCTGTGGCATTTATCTTGATGAAATTAGGGTTTTGTCATCTGTGGAGTTTGAAGCTTGATGAGTCATTTTATTGGAATATTAGCTTCTTATTATCATTTGAATCATCATGGTTTAAGAGATTGCTCAACAAATTTAGATGGTTTGAGGTTTTGAAGCTTGGTTGGTAACCTCCTAACACATGGAGCAAAATTAGGGTTTTGAGTGAAATCAGGATTTCTTCAGATTCTTCATTCAAACTTGATTTCACTTGTTTCTATGTGTTGATGGACATCTACGGTTGAAATATTGAGGCTCAATTTAGAGTGGAAGCAAGTCAATTGATCACAAGGGGCAAAATGGTCATTTTGGTCAAAGTCAGAAGTTGACCAAGTGGGCTTTTGGTCAACCATCAATTCAAAGATCACATTTTCACTTTTCATGACCAAATTCATCATCGAATCAAAGAAATTGAAGAAATTGGAGTTAACTTGTTTTTGAAGTAATTGGAAGTTTGAAATTTTTTCTAAGTGTCCATCCTATGGAACTTTGACACCTCATAACTCTCTCAATTTTTATCCAATGATTGCATGCCATAAATTTCTGGAAAGCTTGGGAAAAATCCTACAAGATTTCCAATGTGTAAAATTTCTCAAAAATGCACCATTTGGGAGATATTTGAGTTAGAAGTTTTGTGCATAAAAGTTGACCAAGGCTGGGCAAGCATGCACGTTTCTGGGCATTTCTTTGAGTCAATTCCACAAACAGGTGGTGGGCATAATGTTGAAGCTTATATCTTTTGATTGGAATGGAATTTTTGAAAATCACTTCGTGCATTTTGAAGTATGCCATGAGAGCTTTAAATGGAACTTTGAATCATGTCATTTGGTGCAAAACTGATCAAGATACAAGGCTCACAAGTTGAGGCCATGAAGCTGAAATCATGCATGCCCATGCAAGCCAAGAACGCGCGCGTGCCCAGATTTTAAGCCCAGATTATGCAATCCTTGTGCATAACTTTGAAGAACCATATCTCACTCATTTTTGATCCATTTTGAGTGGACCAAAGCTTGTTTTGATCCTCGTGCTATGAACTTTTGATATGTATCAAGAGGCCAAAGAATGCCTAAGCCATTTGTGAGAAATCTGAAGGAGAAAAAGTGACATAAAGCTAATTTTTGGATAGTTTGATTTTGTGCACTTTTCAAGTTTGTCTGTGCAAGTTTGTTCAAGCCATCAAGCCAGGGATCGAAGCAGCCAGCTAGCATGTGTTCCTTGCCATAAAAAGCCAAGCACATTTGAGCACATTTTGCTAATATACATTTCATGCACTTTTTTATTTTTTCTCATTTTTGGCAAGCTGGAGGATTCTATCACGTGAGCTAATCATTCACTCATATTCCAGCTCACCAAAACGCAAGCAAGCAAGCATGAAATGTACCAAAACGCGCGCTACATGAAAGATACCATTTTTATGATAGTTTTGCAAATAACGGATTTTGATTGAAAGGACCAAGCTACCCTCCTAATTTTGGATACAATATAAATAGGAAGCTTCATTTTGTGCAAGCAGAGTCTCGTTCTCTCGTTTTTAGATCCAAAAACTCTCCATTTTTCTCAAATTTTCACAAACTTTGAAGTTGCTACAAACTGAATTTGAAGTTGATTTTCTTGATTATTATCACTCCTTTGAAGATCTAAGAGCAAGATTCAAGTGTTTCCTCTTCAATTTCAAGAGGCATATTTGGATTTATTTTCTAAATCAAGAGGTATGATTCAAATCTCAAATCTAGAATTCTAGCTTGTATTTGATGAAATGGATTATTTGTATGCGTGGTTAGCTGGCCAAACACTAGGTTTGATGTATAATTTCAACTGTTTATGAAGCATATTGCATAGCATGAAGTTCTGAAAATCCAGATTTAGGATGATTTTTGTGATTTTCGTGCTCAGATTCCTGGATGTGTGATGAATCATTTGATGTTTTACAAGTTATCTGTTGTAGCATGCCATGTGATCTTCATTTAGAGCTTTGAATCATTAATTTTGGTTGATAATTGAGTGAGATACGCGTGCTGAAAGTTGCTTGCATGAAACTGAAAAAAACGTGTTTAGGGCATGGTTAGAGGTTGAAGACGATGAGGTGGCGAGATCTGAGTGGTCCATGCATATTTTTGAATTTTCATTTTATTCTTTTATAATTAGCATTTTGCATTCAAAAATCATCCAAAAATTCCAAAAAAATATCATAGGCTTAAAATGATTTTAAATATTTTGTGGAATTTTTTCCAAATTTTTAAAAATGTTTTGACCTTTTAAATAAATTCTGACTTTAATTAATTGCATTTTCATTGAAAAATTCTCAAAAAAATACTTTTCAATGTTTAAAAATTCCACAAAAAATATTTTAAACCCCTCATAATATTAATTTTGAGTTTCTGAATTTTATTTGATAATTTTTTCACTTTTGCATAATTGAATAAATTCATGCATTTTAATGCATTTCATGCACATTTAAATCATTTTTAAATACTTCCATGCATTTAAAAAATGAGAAAAAAATATCTTAGTCCACTTAAATCACATCTCATGCATTTTTAAATTTTATTTCAGAATTCTTGCATTTTTCTATTTTCAACCATTTCATGCATTTTATTACCTTTCATGCATTTTATTACCTTTCATGCATATTTAATTCATTTAAAAATATTTCCATGCATTTATAAAATGAATAAAAAATATTCTAGCTCATTGATAGACTACTTCATGCATTTCTGATTTTTATTTTACAATTTTATCATTTTTTCATAATTAAACCAAATTTTGTATTAAATACATGCTTTGCATCATACATTTTGCATTTTATATGCATTTACCATTTTTTCTTTGAAATAAAAAGGGACAAAAATATTTTTTATCATGTTTAGGGTGTTGGGTCACTGTTTTCAATTTTTATAGATTTTTATTTCTGACTTTTGAATTTTATACCATTTTTTCTTATTATTTGGTCATATGAGCATGAATATCCATAGTATTGACTATTTGAATTTTGTTTTGACCTTTCCATGACTTTTCAACTTAGGCAAGAATATGTCCCTGACTTGTAAGGGATTTGAGCCCCTTCTTTCATTTTTATTTGAATTTTATCCTTCATTTTCTTATTTTCATGGAATTTCAAAAGTGAATATACCTTTGCCTAGTGTAATTGGGATCCAACTTCAATTGTGAAGCTTATGGACATGATTTAAGGCCAAACCTTGGGTGTGTAATGATCATTTGAGTGCTCTAAGTAATATGTGACATGTTTTCATTCATTGAATATCCTATGTTGGTCACTAAGTGTATACTTTGAGCATAAATTCTTCTATGGTTCTTAAGACCTTCTTTAGTTAATGTTTTGATTCTTGGACCCCTCTCTTGCATAGTTTGTGTTTCTAATTGATGTTTAGAGGGAACGATAACCTCAAGGATATTATTCTAAGACTTGAGAGACACTTGACCTTAAGGGTTCACCTTGATCTTTATTTAGAGGTTTGATTTTTATAGCATTGGTTGCATCCTTTTGCATGGATTGTAAGGTGAGGAATGCATTCATGCAATTCTTTAGGAATTTAATTCCCACTCTCTTATTTCATCCTCATAGCATATTTAGGGCCTTGATTCCAGTATGATTGATTCATTTAAGCCCCTAATTTGCTCAAGCTCATGGAACTTTTGTTGATTAGAATATTGCCAACTTTTGCTTATGGTTGTACCACTTGTATTGCATGTATCATGCATGGTTCTAACAATCTAATTTTGATTGAGTCTTTGAGTTTTACTTCTGACCTAGTACTTGTGTAGTCCATAACCCAAATTCTCTTTGATTCATTGGCTTTCACTTATTTGTAATGTCATCATGATGACCTAAAAGAGCTAGATTTTCTTTCTTCTTCTTTTTTCTATGTTTGGTTGGAACATACCTTGAGGGATTATAGGTTCTTGATTTTTGAGGCATGTCTTCTCAATGGAAATTACCTCAAGCTCATGACAAGAATCTTGTGAGGGTTCTATCATCACCCTATGACATATAAGACATCTTTCCCTCCCTACAAATCTTGATCAATGATATTTGACCGAAGATAGGTGGTACTTTGCTTTTGGATGATTATGGTCATTAAATAGGTGATTTGTTTGTGTATGGAAGCTTTATATTCTACATTTGTTTACTAATTAATCATATCTTGGGTTAAAATTATGACACAAGTCACATATGGTTTCAATTTTCTAATTTAAAACTATTTTGTTTGAATCCTTTTAAGTGTCATGATTAGCTAGTTAAGAAGCTTTCAACTTGTGAGAATGTGCTTTCCTTTTATTTTGTTTGAATTGATCTTGTTTATAGTTCATATAGGTCTTTAGCTACTGACCTACTATGTATCATTGCATTCTTACCTCATCTCTTCATCATGATTAGCTCACTCACTTGTTTGTTCATTCATAGCTACTTCTAGGGTTTAGAACTACTCCCTCCCACTACTAATTTTTGCATTATGAGTAATGGTAGAGCATGACATTAGATAATTGCTTTGTGTTCATATGAGCATCATGTTTACATCCTCATCATCCATCTCATTTATCCACAACACTTGACACAAATATGTTAGGACACATTCATATAAGCACTTTCACCACACACTTTTAGATGCATGTTTAAACTTTTTCTAGTTGTCTTTGTTTGTGCATTGTAAATAATGAACATGTATATGATGATCATGCATTCTTGTCATGCTAGCTACTGCCATCCCCATGTTTGTATGCCCTCATTTTCCTCTTCATGCATTCATGCATTAACCATGCATCATTCCATCTTTAGTTGCATTCTAGGTTAAGTATTTCAACTAGTTTCTGCATTCATGTTGTAATTGCATCCTCATGGCATTTCTTTTATGGTTTGATTATTAATTAATTTTTATGATATTGGTACTGTAGCCTCTTCATCTTGACACCTTCTTTTCATGTCATAAACTTCACGTACCTAGATGCATTTCACCACACACGTTTGTTGCACGTTTGCACGCTTTTGATAGATTTTGGTTCTTGAATCTTTGTAGGATATTTTTCATGATGTAAATGAGCATTAACATGATTAGCTACTGACTTGCATGTCTTTTTATTCTTTAATTGTCTATTAACTTCATCTAAGTCCATCACTTTTCGCACAATTAGCTCCTTGCATGCTTTTAGAATTAGTTTCGACCTAGTTTGTGCATTAACTTGTTTGTCGGTGTTTGTAATGATGATTGATGTTTGTTAAAGTTTTGTATAACTTTCTAAATAGATGTTGTGTCTATTGACCTCACCTCACATGACACTTTGCATGAGCATAATTCATTTGATTTTCATTGCATTTTCATCTTTCTTCTTCTTCTTTCATTTTTCTAGCACTTGTTAGTGCTTGTGTTGTGTGCCTTTGCCAAAGCACTTTACTTGATCCTACCCCTCTTATCACTTGGTTTCCCAACCAAGGTGATTGATTTTATAGGTTCCCCTTAGGCATCCATGTACGATAACTTTAGGTAGATTCTTCCCTTTGTTTATATCCATAACTTAGGAGCAACTTTGCATGATAACATTAGGATTTAGAAGTAGGTTAGTTTCCCTTAGCCATTTTACCTTTATCCTTTTGCATCCTTAAAACTAAAATCTTGTTTTTGTCAAGTGCATTAAAACACTCTAATAATCTGAAACTTTTTCCAAAGTAAAAGATACAAACCAATTAGTCTAGGATGTTTCGTCGTCCTGTTTGCTGTTGATGCTTCGTCGTCCTGTTGCTGATGTTTCGCCATCTCATCCTTTGATGTCTCATCATCTCGTTTGCCGATGTTTCGTCATCCCGTCTCCCGATGTTTCGTCATCCCGTTTGTAGCTGATGTTTCGTCATCATGGAGGTGTTTTGTCATCGTTTTCTATTTTGTCTGCTAATCTAAAAAACATAAACCAACCAAAACAAGTGAGCCGAACTACGGCGCTCTGACTTTCCCATTGCACACGAGGGAATATGTAGGCATCCTGTCGCGGGGCTAGATCCAGCAACCTTTGTAAATATTTCCTTCTTTTCCCCGTGTTTTCTTTTTTTTCTTTTCTTTTCTTCTTACATATGCATACCTTATACCATATACAGATATAGATAGACCTTTACACCCATTAGATAGAAAGTAAAAGCGGATACCGTAGAGTACTACGGACGTGTGGGGTGCTAATCCCTTCCCCTCGCGTAACAGACTTCCTTACCCGATCTCTCGGTCGCAAGACCGTGATTTCTTCATTTCAGGTTTACTCGATGCTTACCTTTCCCTCTTGGAGGGATAAAAAACGTCCGATGGCGACTTCATTGATATATAGTAATATCCATTGATATTCGGCCGGGTGTTTCAGCTGGCGACTTCACTGGGGATCGTCTAGACCTCTTACTGGTCCGATCAGAAGTCGATCCTAGCTTTTCTTTTCTTTTCTTTTGGGTGTTTATTTGTTTTGTTTGTTGCTTTATAGCTTGTTTTCTATTATTTGTATATTTATACTTGTACATGTTTGCATGCATCTGCATCTGGCTATATTATTCTGTGGTTGTTGGGCCGTTGTTGTTGTTTTTTTTGGTGGGTGGGAGTTACAAGAGGTAACAGGCCCACTACCCAGGCCAGTGACATATAGGATAGACGGATGTTCATGTCGAATCCCGCATCCCGTGGTGCATGTGAGGAGGCATGAAGTACCAAACTCAGACGAGGTTCGATTGACGGTGCTTTCGCCCTACATCCTTTGTGTAGCAAGCAAGCGAAGTACTCGATAAAGAACCATCGACTCTATTTATCATTAGGTACCCAGTTGTGTCTAGTATTACCCATGAAGTTGGGTTGGGACAGGTACAGATGCTGACTTATGTTATTAGGGTTCTGTGGTTCGTGGTTCTGTTATCTATGGTTTACTTCACCAGCAAGACAGTGTTTAGAAAATAGAGCTTGGGTCCTATTGCATTCATGAAACATTTTATAAATTTCATCCATTTTATCTTAACATACATGTTTTATCATTTCCAGGATTTCTAATCTCCGAGTCAGGTTATTGGGTCTCTGCTAAAGATGGATATTGAAAAGAAGACTAATTACAAACGTCATCCAGTGTACAAGTTCCCTGCTCCAGCTCTTGAGAGTTTGATTTTGTTGGCCCAGATGTCCCCTCCTGAGATTGTTGTTGAGTTTACCAGAGACTATGGAAGGATTTTGTCGTATTTCAAACACCATCTCAGTGAATACAAGGAAGACGGTCTTAAAGCTTTGTTCCAGTTCTACGACCGTGAGTTGAGATGCATCATGTTTCCAGATTATCTGTTGCTTCCTACCTTGGAGGAGTATTCTGATCTTTTAGATATTTCGGTGCTTCATCAAGTGCCCTTTCACATTACTATGGGGAAACCTTCTGATGATCAGATTGTTGCTGCCTTGTTCTTAGAGAAGTCAGTGATTTGAGCTAATGCCGCGAAAAAGGGGCCGGTGAATGGTTTTCATTTGGGATTTCTTTTGCGAGAAGCTAAATGCTAAGGCTTCGAAGTTTGATTGGAGAGGCTTTAATGCCATCTTGGCTTGTTGTGTTTATGGTATGGTCTTGTTCCCGAATGAGCCCAAATTCATTGATGAGAATGTTATCTCCTTGTTCATTTAGAAGAATCTCGTTCCCACCCTCTTGGGAGATCTGTATCATTCCATTCACGCAAAGAGTTACAAAGGAAAGGGTGGTTTGGTCCATTGTTGCGCTCCTCTCTTGTACCTGTCATACCCAAATTTTGACCTAATATACCACCTTACATTTGCATCATTGCATCACTAACAGTTCAGAACAGAATTAACCGGGTGTAGCTTCTACAGGTCAAAATTAGGGTTTCATCAATTTTTCATCTGATTCAAGAGGAAATCAATTAGGGTATGAGCTTCATTCACCTCAATTGATCTATCTTGATCAAACCATCAACCTCTAATCTTCAGATATCAAATTTTTCCTCATGATCTATCGAGGATCGACCAATTAGGGTTTTTATCGAGGATGAGCAATCACTGATTTTCTGATTAATGAATAACTTTTTTGATTGGAGATTGATCTTCATATCTTAAATACAACATGTTGACCTAATTTCTGGATTCAAAACATCACAGAAGTTCACAGAATTCATCAGTCAATTTCTGGATCATCTGATGAAATTTCATCTGCACTGAAAAGTCAAACTTTGACTTTTGGTCAACTTTTTCAAGACAAAACTTTTTCCATCATCAAAATACTTCAAATGATCCATCATGATCATAAAAAATCAATAAATTTGGAAAAGTCAACAAAAATTCAAAATTTTCAACACTTAGAAAATTTTTCAAGTGTTAAAATTTCAAATTTTTTCAAAACTTCATGGCAATTTTTCACGTAGTTCCATTTGGAATTAGGAAAAACTCAAAACATGAAAGTTGTAGCCCTTGAAACAAGATTTCCAAAATGTCCAAGAACTCTCAAATCCATGGAGTCTAGCTATACTTTTGATTTTGAAACATAGAGCTCCAAAATCCTTGATTTTCAAGTACAACTTTCAAAATTATAGGTCATTTTTGAGTTTTTTCTTCTAGAAGCCATGCCACCTAGCAAACAGGGATAGAGCTGATAAAAAATCAGATGGAGAGTAATTATAATGGGATAAAATAAAGTTGAATAATTAACCATGGTTAAAAGGAAGCTTCCTTTTGTATTTATTGCAAAAATGACTTCCTTGCCCTCTAAGGCAACTTGTAAATACCAAAGCCAATCTTCTTCACTTACCATTCAGAACTTTTGACCTATAAATTGAGGTCATGTTGGCCATTTGAAACTACACCAAAGCTATGCCAAAACAAGCTTTCTCACTTCTTTCTTAAAATTCAAGTAACATAGTGTAATTTGAGAATTCTTGTAATTTTTCAAAACTTGTGGAAAACATGAGAGATTTGGTGTCTAACATGTCATAAACATCATATGTAATTGGTTTGCAACTTAAAATCAACACAAGAAACACTAAAAATCAGATTTGCATTTCAAGCTTTCAAACTTGCCAAAACTGCCTTAACTATCGAATTTGATCATTGGCTCGAGCAAGTTGTAATTTTTTCACTCAAACATCATCAACATACTCCATAGAGATGATACAAACCATCACTTTTGATCTGTAACACCTCCAAGCACAGATTCAAATTTCACTTTGAGCCGATGCAAGTGGACTTGGGTAGAATAGCTCAGACCATTCCAAAGCAAGCAGGCCATCCTCACACCTTCCATAAGGTTCACTGGTGCTGTAGCCATCATCAAACAACAACTGGAAACACTCTAGCACAATTTTCGATTTCAGTTTGAACAGGTAAGAAACTCAACTTCGAACTCTTTGATTCTTGAATTACAGTTCAAAAAGCTCTTGGCCATTTTGTTTCTTCACCATCACTGATCAATAACCCTCAATCAATTGATTAATTCATTCACCATACACGATTTCAATTAGAATTTTCAGAACTAGGGTTCTTCGTGTTCTTGGGAAATTCAATCATGTTAAACTGAAAATAAGTGAAATTAAATGACATCATCATGTTCCTGGGTTTAAAACGATCAAGTTTGATGTTTACATCGAGCAATTTCATGGAGAAATGAAGAATTCATGGCTGATTGAAGATTGGAGGAAGAAGAAGAAGCTTGCGCGCGTTTTTTCAAATTCAAATATCCAGTTTATAATATTATAACATTGATTGATTTCAATACACGGATGTATTGCCGCCCCAGCGGTTTCCAGCTCACTCTTAAGTCATTCTTGCCACGCCTTGCCCAATGGTCCCGGGTTCGAGTAGCCTTGGGACCATTTTTGCCAAACTTTGTAATTTTTTCTTCATATTTTTTTCAAACTTTGACTCTTTCAAAATCCAATCAAAACTCCTCATTTTGAGGTGATTTTTTGCACACATGTCAATTAACATATCTATTTTATGATAGTGTCAAAAAATTTCAGAAAAAACTTTCATCTGATTATTTTTTATCGACCCGAAAATGATACATTTGAGTACTTTTCAAAGCACTTCAAAGGTGATTTTTTCAAACTTTCGAAGCCCGATTCTTTTCTAAACTTCTCACAAGTAAATTTCATCTTTCAAAAACACTTTCAAGATCATTTTTCAAAACTTTTCATCAAACTTACGTCTTTTTCCATGATCGATCCGATTTGACGATAAAACCGAACTCGTTTTCTCTCGAATTTCTTAACCGATCATGGGCCCCCCTTACGGTGTAAGTCCCAAAATTATTTTTATGTACATATATATTTCCATGTACATATCAAATTCTTTCATGTACATATTAATTTTCCTTGTACATAATACGTATACTCAGAATACTCAATGCATAAACTTCGCTGCTTGTTTTCGCTTGCTTGTATATACAATACCATTGGTATTAAAAGGAGCATTATTCTGAAATGCTTAAACCAATGGGCCTCCTTACGTAAGTCCAACCCTCCTATGTACATCCACATCTTCCGTACATAAATACTGCTCGTACATATTTACTTCCTTGTACACAATTCAAACTGTAATAATCAAATTACGCTGCTTTTAAACGTTTCCACATATACACTTGTTTATATTTCCTTCATAAACTCTTGTAAATAAAACATCATGTATCTGTTTATATTTCCTTCATAAACTCCTGTGAATACATATCACACACACACTTGTTTATACAACTGTCTAGTTATAACATAACAACTAGTCTAACCAATAGGCTCCCCACAAAGATAGCCTCCGCTTGGGATTTGTACAAGGTAACTCATTTCATCTGAGTTCAGCCTCCTCTTAGGCTTCATATAAGAAAACTCATTCATCTGAGTTTAGCCTCCGCTTAGGCTTCATATAAGACAACACTCCCTGAGTCACCTCTTGGGCTTCGTTCAAAAGAACTCCTCATTGAGTTTAGCCTTCTCTTGGGCATCATACAAGAAAGGGACCAGGAAATCTCTTAACAGCCTCCTATTGGGCTTCCAATACAAAGAATCACCCGCGCTAGGATAGAACCATGAGAGTATAATTTCCCGGTGAAATTGCTCTTGATCCTAAGAGGATGGTTTCTCAGTGAAATCCCTCTTAAAGCCAAAGCCAGCCATACCCTATAGCTTCCTCTTGAGCTTCATACAAGGACCTCGACACCCTCGATGACCCTCGTAATGCCTCCTCTTGGGCTTACAATACAAGGACCCATGGGCTTCTTAAAAGCATTCCTTTAATCCAATCAATTTCTCCTCGAGATTTAGACATCTATCATCTCTATTGAAGAAGTATCTCATCTATCACATCACATACAATCAAAAAAACTTTTCAAACTCTTTTCAGACAAAAACATCTCTTAATCTGTAAGTGGTAACGCTTGTACACTCAAGCAAAACACCCAATGCTTACAATTAAAAGATTCAATCATTTTTCAAACATCTTTCTTAAACTCGTAAGTGGTAACGCTTGTACACTCAAGCAAAACACCTATAACTTACGATGAAAGATTCAGTTAATCAGACCTTCAAAATGTATGTGATGAAATAGATTAGATACATTTTTCATTAAGATGACATTCGTCTGTGTCTCTTACTAACATCACATTGCTTCCACTAGCATAAGTGGGAACTACGATTGCTCTGACTTTCTCAACATCCCTTTGAGAATACGTAGGGACAAGGTCTCATCCTTGGCGAGCAAATTTCTTTCTCCCTCAAACCAAACAAACCATAGATCCCTTTAGATCCGAGCTACAAATTCTCTGATTCCCATTAAGGGATATGTATGCAGAAGATCCAATGATCTTTGCGAGCACAATAATAACAAACACTAGGATCCCACATAATCTATCTTTCTTGAAATCCCAAAGGAGAAACTTTCCCAATCATAGAAATAGCAATTTAAAACACACAAACATATCAAACATATTCATATATAAAGCTATGGATAACCATATATATTTAGGGTGCTCCATCTATTCCCTTTATATAACAAACCCCCTTGCCCGGAATCTCCCCATTGCGTTACGTCTAGTTTGTGCTAATCGTAATGCATATCATAATCAATTGAGGGTATTAACAGCTTTCCCCTTTTTCATAATCATAATTTCTTGTGTTGAAAATAATAAAGCGTGATGCTCGCGGCATCTTTTTAAACAAATCAAAAGAGTAAATCGTTTCGAGCCAGAGGATCCGAATTCAGATTCGATTCCCTAGCGCGTCACTTTTTAACGCGAACAGTACCGATGGTTCCAAAGTTTCGTCCCTCGTGCCAGTGCTTTTGTGGATACTCATCACACTATGTGGTGGGTGCCTCGCTTGATGGCGCTCACATCTCAGGATATCAGTTGGTATAGGCATGTTGTGACTAAGACGGATAGAGAAAGTATAATTGTTCGTTGTGGGGTGTTCCCTAATGTACCTCTCATAGGTATTCGAGGTGGTGTCAACTATAATTCGTTCCTTGCTTTGAGATAATTGGGGTATGCTTTGATAGGCCCTCCTAGTGAAGAATTTGTGCGAGAGACTTTGTGCTTTGACATACTAGATATTACCGGATCTTTGGAAAGAGCTGTTCCAGCTTGGAAGAGAATTCACATTGAAGGAGGACAGTTCTTTGGCAAGAAGGATCCTATAGCCTATGCATCATTTGTCCAGTGGATTAAAGAAATAAACAAAGATCGACAATGGCCTTCTATTACCGGAGTTGCACCTTTCCATCCTCAAGTTGTTGTTGTTCCAGATGTTGTGCCCAAGGGAGATTACGAGCAAGTGCGCGCTCAGAACCGCATTCTGATAGAAGAAAAAGAGACTCTAAACGTGAGATGTTTGGTTGCTACCCAAGAGAAGAATCAGTTGGCTCACAAGCTCAAGAAGTATGAGGGAGAGACATCTGATGCTACAAAGAAGAGATCTAGGTCCGAAGAAGGGATGATACCATTGACAGATTACGTGAGGGCTATAGTAGAGATTGAGAAGAAAAGCAAAGATTCCAAGGTTGAGTTGGAGAAGAAGCATAAAGCAAAGATCAATAGCCTAGAAAGAGATTTTCGAAAGGAAGCTACTCAGAAAACAGCATTTGAAGATCAGCTCAGACAAAAGGATGTTCAGTTATCTTTGGCCATAGAAGAAATTACTCAGCTCAACATTCAGTTGGGCATTCAGGAGTCTGCATGCTTCCCTATGTCAGATTTTTAGGCTTGTTATTTCATCTTATGTTCCAAAAGAGAATCACCATCAGGCCTGTTGATGGGATTCCACTTCTTTACTTTACTTGTTGACAGAATCTTTAGCATCGTGGGTTGTATTATTATTGAGATATTTTGAGGAATTATTTGTATCCGTGCTTCTGTTATTTTAATGAGTTTTGATTCAATTGGTGATCGTCATTTTATCTTATGCTATTTCCCAAAAAACTTGGCTACGAGTGTTAGAATCCTGGAAATATATAAACATGTCATTGTATGCATTGCATATATATTCATGCATATTCATACCTCATGCATAACAGGTTTCCGGTTGGTGGTCTTATTCTGACTTTGCCTTTATTGTCAGAGGAGATTCAAGACAACAATTCACCGCTACTCTACCCGAAGTAATTTTCCGAGGTAGATGGAGCAAGTATAGGAAGAGCTTGCTGAGATGAGGATCCAAATGGCTACTCAGATGACTCAGTTCATGGAAGCAATCACGAATTAAAACTGCAGACAAGATGAGTTGACTGCTCTGGTCAACAATCAAGTTCGTAACCGGGCTGATGCTGAGAATTAGGGGCTGTTTGCTGATATTTCTGTTGGGCAGGATCATGTGCAAGACCAAGACTTTCATGAATCTTCTCGGACCTCAAGGCAATACTTTTGATCTTCGTTGTGCTAATCAGGGGCAGTTTCCTCCACCTCCGGGCTCTCAGCTCGTGGAGAATCGCAGAGGTAATCCAATTATTGTGAGGGGTAATCAGGAGCGTGATCATGATTTTGAAGAAGATGGTTTTTATGTGCATTCTGACCTAGACTTCCTGTAATACGGTGAACTGACTTTGTAGTTTTTTTGTATCGCAAATGTGCGGACAGCAAGAGTCGCCACCGACTTTTCTTTTATCCAATTAAGGGAAGGTGAAAAGAACAGGAAAAGACCTTCGTTAAATTTTGAGTAAAGGAGAAGGTTATGAAAAGGGAAGGTATTAGCACCCCTTTCCATCCGTAGTTATCTACGGGCTCTTAGTTGCTCTTAGATCACTTTCAAAATGTGCTTTCTGTGTGTTTGACAAAAATGTTTTTGAAAAGGCATTTCGCTTTGACTTTGTAATGATTCATGTGGGAATGTATACAAAGTGTTCAGAAATGTTTCGTTTTAAAAAGAATTCAAACTTTGACAAAAAGTGTGAGGTGTGAAAAGTATTTTGTTTGAGCAAGCAACTAATAGTCTTATTACCTACTCAGAATTGGTCGTTTTCGTGTTGTTTTACGTTCCTTTAGAATAGTGCTATCCATACCATTAGTTGGTAGGTAACCCTATTCTTTGGATGTAAGCGGGAGATTCGAAGGGACATCGTATGGTCATAGAAGGCAACTTGTAGGAAGTATCCTAGCACATTCGAAGGGACTATCATCATTTTTCGTAGGCGACAATCGAGGGTCAAGATCATGTATTCGTAGGAGACATCGTGGGTCTTATGATCTTTGTATCGAAGGGACTATGATGATTTGTTTTGAAGGCAACGGTAGAATACCTCTACGCTCGAGGGACATGACCATTTGAATTGTAAAGGCAACGAGAGAATTACCCAAGGTGCATGTGAATGAGTGTGTCAAATTCAGGTATTTTATCTTGAAATTATGAGTGAGCTATGTCTGATTTTATCTTACCATACACGCCTAATTACTAGCAGTTTATAGGGTGCGGAAATTAAATTGCGGAAATATAAAGTGCGGAAAGGTAAATCCTACGCCATTACATGGCTTTGGGGCAGATACATAATTTAAAAGTGCGGAAAAATAAAAGTCCTAATTAAACTATTACATCCCATAGGCAATTACAAAATATGAAAAGAAAGCGATAAAAGAAATCGTCCGAAACGGAATAACCTGTGAAAAGATGAGAAATCGGGAAATACGAGGAAATCGAATAAGAGGAATATGTTAGTAAAAATAATAATTTTTGAATGAGAAAAATATTTCATGCAAGAAACAACATTAATATGCTAAAATAATTTCTTGGGATTTTTTGGAGTTAATGTAATAATTAAAAACTAATTAAAGGTGATTTAAATGATAAATTAACAATTAAATTAAATATGCATGCAAAAATAATATTTTTAATTTTATAAATTAAATAAACATTTTTCTGACATGTATGCAAAAAATAAATATTTTTGGTATTTTTTAAATGCATGATAAAAATTATGAAAGAAAAATTAAAATGACATGAAAAATATTAAAAGAAATAGAAAATAGAAAAAATTGCAAAACATGTAAAAATCACTTTGCCATGGCTGGGGATCGAACTCAGGACCTTGCCTTCACAAGCCCATGCCTTGACCAACTGAGCTGGAGTGCACGCGTGTCATGGAAACGGAGCGAGTGGTTTGTAAACAAGTGTCATCTCCTGACTGCACCAATCACGCGCCAAGAACTTCATCGTTCTCGTTTGAATTCTGGGAATTTTGCGTCGGCCTCAGTGCGACGCTATAGTCCCTGCAATTCTCAAAATCTCATACACGTAATATAAATTAATTGTGAGTACATGAATCGATTGGAAATCACATTGTAAACACAATGGTGATGGTCTTTTGGTCCAATTTTTCCTATTTAAAGAGTCCCTAATTCAGTTCAGAAAACCCTAACAATGGCATAGTTCGATTCAGGCCATGAAAACTCAATTCGATTGTCCAGATAGCTTGTAAACTTTGTTCTAAACACAAAACAAACATCAAAACACATTAATAATGCATGATAAACAGAATTCGATTTTTGAAAAAGTAAGAACAAACCAAATCGTGTTTTCTCAATTCTTGATGTTTTTGAGAGTTGTAAGGGTCTAGATCGATTCTAAAGACCTCAAGGAAGGCAATGGAGTGCTTGGAATCAACTGAATCGAGCTAGAACTGGGGCTGCAAGTTGCTTCAAGTGCACGGTTTTTTTGAATTAGGTTAGGGTTTCTCCAAGCAATTTTTCTATTCTAATTCATGTGGTATGCCTTGTATATTTATATTAGATGGAATTGGAGCTGATTTGAGGAAGAAATAATCATCAATCAATGCAAAAATTATTTGATTTTGTACAAAATCAAATCTTATCTTTTTTGATCAATTTCAATCAAATTCTTGCCATATCAAGACCAATTTCAAAATTTGCCAGCTTTCTTGGATTACTTGGATCTCAAGGAAGAGAGAAAAATCAATTTTGCAATTAATTTTGATTTTATACCTTATTTTTGAATTTAATTTGTATTTAAATGAATAAAATCCAAATTAAATAGAAAAATAAAATAAAAATTCGTGGCATTGGGCTTGGATGTTCCAAATTGTATAAGGAACAAGTTTGGATGAAGAAAAACTAGGCCCATTTGCAAAAAATTTGATTTTTACAAGTATCTCTCTTTGTGCACTTCTTCAAAATTGCCCAACTTGTGAATGGTGTATTTTGCTCAATTTTCCACATTTTTGAGTGTTACTGGAGTTTTTGGAAAGCTCTAAGAGTCCTCTAACCAACCTCTTTGGTTTCATCTCAATTGGAGTTTCCATGCTCAATATATCCTCAAAACAAAATGTTGACTTTTTGTTGAGTTTGAAAAGGACTTGTAATGTTTTGATCCATACCTTCCAAATGAAGCATTTTTTGAACATTCTTGTGAGACATGAAGTTGTAGAGAATTGAATTTCCTTCAAAACAAGAGGTGGTAGAAAAATTTCTGAGAAAGTATGAAGAAGTTATGCTCAGCCAAAGTTTGGTTGACTTTTTACTAAGAAACCGGAATTTAGAAAGTTTGACTTTTGAGCAAATCTTGAGTTTTCTTGATGAATCATGGTCAACCCTTGATCAAATGATGAATGTAACTTCAAAATGAGGATTTTGACCAAAAATCATGAAGTTTGACTGTATGTTGACCATAATTGACTTTTTGTCCAATTGTCTGAGGAAACTTGACTTCTAAGGCTTGAAACTTGACATGGAGAATATTTGAAGCATATGAGGAGGCATGATGAACATTGGAGATGTTGGAAGTCTATCTGGATCTGAGAATTGCCAAACCCTAGTTTGGGTTGATTGTCTAGGAGAGGGTTTGTCTGATCAACCTTTGAGGAATCCTTGAGTATGGATGTATGAAATATCTTGAGAAGATGGAGGGCAAATTTTGGGGTATGACACTTCCCAATTGAAGACAGGAGGTATCGTCAGTTGGAGGAACGTTTGAAGGCTGTTGAAGGTGAAGGCGTCTTTGGCATGGATGCTAATGACCTTGGTTTGGTATCAGGGGTGAGGGTTCCCCCCAAATTCAAGTCTCCGGTGTTTGAGAAATACAATGATTTGTCTTGTCCAGTGACTCATGCTACCGCTTACTTCAGGAAGATGTTAGTTCATACTCATGATCAGGGGTTGTTGATTCACTATTTCCATGATAGTTTGACCGGTGCACCCTTGGAATGGTATATGAAGCTAGAAAGGGCCCACATTCGATGTTGGAATGACTTGGTTCATGATTTTGTTAGGCATTATAATTACAAACGGGATCTAGTGCCTAATCGTACTCAGTTGCAAAGTCTGTCACAAGGTCCGAGTGAATCTTTTAAGGAGTATGCGCAAAAATGGCGCGAGTTGGCTGCGAGAGTTCAACCTCCTCTATTGGAGAGAGAACTAATTGATATGTTTATGAATACTCTACAAGGGCCTTTCTGCGATCGTATGATCGGGGATACATCTGCATGTTTTTCTGAATTGGTAATGGCAGGAGAAAGAATAGAGGCCGGAATGAAAGCCGGAAGAATTCAGGTTGGTTTAGGATCTTCCTCGAATGGAAGTAAGAAACTGTTTGTTGCTCACCCCAAGAAGAGAGAGGGGGAAACTAGCTATGCTCATGCTTATGAAAGAAGAAGTAGAGGACAATATCCACAACAGATCAACACTGTGTCTATCCCCGCGGTTGCTCAACAACAACAACCACATCAAGCTAGACAACAGAATGTTCCGAGACAAAATAACAACTATCAGCAAAGGCAACTAAGAAAGTTCGATCCGTTGCCCATGAGTTATGCTCAAGCCCTACAACATCTGCTTGATTTGAAGTTGGTTAGTCTGAGACAAATGCCTGTTAATCCCGATCGTCGTCCAGCTAATTATGATGCCAATGCAATATGTGAATTCCATTCTAGTGGTGTGGGACATTCTATTGAGAATTGTTATGCTCTAAAGTGTCAGATCCAAGATTTGCTTGATTCCAAGGCTATTCAGTTTGAAGCTGCAGTAGGACCAAATGTTATTCAGCATCCTATGCCATCACATGACGGCGCAGCTGTTAATGCCATTATTAGGGATGGCGAGTGGTTGGATTTGGTTATGGATGTCAATCATGTGACTACTTCTCTTCCTTATATCAAGAGGTATTTGAGTGACAATGGTATTTTCCCAGGTTGTGATCCAGTTTGTTGCAAGTGTGCGGAGCGGCCAAAAGGTTGTGATGACCTGAAGGCGCGTATTCAGGAATTGATAAATGATAGTTCTTTTCAGTTTGGTAGAGCCAGGAAGTACAGAAAGGTGACTCCAGCAGATGTTTCGGTGGTTTCCATTCCGTTTAATCCAAGGAGAACTCATGTGGTTGTCAAGCCAGTACCATTGATGATTACTTTGCCTGGTCCAATGTCGTATGATAGTGAGAAGGAGGTTCCTTGGCATTATGGTGCTAATGTGTATTACCATGGAGTTAAACAAGACTCTGGTCCGTCTGAGAATAGCTTCGTGAAAGATAATGTTGTGGATGTCAATCACTTTTCTGGTGAAGGTCGTTTGATGAGAAGTGGAAGGGTTTTAAGTCCCCCAAATCTTCAGAGTAAGGCAGATGCTTTAGCTAAGGCGAAAGGCAAACAAGTGATGGTTGATGGTCAAGGATCTGAGCAGACTAATGCACCTAAGCCTCTTGTTGCATCAGATGTGTCTTCAACTCCAGAAGCTGAGGTTGAAGAGTTGATGAGATTGATAAGAAGGAGAGACTATAATATTGTTGAGGAGTTGCATCATACCCCATCCAAGATGTCTATGTTGATCTATTTAGAGGCTCATAGGAATGCTCTGATGAAATTATTGATGAATGCTTTTGTTCCCCGAGAGATTACAGTGGGTCAGTTCGAAATAGTATGTGCTAGTAAATCAGCCGAAAATGTGTTAGGTTTCACAGATTTTGATCTTCCACCTGAGGGCCGTAATCATAACAAAGCTCTGCACATCTCTATGGAGTGTAAGGGCACAACCTTGTCAAAGGTTCTGGTAGATACCGGGTCATCGTCGAATGTGTTGCCCAAGAGGGCACTTATGAAGATTGATTATGCTGGTATGGAGTTGCGTCCCAGTGGTCTTGTGGTGAAGGCGTTTGACGGTTCGAAGAGGTCTTTGTTTGGAGAGATTTATTTACCAATCAAGGTGGGTCCGAAGATTTTTACTTCCACTTTCTATGTGATGGATATTAATCCGGCTTATTGTTGTCTTTTGGGACGTCCCTGGATCTATAAGGTTAGTGCAGTTACTTCCACTCTTCATCAGAACCTCAAGTATCCTCTTGATGGAAAGACAATTATTGTTTGTGGCGAGGAGGAGTATATTGTAAGCCACTTGGCCTCTTTCTGATATGTGGAAATTGAGGGTGAAATACATGAGACTCCGTTCCAAGCTTTTGAGACTGTTCAGATGATCAAGACACCAGATGCTGAGGTTAAGAAGAAAGTTGAGACCTCTCTGACTTCCTTGAAATATGCTCGAGCCCTGCTCGTGGTTGGTCGCCCTGAAGGTTGGGGCAGTGTTGTGGAGGTTACCCCGAAGTTCAACAGATTTGGCTTGGGATTTGATCCCATTTTGCGCAAATAGGTTCTCAGAGCTCCTGATTCGTCTACCCCTGTCAAGTTTTCTAGTGTCGGTATCAGAGAGGAAGATCAAGTCAACGCAGTCGATGATGAAGATGATGTGTTTAACATAGAAGATTGGATTTGTCCATGTATCCCGGGTAACGAGTTGAAGAATTGGACATTTGTGGACACCATTCAAGTTACAACCGCTGAGGAGTAATTTTCTTGTTTTTTCTTTATCATTCCATAATTCCTATGCTCTGCCCAAGGCATAGTGAATCATTGTGTAGGGCCACCATGTTTCACATTGCAATTTTTATCATGAAATAAAGGACGTTTTTATTCAAACTTTTGTGTCATTTTCACTTTCACTTTTATTTGTCTTTTTCTAAAGAAAATATGGCAATGTTTTTATTCTTCATACACTGTCATTAAAACAAAATTAATCATGCAGATACATGTCCACACCAGATACCAATGATCACAATTCTGCTATTGCTCATTATGACTTCGACAATCCGATTCACCAAGCAGAGGAGGAGAGTGATGAAGATTGTGAACTCCCTGAAGAGTTAGCCAGATTGCTAAAACGAGAAGAGAAGAAGGTTATTCAGCCGCATGAAGAGCCTCTAGAGTTGGTTAATTTGGGTACAGATGAAGCGAAGAAAGAGATCAGAATAGGGGCCGACATGGAAGAAAGTGTGAAGGTAAGACTGATAGGTATGCTTCGGAAATATGTTGATATGTTCGCATGGTCTTATGAAGATATGCCAAGTTTGGACACAGATATCTTGGTCCACCAGTTGCCTCTTTGGGAAGATTGTCCTCCAGTCAAGCAGAAACTTCGGAGAACTCATCCAGAGATGTCTAAGAAGATTAAAGAGGAGGTACAGAAACAGTTAGACGCCGGTTTTCTGAAGGTTGTCTCATATCCATCGTGGGTTGCAAATATTGTGCCGGTATCTAAGAAAGATGGTAAAGTCTGGATGTGTGTTGATTACAGGGATTTGAATAGAGCAAGCCCTAAAGATGATTTTCCGCTTCCCCACATTGATATCCTGGTTGATAATACTGCTCAAGCCAAGGTTTTCTCCTTCATGGATGGATTTTCTGGCTATAATCAAATCGAGATGGCCCCTGATGATATGGAAAAGACTACTTTCATCATGCCTTGGGGAACTTTTTGTTACAAGGTTATGCCCTTTGGCCTGAAGAACGCAGGGGCAACGTATCAGCGTGCAATGGTCACTCTCTTTCATGACATGATGCATAGAGAGGTTGAAGTTTATGTTGATGATATGATTGCAAAGTCTCAAACAGAGGAAGAGCATCTGATTGATTTGCAAAAGTTGTTTGAAAGATTAAGGAAGTTCAGGCTAAGGTTGAATCCGAATAAGTGCACCTTTGGAGTGAGGTCAGGGAAGCTGTTGGGCTTCATTGTGAGTGAGAAGGGTATTGAAGTTGATCCTGCCAAAGTGAAAGCGATACAAGAGATGCTTGAGCCAAAGACAGAGAAGGAAGTTTGTGGTTTCTCGGGGAGATTGAACTATATCTCCAGGTTCATATCTCATCTTACTGCCACTTGTGAGCCTTTATTCAAGTTGCTAAAAAAGAATCAAGATGTTGTTTGGAATGATGATTTCCAGAGGGAATTCGATAGAATCGAGGGATACTTGAAAGAGCCTCCGATACTTGTGCCAACAGTTGAGGGAAAGCCTTTGATTATGTATCTGACAGTTCTGGAAAGTTCCATGGGTTGTGTGCTTGGCCAGCATGATGAGACCGAAAAGAAAGAACAAGCCATCTATTATCTGAGCAAGAAGTTCACCGAGTGTGAGTCAAGGTATTCATTGCTTGAGAAGACGTGTTGTGCACTAGCATGGGCTGCTAAACGTTTGAGGTAGTACATGTTGACGCATACTACTTATCTGATTTCTAAGATGGATCCTATTAAATTCATATTTGAGAAGTCAGCCCTCACCGGCCGAGTTGCCTGTTGGCAGATGATTTTGACAAAATATGATATCCAGTATACCACCCAGAATGCAATCAAGGGTAGTGTCCTGGCAGATTATCTTGCTCACCAACCTGTGGATGACTACCAACCGATGAAGTTTGAATTCCCAGATGAAGATATCTTGTACATTAGAGACTGCAACATTCCCGGTCCAGAGGAAGGGCCTGAGCCAGGGTCACAGTGGACGATGGTGTTTGATGGAGCGTCAAATGCAATGGGTAATGGTGTCGGAGTTGTTATTACTTCCCCCGAGGGTTTCCATATTCCTTTTACAGCCCGAATTTGTTTTGATTGCACCAACAACATGGCAGAGTATGAAGCCTATATTTATGGAATTGAAGCGGCAATTGACTTGCGTATCAAGTTCTTGAAGGTTTTCGGGGATTCTAATCTCGTTATCAGTCAAATTGACGGTGATTGGGAAACTCGTCATCAAAACTTGATTCCTTATCGCGAGCATGTGATGAAGTTGATTCCTTATTTTGAAGAGATCACATTTGAGCATATCTCCAGAGAGGAGAATCATCTTGCAGATGCATTGGCCACCTTATCGTCCATGTTCAAGGTGAAGTGGGCTAATGAAGCAGAAGTGGAATAGGATGGTAATCCTTAGTTCTATGATGTTAAGAAATACTTAGAAACTCAAGAGTACCCAGAAGAAGCGTCCATCACAGATAAGAAGTTCTTAAGGAGGTTCGCTGCAAAGTTCTTCCTCAGCAATGGTATTTTATACAAGAAAAATCACGATGGTATGTTGCTTAGACGTGTGGATAAAAATGAAGAGTCAAAGATCATCGAAGAGATGCATGAAGGTGCTTTTGGGACCCATTCCAGTGGTCATACCATGGCCAAGAAGTTATTGAGGGCTGGCTACTATTGGTCCACTATGGAAACAGACTGTTATAATCACGCCAGGGTTTGCTACAAGTGCCAAGTGTATGCTGATAAAGTGCATATTCCTCCTGTTCCCCTGAATGTGTTGACATCTCCATGGCCCTTTGCAATGTGGGGCATTGATATGATTGGGAAGATTGAGCCGACCACTTCAAACGGTCATTGTTTCATCTTGGTTGCTATAGATTATTTCACCAAATGGGTTGAAGCTGCGTCTTTTGCTAATGTTACCAAGCAAGTTGTGGCCCGTTTCATCAAGCACAACATTATTTGCCGCTCTGGGGTCCCTGAGAAAATCATCACTGATAACAGGTCTAATCTCAATAACAAGACAATGAAGGAGCTTTGTGAGGCTTTCAAGATTAAGCACCATGACTCCTCTCCATATCACCCGAAGATGAATGGTGTAGTCGAGGCTGCAAATAAGAACATTAAGAAGATTGTGCAGAAGATGGTGGTAACCTATAAGGATTGGCATGAGATGTTGCCTTTTGCTTTGCATGGATATCGTACCTCAGCGCGCACGTCGACCGGGGCAATCCCGTTCTCCCTTGTGTATGGGATGGAGGCAGTATTGCCTGTGGAAGTTTAAATTCCTTCTTTGAGAATTATGAAAGAGGCTGAACTCGCCGAAGCAGAGTGGGTGCAGAATCGGTTAGATCAGTTAAACCTCATTGACGAGAAGCGTCTGGCAGCTGTGTGTCATGGCCAAGTGTATCAGAAGAGGATGAGGAAAACTTACGACAAGAAGGTGCGTCCTCAGTTCTATCAAGCAGGTGATCTGGTCCTTAAAAGGATAATTCTTCCTCAAGGCGACCCCAGGGGCAAATGGACTCCCGACTTATGAAGGACCCTTTGTGGCCAAGAAGGTTTTCTCTGGTGGGGCAATGATGCTCACAACTATGGACGACGAAGATTTCCCGCTCCCGGTGAATGTCGAAGTGTTGAAGAAGTTCTTCGCCTAGCTTGTTGGTTCTATGAGGTGTAGCAGAATTATAGATCGTTGGTCGTCTATTACTGCATTACCACTTTTGTAGCGTTCTTTCATTTTTATGTTTTAGGTTAATTACCTTTGTAGGAGTTGTGTCTCTTTGTAAGTGCCATTTGATGGCCGGTCTTCAATTAATGAAAAAGGAAACTTCTTTGTTTTTATTTCTTGCAGTTTTTTCAATTGTTTAATAAAACGTCCAATATTTTCATGACGATTACTTGCATTTGAAAAAACTTTGATGGTTCCTGCACAATAATGATAATTGAAAAGTGGATAATCCTGTTAGATCTGATGGTGCCCTTTGTTGGGATATTTGTACCACTTCCTGGAGATCATTCATGAGCAGTGTATTATGGAGCCGATTCTGTTTGGCAGGCCATTTTATGATCTTCATAGTTTCTTTTGAAGTAAATCCCCCGTGAATGTCATCTTGGGGTACTCGACCGCTTGATTGAAGACCTTTTATCGTCCAGAGGTAAGGTTAGAGTTTGGATTAGTCCAAGGATGGTCGTGTCAATGGTAGATCAGAAGGAGAATCTCTTGTCCAAGAGGTATCAAGACTGCGGGAAGTCGTCAGAATCAAGAAATCCTGATGGAGTCAGGCCTCCTCAACAATGGCAATCTTGAGTTTCTTTATTGCATTTTCATTTGCACTTTCGTTTGTTTGTTTAAACATTCCTATCATGTAAAAATTTGTTTATTTTTGAATGAAAATCTTAATGCATTAAGTATGTCTGTCTTGAAGAAATCTTTGTTACCACTCATCCATTTGCTATCGCTCATAAAATGACTTGCTTGCATATTGATGCCAACTTCACCAAGTCTTTTGCCTAGGCAAAGATTGGAGGGAGGATGAAGACACTAAAATGCCAATCTTTGGTTTGTATGCTTTTGAGTAGAACCCTGTTGATGATGCACAGGCCTTATTTCAATTCCCAAACACGGGAGATATAAGGGAGATAGACCCTCGTTAACCCCTTTGAACCTTGAAGTAGGAGTTTCTTTTCTATTGGAAAAAAAACCTCATATTCTTAACCTGGGGCAGGGTAGAGTTTAGTTAATATGATCGAGCATTCAAAAGAGCGTAATCAAAGGATACAACAATGGTTATCCTCCAAAAGGCTGAGGAAATTCCAAATTGCAACGGTCGACCTTCGTCTGCCAACGTGGAATCCCTCAAAGACTCAGACAGTCACAATTACTTCCAACAAATTGAAGATAGTGTAGGGATCACACGGCCTATGCTAAAAATGATGATGAAAATGATTTAAAAAAAAGAGAGAGAGAATCCCGCTAAGTCGAACTTGGTAATAAGTCGCTTAGGCAAAACAGAGGGCAAAGCCTTGAAAAAGAAAAGACTCTCAATAAGAGAGCAAAGTCGTGTGATCTGACACCAAAGTTAAAAGTGAGTGGCTTTCGTGTCCGTGAACCTTGTGGATTCCTCGAGCACATTCAGGAAATCCTCACCAGAAGCAGCCATCCCATACTCCGTTGAGAGTAGAGTGCTCGTATCAAGTTGATTGAATTTAGGATTGAAGAACATCATGAAGGGGGTGGGAACCAAATATCTTGAGCCAAAAAACATTTTTTTGAAAACCGTGAACCAGGCCACGTTACAACCCTCAAAAGTCCTAACTGAAACATGGGTTAATTCGAAGGCACACTACGATGAGATAACATTTTCCTGACTCCTAAGTTGCGCTGATTTTTGTGTTGGCATCATATGTTTGTCATGTCATTTGTTTCCAAAAAAAAAAAAAACTTCAAGACTTACATGAGTGTTGCATTAGAATTTTCATTCTCATAATAAACATTTTTCTATATGTGAAATAACTGTTTGACATCAAGCGAGTGTGCAATGAGCACCAAAACAGGATTCGATCTTGTCAAAGGAAAGGATCTTGACTCGGTTGAATCAAAAGTCGATCTTTTCAAAGAATTGATAATATGGGGCCGCCACAAATCAAAAGACTGATCAGTCTTCTTGGGGTAAAAGTAAATCTGGAGTACAAGATGATGGAGCAGAAAAGGCCATATGGGAGTCTAGGAACTCTCAAAAGTGGAAAGTTGATGTTATCCAAGAAGACTCTTCAAAACCTAGTGCTTGGGGCAGACTTGGTTTGATTGAGTTGACAGGGTTGATCATATGAAATATCTCCAGCATGGGGCATCCCCAGTGAAACTGAAGTCTTTACTTCCCCCCAACAAGTCTCCCAAAGTGTGAAGAGTCTGTATCCAGATGATTCCCCAATTTTACCTGAAGGTTGTCTATTCCCCAGTATCGTCGAGTGGAGAGTTTTGTCCGATAGCGGCAATTGATAAGATTTCTTAATTAAGAATCCATGTCCCCAATGAAGTGGTGTTATTGTTGTATTCACAGAAGGATTACCCGTGCAAGGTAGAATGTTTATTGATGACTCCGTTAATTCCCCAGTCAAGCTGTTGCATTTGGAGTGTTTTTTTCCCAAGTTTATCCCCTGTTTCCCCAGTGTATCAGTTGTGCACCAGGTTCCTTCTTCAAGGTTTCTCCTCTCCCCAGCGAGGAAATTTTCTTTCAAAGTTGCGGCGTGATATTCTTTGCTCCCCAATGGATTTATTTCCACTCCTCCCCAGTGGAGTTGTCCCTCTCATTTCCCCAATGGAGCTTGTCATACCCCAAAATTTGCCCTCCTACTTCCCAAGACATTTCACACATCCATGCCCAAAGATTCCTCAAGGGTTGATCAGACAAACCCTCTCCTAGACAATCAACCCAAACTAGGGTTTGGCCAATCTCAGATCCAGATGGACTTCCAACATCTCCAATGGTCATCATGCCTCCTCATATGCTTCAAAGATTCTCCATGTCAAGTTTCAAGCCTCACAAGTCAAGTTTCCTCAAACAATTGCTCATATGGTTGAAAATCGGTATTGGGCAAAAGTCAACTGTGGTCAACATACAGTCAAACTTCATGATTTTTGGTCAACATCCTCATTTTGAAGTTACATTCATCATTTGATCAAGGGTTGATCATGATTCATCAAGAAAACTCAAGATTTGCACAAAAGTCAAACTTTCCAAATTAGGGTTTTTTAGTGAAAAGTCAACTGAACTTTGACTGAGCATAACTTCTTCATACTTTCTCAGAAAGTTTTCCACCGCCTCTCATTTTGAAGGAAATTCAATTCTCTACAACTTCATGTCTCACAAGAATGTTCAAAAAATGCTTCATTTGGAGGGTATGGATCAAAGCATTACAGGTCCTTTTCAAAGTCAACAAAAAGTCAACTTTTTGTTTTGAAGTTTTATTGAGCAAAGAGGTTGGTTAGAGGACACTTAAAGCTTTTTAAAAAGTCCAAGAACACTCAAAAATGTGGAAAATTGAGAAAAATACACCTTGCACAAGTTGGACATTTTTGAAGAGGTGCACAAAGAGAATTACTTGTCAAAATCCAAAATTTTGCAAATGGGCCTAGTTTTTCTTGGTTTAAACTTGTTCCTTATCTTATTTGGAGTCGATCCAGACCTTTACATCACTCAAAAACATCAAGGATCAAGTAATCCCGATTTCGGTTTGTCAAACTTTTCCAAAATCGATTTTTAATTCTCATGCGTTTTTAACATGTTTTGATGTTTGTTTTGTATTTAGAACGAAGTTTGGAAACTTTCTGCATAGTTTAATTGCATTTTAGTGGCCTGAATCGAAATCCACCCTAGCTAGGGTTCCATATTTTGAATTGGGATCTCACGAAATAGGTAGAATTGGACCAAACCAAGGCTACCAGGATGATCAGTGTGGACAAAAAGGAATCGAACCATGGTTTTGAATTGCATTTATATTGCTTGTATTGGATTTTTGATGTTTGCAGGGGCCTTAGCGTCGAGCTCAGCCGACGCTAACTTTTCAAATTTTCAAATGAAGAAGATCAAGATCTTCGCGCGTGTTCTTGGTTCCCAGGAAATGTTTTTGCTTAAAACGAATTCGTTTCATTTTCTAAACACCAAACGCGCGTTGGCCCAGTGGTTAAGGCAGAGGGAGCGTGACGTGTTGCCAGGAGGTCACCGGTTCGAGCCTGATCAGGACCATATATTTTTGCAAGTTTGAAAACTAACTTATTTCTTTTCTATTTTGCATAATATTTTTTTATCTATTTTAATTTATCTTCTAATATTTTTATCATGCATCTAAAAAACTCCAAAAATATTTATTTTTTGCATAATCATCAGAAAAATGCTTATTTAATTTTTAATATAAAAATTATTATTTTTGCATGCATATTTAATTTAATTATTAATTAATCATTTAAATGACTTTTAATTGTTTTTTAATTATCAAATCAATTCCAAAAATTACCAAAAATTTACCTTATCATATTAATATCATTACTAACATAAAACCTTTTTCCTCATTCAAAAATATTTTTTTTACTAACATTTTCTTCTTATGCAATTTTCTTCCGTTTTCCGATTATGTATCTGTTCACAGGTTATACCGTTTCAGACGTTTTTTCTTGCTTTTCTTTTCAATTATGTAATTGCCTATGGGTTGTAATAGCTTAATTAGGGCTTTTATTTTCCGCACTCTCATTATGTATCTGCCCCAAAGCCATGTAATAGCGTAGGACTTTATCTTTTTGCATTTTACATTTCCGCAATTTACTTTCTGCACCCTATAAACTGCTAGTAATTAGGCGTGTATGGCAAGATAAAATTGGACATAGATCACTCATAATTCCAAGATAAAAATACCTGAAATCAACACACTCTTTTCACACATGCACCCCTTAGGGTAATTCTCTCTCGTTGCCTTTACGAATACAAATGGTCAAGTCCCTCGAAAGTAGAGGTATTCTAGCACCATTGCCTTCAAAACAAATCATCATAGTCCCTTCGATACAAAGATCATAGACCCACGATTTCGCCTATGAATACATGATCTTGACCCTCGATTGTCGCCACGAAAATGATGATAGTCCTTCGAATGTGCTAGGATACTTCCTACAAGTTGCTTTCTATGACCATACGATGTCCCTTCGAATGTCCCTTCTACATCCAACGAATAGGGTTACCTACCAACTAATGGTATGGATAGCGCTATTCTAAAGGAACGTAAAACAACACGAAAACGACCATTTTGAGTAGGTAATAAGACTTTTAGTTGCTTGCTCAAACAAAATGCTTTTCACACCACACACTTTTGTCAAAGTTCAAACTCTTTTCAAAACGAAACATTTCCGAATACTTTGTATACATTCCTACATGAATCATTACAAAGTCAAAGCGAAATGCCTTTTCAAAACGTTTTTGTCAAACACACAGAAAGCACAATTTTAAAGTGATCCAAGAGCAACTAAGAGCCCGTAGATAACTACGGATGGAAAGGGTTGCTAATACCTTCCCTTTTCATAACCTTCTCCCTTACTCAGAATCTAACGAAGGTCTTTTTCTCGTACTTTTACCTTTCCTTAATTGGATAAAAGAAAAGTCGGTGGCGACTCTGCTATCCGCACATTTGCGATACAAAAATCTCAAAGTCGTTCACCGTGTTACGTAATCTGCGATCACTGGGATACACCCTAAAGAGAGAATACCTTAGGGATTTCTAGATCACTTTATTGCTTTCTGTTTGACTTGTATGCTTTACTTTAAGGGTTGCTTGGGTATTATATTTGTGGGGGATCCTACACCCGGATCCGGGTTTCCTTTTAGGTAAGTAGCAATAAATCGTCATGACTGCTAGACGATATCGAAACGGTCAACATGATGGCTACGTTAGTGTGACACTTTGGATGTCCTAATACTCTTCATTTCCAAGTTGAAGATAGTATTTGGCTTCTGCATGGTGTCATCAGCACTAACTAAACTTTTAGAACCATCATTGACCCATCTTGGCCATTAGAAGGTAGTGAGATGGCCGACTTTGGTGCAGACTAAGGTTGGCTGATACTCGATGCTACGCTCATTAAGATCAGAATTTTGGGATATTTTCGGTCGACCAATTGGTAGTTGTATTGAAATAAACGCCTACGAGAAATATCAATGATATGAGATTCCTAGAATCCGATTACTATTATGGGACAGGATGAACCAACTCAAACTTTTGGTGGGGTAATCACCTATACCTCATGCAAGCCTTAAACCTAGGCTCATTGTGTGAATTTTTTGTGCTTGCTAAACATGACATCATCGCATTGCATATCATTTCTAACTATTTCAAGGACCTAGGGATTTATCTTTGCTCTATTTTGTAGGGATTATGGCTTCTAGAAAGACTATCCGAATCAACTTCATGGGTATACCTTCTCACCAAAGAATTGGTTTCGTAGATTCCTAACATGCTCGGCATCAAAAGACATGGTTATCTGCTTGACTTGGTTATCTCCGGTTTTTAAGAAGATATGATGCATGTCCTATTCTAGTTCTTTGACCCAAAACACCATTGCTTTACATTCCCAGATTATCAGTTGGTTCCTACCTTGGAAGAGTTCTCTAAGCTACTTGGGATACCTATTCTTGATCAAATACCATTCACCGGTTTAGAAAAGGTTCCTAAGTACGAAGACATTGCATCAGCATTACACCTAAAGTGCTCAGACATTGAAGCTAATCGGGAAACTAGAAGCGGAGTTAAGGGTTTACTTGCTAAGTTCCTAATTAAGAAAGCCCGAGAATTCCTCAAAGTTATGAGTTTCCATGCATTTGAAGACATTGTGGCCTTGCTAATCTATGGTTTGGTTCTATTCCCTAACTCGGATCAATTCATAGATGTCAACGCCATCAAGTTGTTTCTTACCCGTAATTCTGTGCCTACTTTACTTGGAGACATCCTACATTCTCTCCACACTCGTACTACTAAGAGACAAGGAACTCTCATGTGTTGTACACCGTTACTTTCCAGGTGGTTTATTTCGGACCTTCCTCCATCAGTTTTGAAGAACGAGCAAAGGTTGAAGTGGTCTCAAAGACTAATGTCACTCTCTCATTCAGATATCCGTTGGAGTCTTTTCTCTCAAAAGGACTTCACATTCATTGAGCGTTATGGAGAATTCCCTAATGTACCACTCCATGGTATAAGGGGAGGTATCACTTACAACCCTTCTCTAGCTCTACGTCAATTTGGTTTTGCTCGAAGAGATGGTCCTCATGATATGCTTCTCCAGGATATTGTGTTCGACTATAACCACGATCTCCAAAATTACCGTCGAAGGTTCATACACGCTTGGGGCATGGTAAAGAAGAATGATACCAAGACTTTGGGGCACCAAAACTCCATTCCTTGGGAACCTTACCTCAAATGGGTGCGAGCTCGAGCTCAAAACTTCATGATGCCATTTATGCTTGTTTTACCAGTAATTATGGAACCTATTGCTATAGGTGACGTACCCTATACTGTTCTCCATCCTAACATGCTTACTGATTTCGAAGACTTGAAGAGATCCTAGATTCAGCTTAAAGAAGAAAGAGATACCTTTGAAGCTCAGTGCTATGCAAGTGAGAAGAAGGTACTAGAGTTGACAAAGCTACTTCACGAGGAGTGAAACATCAACGCCTACCTCGGCACCAAGAGGAAGCGCCCATGGGAGACTTAGAGTTTTAGGATTTTTGTTCTTTTATTTTATTGTTTTGAGCTATCTTTTGTACTTAAAAAGAAAAAGAATATAATAAATGTTTGTTCGTGCTTGTTTAACAAATTGAAATCTCTAAGGTCCTTGAAAACATTGCATTGCATTTGCATAAACATTGCATTATCATGGCATAACATCTCATAACAGGTACATCGCAGATTGGTTTTCTCATTCTCTCGCTATTTATTTTAGCAGAAATGGCTCTTGAACAGACTGTCAAAGATCTCCAGGATCAGGATGCTCAATTCCAGGAGATGTTCACTAGCTTGGTCCTAGGCCAAGAAGACCTGAAGAAGCTCATCAACAAAAAGAAGAGGGTCGTTGGTGTTCTCAATATGGGTAGACGTTACAAAGGTGGTCCTAAAATGGTTAGCCGGATAGAGCTCTCAGAAGGAAGTGTCAAGACTGAGGGAAGTGTCAAGGGACATGAAGAAGACCAACGTGAGCCTGGGAAAGACAGAGAAGATCACTATGACAATGACCAGTACTCTGATGAAGATGACAAGTACAAGTAACTTGAAGACCGTCTGAATGCTGCTGTAGAAAACCTGAAGATGTCCGGGGCTGAATTTTGATGATTTAAGTCTTGTCCCTGGTGTGGTGATTCCTCCCAAGTTCAAAGTTCCAACTTTTGCCAAGTATGATGGCGTTTCTTGTCCGAAGCTGCATTTGAAGTCATATGTTCAGAAGATCAACCCCCACACTGATGACAGAAAATTATGGATGCATTCTTTTCAAGAGACTTTGTCCGGAACTCAGTTGGAGTGGTATTATCAGCTAGAAAATGACAGTATCCGTACTTGGAGTGACTTGGCAGATGCTTTCTACAGACAATATGACTACAATGCTGAATTGACACCCACACGCATGCAACTATAGAGCATGTCTATGGGTCGTGATGAGAAATTCAGGGAATATGCTCAAAAATGGAGAGATCTAGCAGGCAGAGTTCAACCACCCTTGTCCAATAGGGAATTGGTTGATATGTTTATGGGAACACTGACAGGCCCATTCTTCAATCATCTGATTGGAAACTCCTCAACCGGGTTCACCGAGCTGATATTTGACAGGAGAGCGTATTGAAGCTGGTATCAAGAGCGGAAAGATTCAGGTAGAGTTAGCTTCAAACGATGCGAAGAGATCTTTTGGTGGTAAGAAAGAAGCCAACGCTGTGTATGGTCAGAAAAGCCGAGCCAAGACCGACCATGCTCAATCTCTGGGGGCAGTTGCGATCTCCAATCCTACATCAACACAACTCACGAGACAACATGCGAGCTGTAACGCCACGAAGATACATTTAAGATCAACATGCCATTGTCGCAAGCCTAGCAACACACGTTGAAAGCAGAGCTGATTACTTTGAAGGATCCTCCTCATAGTGTCAACACTTCCTCTCCGAGATACAATCCTAATGCTAAGTGCGTTTACCACTCCAATAGCCCAGGGCACGACACTGACAACTGTTGGGCTCTGAAGAACAAGATTCAAGACATGATTGAAGCTAAGTAGATTGAGTTTGACCCTCCAGTTGAGACTCTGAATGTGATCAACGCGCCTATGCCTAACCATGACAAAAGTTCCAATGCTGTCGGCGAGAATACTTATGTTTTTAACATAGATGACTTGACCATTCCTCTGATGACTGTTAAGAAGAACTTGCTGCAAGCCAGTGTCAATCCAGGATGCCCAAAAAATTGTCGTTGGTGCCCATCTGCGCCTGACGGTTGTGCTTGGTTGAGAAGATGTGTTCAGTGCATGATGGATAACCGTGAAATACTATTCCTGAAACCAACTGTGGAGAGTCTGTGTGAAGACCTGTCCAAGAAACTGAAGATCGAAGATGTGAATGAAATTGTAGGGAATGTGTGGGATACCTTGGGACAGCCAAGTGGAAGGTTTGATTACATGGTGAAGTACACTGTTCCTGAAAGCTACAAAATTCCTGTTGAAGATGTTAAGGCGACCGGATGGGGAGACGATTTACCAGAAGACTATGCTGATGTTAACACTATAGGATTTCCTCTGCTGATTCTGCGCCTAGAGTGGCACCTCTCATTATTACTTCTCCAAGACCAGTTCCATATTCCTCCGACAAAGCTATCCCTTGGAATTATGGTGCTGATGTTTACTATCATGGCGTCAAGCAAGATCCTCTGACCATTGAAGATCTTACGCTTGAAGCTACCATTCTCGACATTGACAACATCATCATCAAGGTGACCAGAACCGAAGAGTATTCTCTCCAAATCGCTCCTCCAAAGAAACCATGACTCACGCATTCCAACTATTCAATGGCCCCGAGACTAGAGGGAAAGAACCAGGACTCATCCGCCCTATGTATACCAAAGGAAGTTATCAAGACACCTCCAAACGAGAAATGGAGGAAATTCAAGATCATCAAGAAGAGTGACTATAACGCTAGGAATGGGACAGATCTGCCCAAGATCTCCATGCTTGCTCTACTCTGTGCTCGAGGCTCATGCTAAAGCCTTGGTGAGGTTTCAAGAATGCTCACGACGGAAAGACACTACCATCGATCAATTTGAAGTTTGTATTGCTAGCCCTGCCAACAACGGCCTAGGCTTCCGATGTCGATTTCGCTAAGGAAACAAAGCCTTGCACATCTCGTTGAATGCAAGGAGTTACCTTGTCCCATGTTTTGGTGGATACCGGTTCGCTGAATATTCTACCAAGATTGCTTTTGATTGACTTGATGTTGAAGGGTTGGTTCTGAAACCCAGTGACATTATTGTGAGAGCTTTTGATGGTTCTAAACGAACAAGACTTGGAGAACTCATCCCGCTTGTTAAAGTCGGTTCCCGACTGACTCTACTTTCTTTGTCATGGACATCCGTCTTTACTCTTTTGCCTACTTGGACGCCTGGATACATGGGCAGGCGTCTACTCTACCTTGCATCGGTCAAGTACCCAAAGTGAAGGGAAAGTTAAGATGTGGTGAATAAGAGTATATGGTCACCATTTACGTCATTCCGATACCTCAAGATGGAAGGTGAATTCTTCGAGACTCCCTGTTAACCTTTCGAAACAATCCCTAGAGTCCTGCCTGTTGACTCTCCTGTCACTCCTAAAGTTGCACCAGCCCGCCTTAGGATGGCCTCATCAAGGATGCTCAAGTCGCAGCTAAAGAAGGAGGTAGTACTATTTGGGGACAGCTCCCGATCTTCCTTTCAATCGACAAGACCGGTTTAGGCTTCACCATCAAAGGTCAAGATGATAAGCCGCGAACGTGCCAACTTCCTTTCCGCATCACCGAGTGGAATCCATGCTATAGAAGACGACTTACAACGACTTCGACATCACGAATGGATCTTCCTAACCCCGACAACGGACTCAACAATTGGAAGATCAAGACGCTATACCAATCTCCTTTAGACATGAGTAATTTCTTTTGTTTTTTGCTTTTCAGATTTACTATGTTTTGAACAATAAACTCTAAAGCCTAGTGCCTTACCCGGGCATCATGGTTCATTTGTGAGGGTTATTATCTTCATTTGCATATTTTCATTCAATAAAAGCTTTTGCATTTAATTTGTTGTTTTCTTTACTTTATCACCCTTCAAAAGCTATGTGTTTCTTACACCCACGTGATACATCGTAATCACTCGAATCTCGCTGATAACAGCCTATTCTATTGCTAAATATGACTTCGATAATCCGATCTACCAAGCCAAGACGAAGGTGAGGAAGATTGTGAAGTGCCAGAGAACTTGTCGATCACAAGAAGATCGAGTTATACACCACAAGAGCCAATTGAGGTTGTGAATTGGGTAATCAATGATGTAAAAGAGATCAAGATAGGAGCGGATCTTGAGAACAATGTTAAAGAAAGGTTGGTTCTGATGCTACGAGACTATAGTGAGGTTTTTCTTGGTCATACGAAGACATGCCGTGTTTGACATTGATATTGTGGTACACCGCCATCGACAAAAGAAGGTTTTCCTGGAAATGTAGGTCTGCTACATGCGCCCCGAGATGTCGAGAAAATCAAAGCCGGGTTATAAAGCGCTCAACGCCGGGTTCTTAGCTATTACTTCCTATCCACAATGGTTGCAAATGTGGTAATTGCATCTAAGAAGGATGGTAAAGTACGAATGTGTGTGGATTACAAAGATTTGAACAAAGCAAGTCCGAAAGACGATTTCCCACTTCCTCATATTGATGTCCTGGTTGACAACACCGCTCAACACAAGGTTTTCTCCTTCATGGATGGTTTCTCCGGTTACAATCAGATCAAAATGGCTCCAGAAGACATGGAGAAGACTACTTCGTATACACAAGGGCACCTTCTACAAAGTTATGCCGTTCGGAATGAAGAACGCGGGCGCCACTTACCATCGTGCCATGGTGACATTATTTCATGACATGATCCATCATGAGGTAGAGGTCTACGTCGATGATATGATAGCTCGGTCACAGACTGAAGAAGAACATCTTGATCATCTACGGAAACTGTTTGATAGGTTGAAGAAGTACAGGTTGAGACTTAACCCCAACAAGTGCACCTTGGAGTCGATCCGAAAACTCTTAGGTTTGTTGTCATGGAAAAGGTATTGAAGTTGATCCCGCCAAGGTTAAAGCTATTCAAGAAATGCCAACTCCGCACCGGAAGGAAGTCGAGGTTTCCGATTGAATTACATTTCGTGTTCATTGCACACCTAATCGCTACTTGTGAGCCAATCTTCTGCCATCAAGAAAGATCAAGTGGTAGAATGGAACGACGATTGCTGATCGCTTTGACAAAATCAAGGAGTACCCATGTAATCCTCCTATCCCGATGTCACCAAGGAAGACCTCTTATCATGTACTTGACAAGTAGAGAACTCAACGGGTGTGTTAGCCACATGACGAGTCCGGGTCGAAAAGAGTATGCAATATACTACCTTAGCAAAAGTTTACCGATCGTGAAACAAGATACTCACACCGAGAAAACTTGCAGCGCTTATTGCTGCTCACGACTAAGACAAAGATATGTTGACTCACACTACCTTGTTGATTTCCAAGATGGATCCGATAAAATACATATTTGAGAAACCAGCCTTCCTAAGAATAGCAAGATGGCAAATGATCCCGACCAATACGACATCCAAAGACACTTCTCGTAAAGCGATCAAAGGAAGTGTAGTAGCCGATCATTTGGCTCGCTGTCGAGATGACTATCACCTATGCAATTCGAATTTCCAAATGAAGATGTTTTACTAGTTATAGATTGCGAACAACCAGGCCCAAACGAAGGACCTGAACAAGGATCCAGATGGACCATGGTCTTTGATGGAGCCTCAAACGCACTTGGCAATGGCATTGGTGCCATCACTACATTCCTTGACAAGATTGATTTTTATTCCTTCCTTGAGACCCAAGCAACTCACAAAGGCCAGCAAATTTCGAAATTTGATCAATATGGCAAGATTGGATTAGAAATTAATCAAATTTTGAAAATTTGATTTTTTACAAAAATCAAATTTGATTTGCTTTGAATGTTGATTGATTCTCTTCCAAAACCATCCCAAATCCATCCAGTATAAATGTATGGTGCATACCTATCAAGAGAGAACGAAAAAATTGGCTCAAGAACCCTAACCTAGAACTCAAAAATCCGTGACCTTCAAGCAAGTGCCAATCATACTTCCAGCCGTTTTCAATTGGTTTTGAGGTGTCCAATATTCCTTGACATCTCCGAATCGATCCAACCCTTTACATCATCCAAAACTATCAAGAATCCATCAAACACAATTTCGGTTTGTCAAGCTTTTTCAAAATTGATTTTCATCATTCATGCATTATTAACTTGTTTTGATTGTTTGTTCATGTTTAGAATCAAGTATGCAAGCTATCCGACGTTTAATTGCATGCTTTGAGTGCCTCGGATCGAGTTATGCCATTACTAGGGTTTCGAGGTCGATTTAGGTTTCACCAAATAGGAAAAATTGGACCATGAGACCTATACCAATGCATTCGAATGATCTCGTGAATCGAACCATGCTTTTGGAATTCATTTATATTATGTATTCGGATTTTTGATGTTTGTTGTGACTTAGGCCGAGCAATGGCCGACGGATTTTCAAATATTTGAAATGAAGAAGACGGCGCGAGAACGAGGCAATCGTGCCGTGACGCGCTTGTATTCCGCTCGCCCATTTTCAAACACGTACGGTTGTTCGATGGCGGCATGTGCTGTGAAGCCAATGTGTCCAGTTCGATCCCTTGCCATGACATTTCTTTTTTACAAGCTTGCAAATCTCATATTTTTCATATTTTTCTATTTTCTTTTATTTGAATATTTTGCATCTATTTTAATTCTTTTCATAATTTTTATTCTGCATTAAAAAATCATCAAAATATTTTTTCCTTTTGCATTTATTTTCAGAAAATCTTTATTTAATTTAATAAATTAAAAAATATAATTTTGCATGCATATTTATTTTTATTCATAATTTTGCATTTAAATCACTTTTAATTCATTTTTTATTATTAAAATACATCCATAAAATCCCAAAAATTTATTTTAATATATTTATATTATTTCCAGCATGGCATATTTTTCTTATTTTAAAATTTGCATTTTTCTAACATTTTTTCTCTTGTTCGATTCATATCGCATTTTCCGATTTCTCATTCTCTTGCAGGTTGATCCGATTCAGACAATTTTTTCTTTATCATTTTATTTTTCCAATAATGTAACTGTATATGGGATGTAATAGTTTAAATTAGGCCTTTATTTTTCCGCATTTTAAATTATGTATCTGCCCCAAAGCCTTGTAATAGCGTAGGATTTACCTTTCCGCATCTTTACATTCCGCATTTTAATTTCCGCACCTTATAAAATTCCTAGTAATTAGGCGGTATGGCAAGACTAAAATCAACATAGCCCACTAATTTTCAAGATAACATATCCGAATCAACACACTTTTCACACATGCACCCTTAGGTAATTCTCTCGCTTTACGAATTCAAATTGGTCATGTCCTCGAACGAGGTATTCTAGCACCGCTGTTTTCCAAACAAATCATCATAGTCCCTTCGATACAAAGATCATAAGACCCACGATGTCGCCTCCGAATACATGATCTTGACCCCGATTGTCGCCACGAAAAATGATGATAATCCTTCGAATGTGCTAGGATACTTCCTACAAGTTGCTTTCTATGACCATCCGATGTCCCTTCGAATGTCCCGCTTACATCCAACAAATAGTTACCTACCAACTAATGGTATGGATAACGCTATTCTAAAGGAACGTAAAATAACACGAAAACGACCAATTCTGAGTAGGTAATAAGACTTTTAGTTGCTTGCTCTATCAAAATACTTTTCACACAACACACTTTTGTCAAAGTTCAAACTCTTTCAAAACGAAACATTTCCGAACACTTTGTATACATTCCTACATGAATCATTACAAAGTCAAAGCGAAATGCCTTTTTCAAAACATTTTTCAAACACACAGAAAGCACAATTTTTAAGGTGATCTAAGAGCAACTAAGAGCCCGAGATAACTACGGATGGAAAGGGTGCTAATACCTTCCCTTTCATAACCATTCTCCTGCTGTAATCTAACGAAGGTCTTTTTCGTACTTTTACCTTCCCTAATTGATAAAATAAAAGTCGGTATACTTGCTATCCGCACATTTGCGATACAAACACTAAAAAGTCGCCACCAGACATGTAATCATACCGGGACACACCCTAAAGAGAGAATACCTTAGGGATTTCTAGATCACTTTAATGCTTTTTTGTTTGAATTACTTGCTTTATCTTTAAGGGTTGCTTGGTATTATATTTGTGGGGATCCTACACCCGATCCGGGTTTCTTTAGGTAAGTAGCAATAATCGTCATGACTGCTAGACGATATCAAACGGTCAACATGATGGCTACGTTAGTGTGACACTTTGGATGTCCCGATACTCTTCATTTCCAAGTTGAGGATAGTATTTGGCTTCTGCGTGGTGTCATCAAGCACTACTAAACTTTTAGAACCTTAATTGACCCATCTTGGCCATTAGAAGGTAGATGGCCGGCTTTGGTGCATGACCGAGGTTGGTTGATACCGATGCTACGCATCGAGATCGACTTTTGGGACATTTTCGTCGACCACTTGGTAGTCGTATTGAAATAAGCGCCCACGAGAAAGATCAATGATGTGAGATTCCTAGAACCCTTACATTATTATAGGACAGATGAACCAACTCAAACTTTTGTGGGTAATCACCTATACCTCATGCAAGCCTTAAACCTAGGCTCATTGTGTGAATTGTTTGTGTGCTAAACATGACATCATGACATCATTTGCATTGCATATCATTTCTAACTATTTCAAGGACCTAGGGATTTATCTTTGCCGCTTTGTAGGGATTATGGCTTCTAGAAAGACTATCCGAATCAACTTCATGGGTATACCTTCTCACTCAAAGAATTGATTTAAATTCCCACCATGCTCAGCCCATCAAAAGACATGGTTATCTACTTGACTTGGTTATCTCCGGTTTTGAAGAAGATATGATGCATGTCCTATTCCAGTTCTTCGATCCAAACACCATTGCTTTACATTCCTAGATTATCAGTTGGTTCCTACTTTGAAGAGTTCTCTAACTTGATACCTATTCTTGACCAAATGCCATTCACCGTCTAGAAAAGGTTCTTAAGTACGAAGACATTGCATCACCTTACATCTTAAGCGCCGACATTGAAGCCAATTGGGAAACCAAGTGGAGTTAAGGGTTTACTTTAAGTTCCGATTAAGAAAGCCCGAGAATTCTCAAAGTTATGAGTTTCATGCATTTGAAGACATTGTGGCCTTGCTAATCTATGGTTTGTTATATTTCTAACTCGATCAATTCATAGATGTCAACGCCATCAAGTTATTCCTTACCCGCAATCCTGCCTACTTTACTTGAGACATCCTACATTCTTCCACACTGCATTACTAAAAGACAAGGAACTCTCATGTGTATACTGCTACTTTCTAGGTGGTTTATTTCGCACCTTCCTCCATCGCTTTGAAGAATGAACAAAGGATGAAGTGGTCTCAAAGACTAATGTCACTCTCTCATTCGATATCCGTTGGAATCTTTCTCTCAAAAGGATTTCACTTTCATCGAGCTACCGTGGAGAATTCCTAATGTACCACTACTTTGTATAAGGGGAGGTATTACTTACAACCCTCTTTAGCTCTACGCCTTTGGTTTTGCTCAAGAGATGGTCCACATGATATGCTTCTCCAAGATATTGTGTTCGATTACAATCACGATCTCCGCATTACCGATTAAGGTTCATACACGCTGGGGCATGGTAAAGAAGATCGATACCAAGACTTTGGGACACCAAACTCCATTCCTTGGGAACCTTACTCAAATGGGTGCGAGCTCGAGCTCAAACCTCATGATGCCATTCACTGCTTTACCAAGAATTATGGAACCTGCTATAGGTGACGACCTATACCGCTCTCATCCCGACATGCCTACCGATTTTGAAGACTTGAAGAGATCCCCGATTCACTCAAAGAAGAGAGGATACCTTTGAAGCTCAGGTTATGCAAGTGAGAAGAAAGTGCTAGAGTTGACCAAGCTACTTCACGAGGAGCGAAACATCAACGCCTACATCGGCACCAAGAGGAAGCGCCATGGAGACTTAGATTTAGGATTTATTTGTTTTCTTTTATTGTTTTGAACTATCTCTTGTACTTAAAAGGAAAAAAGAATAAAAAGAGTACTAATAAATGTTTGTTCATTGCTTGTCTAACAAATTTAAATCTCTAAGGTCCTTGAAAACATTGCATTGCATTCGCATAAACATCGTATCATAGCATAACATTGCATCGAGGTACATTGAAGATTGGTTTTCTCATTTGCTCGCTATTTATTTTAGCAAATGGCTCTTGAACAAACAAAGATCTTCAAGCTCGTAATGCCTGGCCAGATGTTTACCACCTTGGTCCAAGGCCAAGAAGATTTGAAGAAGCTCATCAATGTAAAGAAGAAGGTCGTTGGTCTCTCAACATGGGGACTACAAAGGTGGTCCTAGAGCGGTTAGTCGAATTGAGCTCAAGGAAGTGTCAAGAAGGAGATGAGCAAAGTAACAAGGGTGATGGTGAAGGTAGTCACCGAACTTGAGAAGAACTATGATAATGGACAATACTGATGAAGATGACAAGTACAAGCAACTTGAAGACCGTTCAATGCTGGAAAACCTCAAGATGTCCGGGCTGAATTTTGATGATCCGAGTCTCGTCCCTGTGTTGTGATTCCTCCCAAGTTCAAAGTTCCAACTTTTGCTAAGTATGACGGCATGTCTTGCCCTAAGCGCATTTGAAGTCTTATGTCCGTAAGATCAATCCCCACACCGATGATGTAGTTGTGGATGCACTATTTTCAAGAGAGTTTGTCCGAACCCAATTGGAATGGTATTATCACCAGAGAATGACCGTATCCGTACTTGGAGTGACTTGGCGATGCTTTCATGCATAAAGATGAGTACAATGTCGAATTGACACCCACTGCATGCAACTACAAAGCATGTCTATGGGTCGTGATGAGAAGTTCAAGGAGTATGCTCGTAAATGGAGAGATCTAGTAGGCGAGTTCAACCACCCTTGTCCAATAGGGAGTTGGTTGATATGTTCATGGAACACCGACAGCCCATTCTTCAATCATCCGATTGAAACTCTTCACCGGATTCACCGAAATGATATTTACAAAGCGAGCGTAAGTCGGTATCAAGAGTGGGAAGATTCAGTAGAGACATCTTCAAACGCCGCAAGAGATCTTTGGTGGTAAGAAAGAAGCCAATGCCGGTATGGTCGAAAAGCCGAGCCAAGACCGACCGTGCTCAACTGTGGGGACAGCAGATTCCAATCCTACATCAAGACAACCTCGAGACAACGCAGAACTAACGCCGAACGAAGACAAGCATAAAGATCAACATGCCATTGTCGCAAGCCTTGCAACACATGTTGAAAGCAGAGTTGATTACTTTGAGGGATCCTCCTCGAATGTCAACACCTCCTCCGAAATACAATCCTAATGCTAAGTGTGCTTACCATTCCAATAGCCTGTATACTACATCGACAATTGTCTCAAGAACAAGATTCAAGATATGATTGAAGCTAAGCATTGAATTTGATCCTCCCTGCTGAGACTCAATGTGATCAACGCGCCTATGCCTAACCATGACAAGGTTCCAATGTTGTTGGTGACGATACTTATGTTTTCAACATAGATGACTTGACCATTCCTCCGATGACTGCTAAGAAGAATTTGTTGCAAGCCGTGTCAACCTGTGATGCCCAGAGAACTGCTGGTGCCCATCCGCTACCGATGGTTGTGCTTGGTTGAGAAGACGTGTTCAAGGATGATGGATAACCGTGAGATACTATTTCAAACCACCCGCAAGTCGTGTGAAGAAATGTCCAAATTGAAGATTGACAATGCAATGAAACTCAACTATCTGTGGGATACCTTGGGAAGCCAAGTGGAAAGTATGATTACATGGTGAAGTACACTGCCCTCGAAGCTACAAGATTCCTATTGAAGATGTTAAGGCAACCGGATGGGGTGACGATTTCCGTAAGATTATGCCGATGTTAACACAATAAGGATTTCCTCCGCGATTCTCGTGCCTAGAGTGGCACCTCTCATCATTACTTCTCCAAGACCGCCCATATTCCTCCGACAAAGCTATCCTTGAATTATGGAGTCGATGTTTACTATCATGGCCAAGCAAGACCTCTCGACCATTGAAGATCTTACAGCTTGAAGCTACCATTCCCGACATCGACAACATCACCGATCAAGTAAGGTGACCAATCGAAGGGTTTCTCTCCGAATCTCTCCTCCAAAAGACACGTGACTCCAACCGCATTCCATTTATTCAATCAATTCCCAAGCTAGAGGGAAAGAACCAAGGACTCATCCCGCCAACAAGAAGTACCAAAGGAAGTTATCAAGACACCTCCAAACAAGAAATGGAGGAAATTTCAAGATTATCAAGAAGAGTGACTACAATGTTGTGGAACAATTGGGACAAACTCCTTCCAAAATCTCCATGCATGCTCGCTCTTGTGCTCCGAGGCTCATGCTAATGCCTTGGTGAAGTTTCAAGAATGCTCACGCATCGCAAGACACTACCACCGACCATTGAAGTTTGTATTGCTAGCTGGCCGCCAACAACGGCCTAGGCTTCTCCGATGATGACTCCCGCCGAAAGAAACACAACAAAGCCTTGCACATCTCTCTGAATGCAAGGGCACTACATTATCTCATGTTTTGGTGGATACCGGTTCGCTCAATATCTTATCAAGATCGCTTTTGATCGACTTGATGTCAAGGGTTGGTTTGAGACCCAAAGACATTATCGTGAGAGCTTTTGATGGTTCTAAGCGAATAGTACTTGGAGAGCTCATCACTCGCCAAAGTCGGTTCCCGACTTTTGACTCCACATTCTTTGTCATGGACATTCGTCCGCTTACTCTTGCCTACTTGGACGCCTTGGATACATGGGGTGCGCCATACTCTACCTTACATCGTCAAGTACCCAAAGAAGGGAAGGTTGTCACAAGATGTGGTGAAGAAGAGTATATGGTCACCATCTACAATCATTCCGATACCTTGAGGTGGAGGGTGAATTCTTTGAGACTCCCGCAAGCTTTTGAACAATGCCCCGAGTCATGCCTGCTGACTCTCCTCACACCCCGTAGTCGCAAAACTCCGCCTAGGATGGCCTCACCGAAGATGCTCAAGTCAGCAGCTGAAGAAGGTAGCTCTATTTGGGGTCGCTCCCCGATCTTCCTTTCAAACCGACAAGACCGGTTTAGGCTTCACCATCAAAGGTCAAGATGATACGCGAACGTGCCGCCAACTTCCTTTCCGATCACCCAAAGTGGAATCCATGCTATAGACGACGACAACGACTTCGACATCGCAAGTGGATCTTCCTAACCCGCATAACGGCTCAAGAATTGGAAGACTCAAGACGCTATACCAATCTCCTTTAGCCGGAGTAATTGCTCTTGTTTTGTTTTGCTTTTCGTATTTTTTATGTTTTGAACAATAAACTTTGAAAGCCTAGTGCCTTGCCCGGGCATCATGGCTCGCTCATGAGGGTTATTATCTCGTTGTTCATGCTTTCATTCAATAAATTCGTTGGACTTTGCATTCAATTGTTTGTTTTCTTTCTTTACTTTATCACCCTTCAAAAAGCTATGTGTTTCTTACACACACCCACGTGATACACCGCAAAATCACTCCGAATCTCGTTATAACACTATGCTATTGCTAAATATGACTTCGATAATCCGATCTACCAAGCCAAGACGAAAGTGAGGAAGATTGTGAAGTGCCGTGGAGAACTTGTCGATCGCTACAAGAAGAGCGAGTTATATAGCCACACGAAGAGCAAGTTGAGGTTGTGAATTGGGTACCGATGAAGATGTAAAAGAGATCAAGATAGAGAGGTCTCGAGAACAAGGTTAAAGAAAGGTTGGTTCAGATGCACGAGACTATATTGAGGTTTTTGCTTGGTCACGAAGACATGCCGTTTGACATTGATATTGTGGTACACCGATTGCAACAAAGAAGGTTTTCCCCTGAAATAGAAGATTCCGACGCGTCCCGAGATGTTAGAGAAAATCAAAGCCGAGGTTATGAAATTCAACGCCGGTTTTCTAGTCAATATTTATCCGCAAGGTTGCAAATGTGGTGCCCGTATCTAAGAAGGATGGCAAGGTACGAATGTGTGGATTACGAGATCCGAACAAAGCAAGTCCGAAAGATGATTTTCCACTTCCCATATTGATGTTCGTTGACAACACCGCAAAGATAAGGTTTCTCCTTCATGGATGGTTTCTCCCTACAATCGATCAAATGGCTCCTCAAGACATGGAGAAGACTACTTTGTTACATAGGGCACTTTCACAAGGTTATGCCGCTTGGATCAAGAACGCGGTGCCACTTATCAGCTATGGTGACATTATTTCATGACATGATTCATCACGAGATAAAGGTCTACGCCGACGACATGATAGCTCGATCATGCATCAAGAAGAACATCTTGATCATTTGCGTAAATTATTTGACAAAGTTGAAGAAGCATGATTGAGACTCAATCCTAACAAGTGCACCTTGGAGTCGATCCGAAAACTCTTAGGGTTTGTTGTTAGTGGAAAAGGTATTGAAGTTGATCCCGCCAAGGTTAAAGCTATTCAAGAGATGCCAGCCCCCCGCACCGAGAAGGAAGTCAGAGGTATCTTGGGCCGATTGAATTACATTGCCAGATTCATTGCACACCTAACTGCTACTTGTGAGCCAATCTTTAAGTTACTTAAGAAAGATCAAGTAGTGGAATGGAACGACGATTGCCAGATCGCTTTTGACAAAATCAAGGAGTACCTCTAATCATCCTATCCCGATGCCGCCTACCAAGGAAGACCTCTTATCATGTACTTGATGTTAGAGAGAATTCAATGGGTGTGTGTTGGGGCAACATGACGAGTCCGGTCGAAAAGAGCATGCAATATACTACCTTAGCAAAAGTTTACCGATCAGAAACAAGATACTCACACCGAGAAAACTTGCAACGCTTTGGCTTGCTGCTCACGACTAAGACAAGATATGTTGACTCACACTACCTTGTTGATTTCTAAGATGGATCCAATAAAATACATATTTGAGAAACCATTTCTTCCTAAGAATAGCAAGATGGCAAATGATCTTGACCGAATACGACATCCAAAGACACTTCTCGTAAAGCAATCAAAAGAAGTAGTAGCCGATCATTTGGCCTCATCAGTCAGATGACTATCACTATGCAGTTCAATTTCCGATGAAGATGTTTTACTAATTACAGATTGTGAAGAACCAGGCCCGAACGAAGGACCCAAACAAGGATCCCGATGGACTATGGTCTTTGATGGAGCCTCAAACGCACTTGGCAATGGCATTGGCGCCATTATCACATCCCCTACAGGCGGACACACGCCTTTCACCGCCAGATTATGTTTCAGTTGCACTAACAACATGGCCGAATATGAAGTGTGCATCATGGGTATCAAAGCTGCTATTGACTTAAGAATCAAGTTCTTACAAGTGTATGGAGACTCAACTTTGGTGATCACCGATTATAATAGTGATACGAAACATCCGAATCTCATTCCCTATCGAGAGCATGTTTTGAGTTTGATTCCCTACTTCCAAGAGATTACTTTTGATCACATTCCACGAGAAGAGAATCAGTTAGCATACGCATTGGCTACTATGTCGTCTATGTTCAAGGTTAGATGGGACAACGAGGCTCCCCGGATCATCATTGAGAAGTTCGACGAACCAACGTATTGTTATGAGCTTGACACAGAAGAGAAACCTTGGTACTATGACGTGAAGAGGTATCTTGAGACTCGTGAATATCCCGCAGGGCATCCACAATGATAAGAAGTTCATGAGAAGATTTGCATCCAAATTTTTCCTCAAAGAACGGCATCTTATACAAGCGCAACCACGATCTGTGCCATCTACTGCGGTAGACCGTAAAACAAAGAATACGTATCATGGAAGAGTTACACGAAGCATTTGGTACCCATTCCAAGGGACATACCATGGCTAAGAAGATTTTGAGAAAAGTTACTATTGGTCCACCATGGAAGCCGATTGTCACCGCTTATGCTCGATCTTGTCACAAGTGCCGATTTAGGCCGACAAAGTACACGCACTCCAAGAGAATGTTTTAACTTCTCCTTGGCCTTTGCAATGTGGGGCATTAACATGATTGGAGAAATCAAGCTCATTTTCCAACGGACATCGTTTCATACTTGTGGCAATCGATTACTTTACCAAGTGGGTAGAAGCACTCTCGTGATATGTTACCAAGAATGTTGTGGCTCGATTCATCAAGCATAATCTTATCCGCCGGTATGGCACTCGAAAGGATTATCACGGATAACGGTTCTAATCTCAACAACAAGATGATCACCGAACTCGCACGCAGCTCAAGATCAAGCATCACAACTCTTCTCCTTATCGGCCTAAGATGAATGGCGCAGGAAGCCGCCAACAAGAACATTAAGAAGATTATACGAAATGACAAAGGACTTACAAAGATTGGCATGAGATGTTACCATTTGCTTTTCATGGTTATCGTGACCACAATAACATCAACAGGGCAACCCTTCTCTTGTATATGGTATGGAAGCATCCTACCCATCGAGGTTCGATACCTCAACCGTAGTCCTCCAAGACGCAGAAAGTTGCGAAGACGATCGGGTCCGACTTCGATCGATTAACTTGATTGATGAGAAACGACTCGCATCCATTTTCCATGGATAGATTTATCAGAAACGAATGATCAGAGCATTTAACAAGAAGGTCAAGCACCGAGTCTACCAAGTTGGTGATCTAGTAGTCAAGCGCATCATTCTTCCACAAGGTGATCCTGTGGGCAAATGGACTCCCACCTACGAGGGACCGCTTTGTAGTCAAGACAGTAATTTCCGGCGGAGCTATGATACTCAGCACCATGGATGGTGAAGACTTCCCACACACTGTGAACGTAGACATAGTCAAAAAATACTATGCATATGTAATACGGTGAACTGACTTTTTAGGTCTTTGTATCGCAAATATGCGGATAGCAAGAGTCGCCACCGACCTTTCTTTTATCCAATTAAGGGAAGGTAAAAAGTACAGAAAAAGACCTTCGTTAGATTCTGAGTAAGGGAGAAGGTTATGAAAAGGGAAGGTATTAGCACCCCCTTTCATCCGTAGTTATCTACGGGCTCTTAGTTGCTCTTAGATCACTTTAAAATTGTGCTTTTTGTGTTTTTGACAAAAATGTTTTGAAAAGGCATTTCGCTTTGACTTTGTAATGATTCATGTAGGAATGTATACAAAGTGTTCGGAAATGTTTTTTTTTTTTTAAAAGAGTTTGAACTTTGACAAAAGTATGTGGTGTGAAAAGCATTTTGATAGAGCAAGCAACTAAAAGTCTTATTACCTACTCAGAATTGGTCGTTTTCGTGTTATTTTATCGCCTTTAGAATAGCGCTATCCATACCATTAGTTGGTAGGTAACCTATTTGTTGGATGTAAGCGACATTCAAGGGACATCGATGGTTATAGAAAGCAACTGTAGGAAGTATCCTAGCACATTCAAGGACTATCATCATTTTCGAGGCGACAATCGAGGGTCAAGATCATGTATTCGAGGCGACATCGTGGGTCTTATGATCTTGTATCAAGGGACTATGATGATTTGTTTTGAAGGCAACAAGTAGAATACCTCTACGCTCGAGGGACATGACCATTTGAATTGTGATAGGCAACGAGAGAGAATTACCCTAAGGTGCGTGTGTGAAAAGAGTGTGTTGATTTCATAATCATGTTATCTTGAAAATTAGAGTGAGCTATGTTCAATTTTATCTTGCCATACACGCCTAATTACTAGCAGTTTATAGGGTGGGGAAATTAAAATGCGGGAATATAAAGTGCAGAAGATAAATCCTACGCTATTACATGGCTTTGGGGCCGATACATAATTTAAAATGCGGAAAATAAAAGTCCTAATTAAACTATTACATCCCATAAGCAATTACATAATTGGAAAAAAGAAAACGATAAAAAAGCAATTGTCCGAAACGGGATAACCTGTGAAAAGATAAGAAATCGCGAAATTCAAAGAAATCGAACAAGAGAAAAATGTTAGCAAAATGATAATTTTAAATGAGAAAAATATTTCATGCTGGAAATAACATTAATATGCTAAAATATTTTTTTTGGGATTTTTTGGAGTTAATTTAATAATTAAAAATCAATTAAAGGTGATTTAAATGATAAATTAACAATTAAATTAAATATGCATGCAAAAATAATATTTTTAATTTTATAAATTAAATAAACATTTTCTGAAAGAATGCAAATGAAAAATATTTTTGGTATTTTTAATGCATGATAAAAATTATGAAAATAAATTAAAATGAATGAAAATATTAAATAAAAAGAAAATATGAAAAATAAGAAAACATGAAGTTTGTAAAAAAGAAAGACAAGACCGGTCCTGATGAGGCTCGAACCCATGACCATGGAGGGCATCTCAACAGCTAGCGCCTTAACCACTGGGACACTTGACACTTGGTGTTTTAAAAAACAAAATCAATTGAATATAAAGGATGACGCGTCATGGTTATATCTTAAACACAACAAATTTGGGGTCCAGTAATGAGTGAGCGAATCAGAGCGAGCCAAACTGCCACGCAAGCGGTCCAACCTTCAACGCCGGAGTCCACGCCGGAGCTAGGGCTCCGGTCATCTTCTCCGGTAGCTTGTCAACCTAAAAATCCTGCAAAACGCATCATTTAAAGCAAAACAAGTGCCCAGATCGACTAATTCGACCCCTGCGAGCACGATGGTGTGGTCCTTTCGTTCTGAAACGGCCTGGATTTGGAGTTTCGAATCCTAGAGTTCTTTGAACCCTAATAATGGCAGTATGAGTTTTACACGTGAAACCTCACATGTAACCCATCAATCATGCTCTAATGAGTTCCCTGAGTGTATACAATCAATCAAAAACAATTAGTAATGCATGAAACATGAAAATCGAAATTAAGAAAGTTTCAAACCGGTGAGAGTGTTCGTGTTAAAAGGTGACGCGCTAGAGGATGCGAACGTGAATTTGGATTCTCTGGCTCGAAACGATTTACTCTTTTGATTTGTTTATAAAGATGCCGCGAGCATCAAGCTTTATTATTTTCAACACAAGAAAGATGATTTAATGATTATGAAAAAGGGGAAAGCTGAAATACCCTCAATTGATATTGATATGCGTAATGACTAGCGCAAACTAGACACAACGCATTGGGGAGATTCTGAGTAAGGGGGATTGTTATATAAAGGGAATAGATGGAGCACCCTAAATATATATAGTTATCTATAGCTTTATATATGAATATGTTTGATATGTTTGTGTGTTTTAATTGCTATTTCTATGATTGGGAAAGTTTCTCCTTTTGGGATTTTAAGAAAGATAGATTATGTGGGATTCTAGTGTTTGTTATTATTGTGCTCGCAAAGATCTGTGGATCTTCTGCATACATATCCCTTAGTGGGAATCAGAGCATTTGTAGCTCGGATCTACAAGGATCTATGGTTTGTTTGGTCTGAGGGAGAAAGAAATTTGCTCGGCATGGATGAGACCTTGTGCCTACGTATTCTCAAAAGGATGTTGAGAAATTCAGAGCAATCGTAGTTCCCACTTATGCTAGTGGAAAGCAACGGGATGTTAGTAAGAGATGTATAAATGTCATCTTAATGAAAAATGTATCTAATCTATTTCATCACATACATTTTTGAAAAGTTTGATTGAAATGAAATCTTTCATCGTAAGTATTAGGTGTTTTGCTCGAGTGTACAAGCGTTACCACTTACATGTTTAAGAAAGATGTTTTGAAAAAGATGTTTGAATCTTTTAACTGTAAGTATTGGGTGTTTTGCTTGAGTGTACAAGCGTTACCACTTACAATTAAGAGATGTTTTTGTTTGAAAATGCTTAAAAGAGTTTGAAAAGTTTTAATCAGATGTGATATGATAGATGAGATACTTCTTCCATAGAGATGATAGATGTCTAAATCTCGAGGAGAAATTGATTGGATTAAGGGGTGCTTTTAAGAAGCCCATGGGTCCTTGTATTGTTAGCCCAAGAGGAGGCATTCCGAGGGTCATCGAGGGTCCTTGTATGAAGCTCAAGATGAAGCCATAGGGTATGGCTGGCTTTGTGTTAAAAGGGATTTCACCGAGAAACCATCCTTTTGGAATTAAGAGCAATTTCACCGGGAAATTTTACTCTCTGGGGATTTTGAAAGTGATTTCACCGGGAAACCATCCTTTCAGGGTTCTATCTTAGCGCGGGTGATTCTTTGTTTTGGAAGCCCAATAAGAGGCTGTTAAGAGATTTCCTGTCTCTTTCATTGTATGATGCCCAAGAGAAGGCTAAACTCAATGAGGAGTTCTTTTGAACGATGCCCAAGAGGAGGCTGACTCAACAGGGGAGTGTTATCTTATATGAAGCCTAAGCGGAGGCTAAACTCAGATGAATGAGTTTTTCTTATATGAAGCCTAAGAGGAGGCTGAACTCTTGTGGGGAGAGTTATCTTGTATGAAGCCCAAGCGGAGGCTAAACTCATGCTGGTGATAAATTATCTTGTATAAAGCCCAAGCGGAGGCTACAACTGTGGGGAACCTATTGGTTAGACTAATTGTTATGTTATAACTAGACAGTTGTATAAACAAGTGTGTGTGTGATATGTATTCACAGGAGTTTATGAAGGAAATATAAACAATGCATGATGTTTATTTACAGAAGTTTATGAAATATAAACAAGTGTCTGTGAAACGAACGTTTAAAACGAGCGTAACTTGATTATTTACAAGTTTGAACTATGTACAAGGAAGTAAATATGTACACGAACGAGTATTTATGTACAGACAAAGATGGATGTACATAGGAGGGTTGGGACTTACACCATAAGGGAGGCCCATTGGTTTAAAAGCAGTTTCACAGGGAATAATGCTCCTTTCAATACCAATGGTATTCTGTAAAATGTACATAAAACAAAAACGAACGATCAAGTTTATCTGTAAAAGTATCCAGATATGCATGTATGAAAGTTTGTATGAAAAGAATTTGATATGTACAAGGAAGAGGTATGTACATAAAGAATGTTGGTTTGTGTATACACAAGTGAAGTAAAAAAAAACAAACGATCGAAGTTTGTCTGTACTTGAGTATAAAAAATATCTATGCTATGTACAGATGAAAATTTTGTATGTATTTGGAAATGATTTGATATGTACAAAGAAATATTGTGTACACAAAAGAATGTTATGGGACTTACACCGTGAGGGAGGCCCATTGGTTTAAAAGAAGTTTCATCAGTAATAATTCTTCTCCTTTCAATACCAATGGTATCGGTGTATAAACAAACGAATGAAAAATGATTTTGAAAATGTTTTGAAATGTGAGGTTCATTTATGAAAATTTTTGAAAAGAATCGGAAGTCGAAAACTTGAAAATTTCATTTTTAAAAGGAGGTTTGAAAAAGTGCTCAACGCTGCTGCCTCGATTAAAATATAATCGATGAAAGTTTTTTAAAATTTGAAAAAGAATGGTCTTGAGAGGGAACCCATGACCATTGAGTAGCACACGTGGCAGAAAACCTTAAGGGCGAGCTAGCTACCACTGGGACAAACGCGTGTTGGTGTTAGTGGATCAGAAACACGTGTAAACATGATATTGGAAAATTTTAAAATTTAAACTCAAGAACACGCCAAGCTTGTTCGTTTTTGATTTTCGCCAAGAATCTATGCTAAAATCTTCATTTCTCAATGAAATTCAATGAAATAAAAATCAAAATTGCTCGGTTTTGAACAACGAACATGATGGCGATGTTAATTGTATTTATTTTTACCTAACATGCTTGAATTTCTCGAATCGTGATGAACCCTAAAACCGAGTTTTTCAAATTAAATGATGTGTAGTTAATGATTCTTCGCTTTTCGAGGGTTTATGATCGTTAGGTGCGTAAAGAGATCGCCAAGAGCTTTTCATTTAAGTTCAAAGAATATGGATATCACAGTTCATGTTCATACCTGCTTAAGTGGAGATCGAATTCAGGCAAGAGTGTTTCCGTAACTTGTTTGTGGATTGCTACAAGACCATCGACATGTATGGAAGCTAAATGAATGATCCGCTTGCCTTGAGCTTGCTCGATTATGCTACACAAGTTCACCGCATAGCTCACAAATAGAAACTCGATTTTGATGTAAAACCTTACAATTGCTTGCCAATGATCCGGATCATGTACATGAGGTACATGGAAGGTGTTAGATGATTACAACACAAATTAATCCAAATTTAGCTTCAAATTCGAATCATAAGGCAATTTAGCAAATTTAGAAAATGAAAATGCATTGATTTTTCTTGTTTTCAATTTGATTTTAAGTTGTAAACAAGTTTGATAATGATTATGGAATGTGTTTGACACCAAAGATCATCATGGTTTTAAATGAATTTCAAAATTGCAAGTTTGCTCACTTTAGCACTATGTTGCTTGATTTTGAAGAAAGAAGTGAGAAAGCATAACTTTGCAATGCTTTGGTGTGGTTTTGAACTTGAAATTGTGATCCATTTATAGGCCAATGTCTCTGAAATTGTTAGGCAAGAGTACAAGCTTTTGGTAAATCAAAGTTAACTTAAGGGGTAAGAAAGGTATTTTGTAAAGAAAAGGAAGTTTCCTTTACCATGTGTTATTCTTTCCAACTTGATCCAATCCTCAATTATTACTTCACTGATTTTATCAGCCTTATCCTAATTTGGCTAGGTGGCAAGTGTTCTAGATGAGAAAATCACAAAATGACCTATAACTTGATGTTTTGGATTTTGAAAATCAAGTTCATGGAGCCTTATGTTTCAATTTCAAAAGTATAGCTAGACTCCATGGATTTGTGAGTTCTTGGACATTTTGGAAAGCTTGTTTCACAAGCTACAACTTTCATGTTTTGAGTTTTTCCAATTCAAAATGGAATTAGGTGAAAAATGGCATGAAGTTTGAAAAATAAGAAATTTCAACACTTAGAAAATTTTCTAAGTATGAAAACTTTGACTTTTGTTGACTTTTTCAAATTTTTGATTTTTATGATCATGATGGATCATTTGAAGTATTTTGATGATTGAAAAGTTTTGTTTTGAAAATTTTGACCAAAAGTCAAAGTTTGACTTTTCATGTATGAAATTTCATCGATGTTTCGAAATCGACCGATGAAGTCTCGTGAACTTCGTGATGTATTGAATCCGTAAATTAGGTCAAGATGTTGTATCTAAGATATAATGACCAATCTCTATCCAAAAAGTCATTTCTTTCAAAAAGTCGAGAATACTCATGTCCGATCAAAACCCTAATTGGTCGATCCTTGATCGATCCGTGAGAAAAAATGGATATCAAGATTGAGGTCGATGATTTGATCAAGATAGATCAAATGAGGTGAGAAAACTCAAACCCTAATTGGTTGCCTCTTAAATCGATGAAAACTGATGAAACCCTAATTTTACCGTAGGCTATACCCGATTAATGTTCGAATCGTTAGTTATGCAATGATGCAAATGTAGTGGTATATTAGGTCAAAATTTGGGTATGATAGATGCCCCTATTTAAGTTTCTTTAACTTGAGATGAAGATGAATATCTTCGTTTTGATAGGTGTAAAGAGACTTAAATATCAGAATACGCAAATTTGGACCTAAGATACCAAAAATGCAAATGATGCAAAATGATTGAAAAAAAAGTTTCACCCAGAGAAATATCAAAGAAATGACATGACAGGGAAAAATTTTTGTGGATACGTCCCTGCTGGGGAAAGAATGATTCACAAAATATGTGAATATCTGTTTTCACTTTGGGAAACAAAGAGGTTACCTTCTGTCAGCCTTGTGACAATGTTTAAGGTAAGTGGAAATGATATTACCAATTATCAGCTTTGTGATAGTTCATGGTAATGAATTCTGAAGATGTTACCAATTATCGCAAGATAACTATAACAAGGTAAATCTTGAGAAAAAATTTGCTATGTATTCAGCTTTGTGAATAACGGACAAATGAAAGAAACAGATTTCAAATGGGCTTTAAAGATATTACCAATTATCAGCAAAGTGATAACTATAACAAGGCAAATCTTTAGAAAATTGATGTATATTCAGCTTTGTGAATAATGATGAAGAAAGAAACAACTCAAATGAGTTTTGCCTTTTTGGATACAATCTTGCCGAGGATCTCTCTTTGAGAAGATGCGGGCATTTTGATTGAAGACACGTGTTTTCTTTTAGATGTAAAGACAACCGCGGGACATTTCCGTGATAGTCGATTTTGACTTTGTTGAGAAAACAAACTTTTATGACAATTTTATGAATGAAGAGAAAGATGCGGCTCGACGATGAGGCTATTGCTTATTGCTTTGTTGATTATAGATGTGTTCTATCCAGAATGAACCGAAAGAAAAGTCAATCAAGACATTATTCCCAATGAGGAATGATCTCACTGGGAATGTGGAGAGAAGAAAATGTATTTCTCTGTTTGGGAATACCAAAAGATGTATTTTTTTTCTGTTTGGAGATATTCTACTGGGGACAGGCTTGTACTTACATGAGTAAGCTTGATTTACACCAGTGATATGAAAGCAAACATTTCAAGGAATGCAAAAATGCACGAATGATGCTACTATGTATGAATGTCATGAATGTTATATGCATGCTAACAATACTTGACAAAGACACTAAAGAGATATCTGGGAAAGGGACCACGCCATACCGAACAAATACTCGGTGGAAGTTGCAACAATGGTGCAGATGTTTGACTGGTAAAGAATTTGAGTTGCATGCTTTAAACTTTCTGAGAAAGGCAATTTATTGGCAACTCGGCCGGGGATTCTTTTTGGGATAAGAATACCGTCCTTTGATGATTTCTGCTGAGGAGAAAACTGCTGTAGCAGTTGCTTTTTATCCTTCGGAGATTGAAACACTCACGGAGAAAACCGTTGAAGTTCTTTCTGTGTCCATAATTCAAAGGAACATTTCTGCTTTTATTTCAAAATTTTGAAGTAAAAATTCATTTAAAACATTTTAGTTTCAAAAAGTGATTTTCACAATAAAAAGCGTTATTTTGCAAAACAGAATAAAGTAGGAATTGCAAACAAAAAGTACAAGGCTCAAATTTTTATTGAATAGAATGGTAATCAGCCAAATGCGTGATTCCATGAGCAATTTACAAAAGTTGGAAATGATAATTTATTGGGAAAAGGCTACATCGAAAGCAAATAACCGCTATTATCCCTAACAACTTTGAATTCCAACTGTGCTTGTCGCTTCAGAAGAGTTGATTGAAGATCCGTTGATGGAAAATTCTTTAGAGTGACGAAGTACGGACTGACTGCAGTTACTTTGTCATTTTTGTGTATCCTTGTTTTTGCCTAGATTGCCCTTTTAGGTTTCCAATCTATCAGGATATTTTCTGTTTATTGTCTCTAATTTTTGCCTGGATTGCCTTTTTAGGTTTTCAATCCACCGAGACGCTCTTTTTTGCCTAAGCCGCCCTTTTCGGGTTTTCGACTTACCGAGCTGTTCTTTTTTTTTTTAGACAAAGTATTTCTTGACTGCATCAGCATTCACAGGATGTGGGAGTTCATCACCGTCCATGGTTGTGAGAGTCATAGCACCGCCAGAAAAGCTTCTTTTGACGATGTATGGGCCTTCGTAATTAGGAGTCCATTTTCCCCTAGAATCTGGTTGAAAAGACATAATCTTTTTAAGCACGAGGTCGCCTCGAATTCACGAGGTCGACCTTCTTGTCAAAGCTTTCATTCTTCTTTGATAGAGTTGTCCATGACATGAGCGGTTAGTTTTCTTCAATTAAGTTCGCTGGTCGATCGCTTGACACCATTCGCCTCGATAGCTTAGTTTCCATAAGGACCTCATTGATGGGATCTCAACTTCTACGGGAGCACTGCCCATGCCGTATACTAAAGAAAAAGGAGTTGCCCCTGTTGAAGTGCGTACTGAAGTACGATACCCATGCAGAGCAAATGACCTCATTTCGTGCCAGTCTTTGTAAGTGATGACCATCTTCTGGACGATCTTTTTGATTTTATCAGCCATTTCAGGGTGAACTCTCCTTAGTTTTTGTTTAACTGGCGGGCACTCTGGTTTTAACGGCAGGTGATGCTCCACGATGCTGGTATCTAACCCTGGCATGTCCTGGTAGGACCAAGCGAACACATCAACATATTCTTTGAGAAGATTTATCAATTTGCTTTTGACACTACTGTTGAGTGAAGCTCCGATATTTACTTCTTTTCTATCTTCCTCAGAACCCAAATTGATTGCTTCTAGAGGTTCTTTATGAGGCTGAATGATCCTTTCCTCGTGCTTTAGTAGTCTAGAAATTTCATCTGGGATCTCTTCTTCAACTTCTTCCTCGGCGACTTTACAGGGGATTTCAAAGTTGGGAAAGAGCATAGAGTTATTGCTTTCAATGGATTTGTCCATCTGTTAATCTGCATATTTGATTTATGTTTGATTAATTAACTCTCTTTGTCATCATTTTTTTTTTGAGAAAAAGTCAACGTGAAAGTGTATGCAGATTAATAATTTTTTTGTTTTTGAAGATTTTTTTATTTATGTGTTTTTTAGGATTATCATTTCCAAGAAAGGGTAAAATGAAAATAAACACTCAGTGTAGAAACAAAACAACGTGTTTTATTTATAATTCACACTATGAAACAGAGCCCTAAAACACAAACTCATTCGCCTTGGGCAAGACGAAGAGAAATTATTTAAAAGCTAAAACCCTATAAAACATCTCTACACTTTGGGCGAAGTGAGAGTTCAAAACAAAAGCAAAGATAAACTACTTAGAGCTATGAACATTAGTCCGAACTTCAACGGGTTTCCAGTAGTGACGAACTCCTTGGAAGTCAAGGTACTTTGGTAATTTTCCGCTTGGTTTAACCCTTGAGTAGACTTTGGTCGCTGTTTGAGAAGGTTTTGAAGACTCTGGACGATGGCTCTTGCCCTTTGTGCTGCTGAAGCAATCTTCTTGATTAACAGATCGGGAAGTATGAGATGTAGCATATGTGCTTCCGGTTGATCTTTGTGTTGAATTTTGGGGATGTATCCTCCAATCTTCTGAGTGAAGAGACTTGTTGTCGGCGACACTTTCCAAATCGTATCCCGAATCGTGCTCTTGATCTTCTGTGATCATGTTGATGTAGTGGTAACCAGGATCTGGTTTAGTGAATTCCACAGGCGTGTCGAAGCAGAGATCTTCATTGGGGATCTCGATTGGCTGATTAGACTGAGAAGACGAGTATACCTCTTCTGTTTGACTAGGATAATCAAAAGAATCACCCCATCCTGTGGGTTGGATATCATCGGTTCTGATTTTCGAGCTTTCTGGCGCAGTGTATTTCACCATGTAGTCGAATTTACCACTTGGTTCTCCCAAGGTATCCCAAACTTCAGCAGGGACAGGTGGATTTTCATGCCTTTGTAGGGACATGTCTTTGAATTGATTAGTTGGCGCCATATGACTCCTCTTGAGACACATACTCAGGGCTGTTTAAATAAATGCTCCATTCTTCAGATTCAGACGGATCGTCTTCATCCTCTTTGATGGTTACAACGCTAACCTCTTGGAGAACAGGATTTAGGAAACCCCCACTGTGAAATACTTCCTTGATCAGGGGAAGTGCTTCATCCTTTTGCTTGTCTTTGGAGAATACGGGTGTGAACCCGAGTCCGGCTTTTCTTTTGTTCTTGACAAGTTTGATAACTTGTCCCCATCCTTTAGTATTGCCATCTTTCACCATTTGTGCAGCTTCTTTATACGAAGAGATAGATGATCTGTTTTTGTTGGTAGATTCATCTTCTAACGGATTTTATGGGAGATGCGTCCCTTCAATGTCATTAGCTGTGATGAAAGAGAAACTGGATAGATGACTTACAAGTAAAGCTTGTTCACCACTGATGGTCACCAACTTTCCATTTACTGTGAATTTTAATTTCTGATGGAGAGAAGTTATCGCTCCGCCGTGGATCCAAGGTCTTCCTAGTAGACAATCAGAAGTGTACCGGTACCCATGACTTGAAAGTAATTTGAAAGGTATGCGGCCGATTGTCATGGGAGATCAACTTCCCAATAATCGACTTCCTTGACCCATCGAAGCTCTTACTATTATATCATTGAACTTCATTACGTCCTTTGTAAGCCAAACGAGCGAGTGTCGTCTTCGCATTACGTTCAAAGATGAACTCAGATCTACCAATACATTGGACAGAATCTGATTGGCGATCATTGAGATGTGGAGGGCCAAGTTGTGATCTTTCCTTCTTCCTAAGTTCCTCGTCACCTGCTTAGATTACAAGTTGTTATGTTGGAGACGATCCTCCAAATTGGTCTCGTAGTCACATCGTGATCCACATAAGCTGGTCTAGTACTCTCATCAAAGCTTCTCGTGAGCTTCGAGTTGAGGAGTAGAGAGATTAAATCTTGAAGGAGTCCGATCACCGATCCACGACTCGGTATTCGCTCTTTTGATTAACTTCAAGATCTCATCAAAATTTGCATTGACGTTGGCTCTATCAGAGGACCAACATTTGTGCTTGGGTTAACAACCGGAATCGCTAGGATTCTCAAGATATGTTAACCGGATTTTGTCGGACAACAGAACCGCAGCGGTCTTGGTGGCAATGGAGTGTGCACTCGCCCACTTCGTGTTACTCGTCCATTCATTATATTGACATTAATGGAAGAGTAGGCATGGGTTTCTCCTTCCCATCCTCTATCAGGTTGCATTGTATTGGTAAGGAATTGCTTTGGTAGAACTGTATGGAACAGACCGTAGGCAAATTACCAAAGGAGACTCGGGTGCCGGAATGCTGTATTCAATCTCCACATGCTGGGTATGTTGAAACAAGGATGATGATACTGGGGTTTTCCGAGTTGATATCTCGAGACTAAAAGCTCATGCGGAAAATGCCCCATCTGTATTTACGTCATGGTCATCTATGTTTCGTAGATCCGAGATCACCGATGTCAACAAATGCCGGATATCTCGCTTATGGTGGAACATCCTTGAATATTCTTGGAGCAGATGTGGCAAGTCGCGTAATTGTGCTTAGCGAAGGTGCTCATTGTATCTGTATGCCATGGAGATGCACCAAGTTTCTCGATCAGTTTACGTCTGTAACGAGATACCTGTCTGTATTTCTTAGTATCAAACTCACTGAGTGCCCACTGTGATCGGGAAGCGGATTGGCTTGCACATTCGGACTTGTATTTAAGGAAAGAAGATTAGATTTCACTAATCTGATTTCTCGCCTTTAATGCTATGCAATGCTCAAGGTCATGGCCGGTGCCCTTGGTGAAAAGGGCAAGATATACTGCTTTGTACCACCATGGTAATTTTTCGAACCGGAGGTGGTGACCTTGTCTCAGATCGATTCTTTTCTATTAGCGCAGGTAAAGTTCGTGTACGCATTGGAATTGGGTCAATTGCGTAACCCGAGGCGCATTGATTTGATTGTGAATCACGAGCTCTGACGAGGTTGTTGAGTTTGTTGATTTTGTTGATTTGTTGGAATTGCGGAGCAATTCCGTGTTTGATTTGTGTTGACGGCGGGTGCTATGGCAACACCGTCGTTGTTGAATGACATTCTACGTGGTTTCCTGGATACCATTCCTATGTCATGCTCTTTTCCTTGAAAATCGGTTCCAACCTTCTTTGTTCCACTAGAAGATCCTCGCTTCTTGGTCGCCCATTCAACCCCTCTTCTAATCGCATTCCCATGCTCACCATCTCGGTGAAATCTCCGGAGCGCTAGCGATCATTCGCCATAGTAGAATGAGCCTAGAGTATTCAAGAATACCTTAGTCATCTCCTTCTTCCAATGGTGGGTTGACTCAAGCAATTTCTCCATCATTTTGCATATTCCTTGAATGTCTCCCTTTCTTTCTGAGACATGGAGTGGAGTTGGTCCCTATCAGGAGCCATATCCAAGTTGAACTTGTATTGCTGGACAAAGGCTTCACCTAAGTCGTTGAATGTTTGATATTTGTCTAAACCCATGTACCACTTCAAGGCACCGGTGAGACTATCTTGGTAATGGATTAACAACCGTGATCTTCGTTGTATGTAGACATTTTCCTGGCATACATCGTGAGATGACTTTGTGGACAGGAGTTTCCTTTGTACTTTTCAAAATCGTGGACTTTGAATTTTACGGGTATTCTTACGCGAGGAACTAAGCAAAGATCCTGGGCGTTTGTTCCAAACAATTCTTTCCCACGAATTGTTTTTATCTCAAGCTGCATTTTGAGGAGTTGTTCTTGGAGATTTTCCATTGAACCACGTGGATTTGAGTTACTGCCTGGAGTATGATGAACTTCTTCGTCTAAGGTAGTGTGTACTACGGAAGCTGAGTTCGTCATGATCGGTTGAGAAACCGGCATTGTTATTTGTGGAAGAGTTATTCCACGTTGCGGAGTAAATGTAGTTTTGCTGCAAAGTAGGTATTTCAAGCGAGGTTGTTTGAGAAGTCGGTTGGCGAAATCCGATGCCAAAGTTGAAAGGCATGCCTCATGGATAGCCTTCGCATACCGAAGGTGAACTACCATCGCGCAATTAAACTGGAGTAGTAGTATCCTCTGAAGTCGCTGCTTGGTTTTGACTGCTCGATGCTGCTTGTTGACTTTGCGCTGCGGCAAATGAGTTGACCAAAGATGTGAGTCTCTCCACTTCTTCTTGCAATGTTGTTACCGTGCTACGGAGTTCAACGTTCTCTTGCTCAAATCCTTCCATTACTTTTCTTCTTTTTGATCTTGTATCGTATGTTCGAGTTGGTTGTGGACGCGGTCGAGAAACTCTAAGACGCGACAGCTTGACGATCTTTTCCTATCTGTTCAAACTGCTGTTGCTCAAGCCGCCAAGCCGCTCAGCATGAAATTGTTTAAGTATCAGACTCTAGACAATAGACTTAAATGCAAAGTATGATGCATGATTATGATTGTAAAGAAAAGAAATTTCCAAAGAATTTAATGCTAAAAGAGATATTTCTGGCAAATATTTGGATGGAAAAAACACATTTATTGATTAAATGGAAGAAGATTACAACAATATTGTTTTTGTTGGAGCATTGCTCACACAAATGATAAATTAAATGATAAAATTACAAACTAAATTGAACTAATTAAACGTCTTCGCCGGATGAAGATCCAAAGGCTTGATGCAGCTTCAACTTCAGGATTTCCTTTCCATAGCGAGCTTTTAGTTCAACTTTCTCGGCTTTTAGCTTGCTGATGACTCTCTTCCACTCGTTGGGGAGCAGGATCATGGTTGTCATTTCTCAAGCTTTCTTTCTTTGACGTATCTCGATCGTTATCCTTTTGGCAATCTTCTCATCTTTCCCATGAGCCATTCATCTTGGAAGTAAAGCGCTTTTCATGATCTTTGACTTGCTTCTTGAGCTTCTCATTCTCAAGATTAGTCTTAAGGAATTTGTTTTCCAAAGCTTCTTTCTCAAACCTTATTTTGGTCAAGGCTTCTTGGTATTCTCCCACAACTCGACGGAAAATTTGTTGATTGGAAGCGATTGAGAACATGGGATCCTCATAAGCGTAAGGCATTCGAAATTCCTTCGCTCTTTTCTTTACCCAAGAAGTGTAGGTTTCCGTGGCTACACAATTCTTTGCTTTCCCTTTTTCTTTCCTTCGGATGTGATGCCAAGATTTGATCATCCTAGCTTTCAATCCTTGGGAATCCTCTCCTTCGTGATAGAAGTAACTTTCTACAGTGAAACCAAGAGGTTTACTAGAGTTTACGTATCCGAGTTGACGTCTCGCCAAGAATGGGTTGTAGTTGATTCCTCCTTTTGTACCAATGAGAGGTACGTTGGCAAATTCTCCACAGCTCTCAATGATTTCCATCTCATTGTCTGCCAAGGTATACCAATGGATATCGTCGTTTGTAAGAGACATGAGACTTCGAGACCAATGCAACTCGTCTTTGTTTTCACGGAAGATAGGAGATTTAGGCAAATGTGAGGTAATCCATTTGAAAAACAGAGGTACACAACACACAATAGTTCCGTCTCCTTGACGATTTCTATGATGAATAGAGACGACGTGTCACCAAGCAGTGAGGAACGGATTTCCAATCGAAGATCCTTATGGCGTTGATATCAACGAAATTTGGGACGTTGGGAAATAACACCAATCCATAGAGGAGTAAAGCTAAAATAGCTTCAAAGGCTACCATACTACCGGCTACAGAGAATTTAAGAGCCTTCTCCATTAGGAACTTTGAAGTTAGTCCTAAGAGTTTTCCTTGGTAGTTAGGTTTTTGTCTATCTCGATTTCTTAAGTGAGTCATCGTTGCAATGATGGTGACTTGGGAATGGCTTCCAAACCATTGAAAGGCACTTTGTCCGACATCGAGATACCTAGGATATGCGCATCTTCCAAAGTAGGCATCAATCGATAATCGTGGAAAGTGAAACAAATATAAACGGATCGTAAACCGAACGAAAGTTTTGAGAAGTCCTTCATCAACATTAGCGTTCAAGAGTTAAAAGAGTTCCATAGCGTTTTCAAACCGAGGGATCTTCTACCAAGGATGCTAACTCTTTCAACTTTCCTACATCGTGAATTCTAAACTGTATCTTTGGTGAATCTTCCTCGACATCCATCACTCTAACCTAAAATATTTTACAAAGAAAAATCTCTAAATTCTTTGGAAATGGGAAGAGAAATGAAGTTTTTTTTGAATGAATGAATGCATGCATGAATGCGACAAACATGGTTAGTAGTTATACACACGGGCAAGCGTTCCAAGTCACGAGCATGAAGCCAACGATAAGAATCAACGTGGTTAAGTTCTAAGGGCTTATTCATCTGTGAAACGGGTTCTACTGATAATACAGGCTCAACACTCCTCTTTGAAATATTATCGGATTTGTTGAATACCGATGGTCCAATAATATTTTTCAAGAGAAACTCGCTCGATCGTAGTCTCGCATGACAATTACTCTAGGCTTTCACCGAATAATCTCGACTACATCCTAAATGGCCAGATGGGTTATGTGTTCTACAGCCCACTCATTTCTCGAGTTCCTTGAAAGCAAAATGTCTTCGCAAATACTTGCTAAACACAATACCCCAAGACAACCTCCACTAAGCGGGAGATATTAACTCGTAAGCATTGAACTTCACGATTAATACCTCCACCTAGATCTTAAAATGTTTCTTAAACGGTTAGATTTCTTTCCATCGATGAAATCGCGAACACACAATAAAGAAAAATGATATATGCATAATATGAAAGCTTATCCCTTTCTTTTGAAAACAAAAAGCTTGGTGCTCTTGAACAGAGTCACACTTTTTTTTGAAAATCAAAGTTTCACAGACCCCAGCAGTAGTCGCCATTTTTCCGTTTAAAAGGTGACGCGCAGAGGATGCGAACGTGAATTCGTGATTCTCCGCTCAAACGATTTACTCTTTGATTTGTTTATAAAGATGCATGAGCATCAAGCTTTATTATTTTCAACACAAGAAAGATGATTTAATGATTATGAAAAGGGGAAAGTCAAATACCCTCAATTGATATTGATATGCGTAATGACTAGCGCAAACTAGACACAACGCATTGGGGAGATTCTGAGTAAGGGGGATTGTTATATAAAGGGAATAGATGGAGCACCCTAAATATATATAGTTATCTATAGCTTTATATATGAATATGTTTGATATGTTTGTGTGTTTTAATTGCTATTTCTATGATTGGGAAAGTTTCTCCTTTGGGATTTTAAGAAAGATAGATTATGTGGGATTCTAGTGTTTGTTATTATTGTGCTCGCAAAGATCTGTGGATCTTCTGCATACATATCCCTTAGTGGGAATCAGAGCATTTGTAGCTCGGATCTACAAGGATCTATGGTTTGTTTGGTCTGAGGGAGAAAGAAATTTGCTCGGCAAGGATGAGACCTTGTGCCTACGTATTCTCAAAAGGATGTTGAGAAATCAGAGCAATCGTAGTTCCCACTTATGCTAGTGGAAAGCAACGGGATGTTAGTAAGAGATGACAAATGTCATCTTAATGAAAAATGTATCTAATCTATTTCATCACATACATTTTTGAAAAGTTTGATTGAAATGAAATCTTTCATCGTAAGTATTAGGTGTTTTTCTCGAGTGTACAAGCGTTACCACTTACATGTTTAAGAAAGATGTTTGAAAAGATGATTGAATCTTTTAACTGTAAGTATTGGGTGTTTTGCTTGAGTGTACAAGCGTTACCACTTACAATTAAGAGATGTTTTTGTTTGAAAACAGTTTGAAAAGAGTTTGAAAAGTTTTTAACTTATGTGATATGATAGATGAGATACTTCTTCCATAGAGATGATAGATGTCTAAATCTCGAGGAGAAATTGATTGGATTAAGGGATGCTTTTAAGAAGCCCATGGGTCCTTGTATTGTTAGCCCAAGAGGAGGCATTCCGAGGGTCATCGAGGGTCATCGAGGGTCCTTGTATGAAGCTCAAGAGGAAGCTATAGGGTATGGCTGGCTTTGTGTTAAAAGGGATTTCACCGAGAAACCATCCTTTTGGAATTAAGAGCAATTTCACCGGGAAATTTTACTCTCTGGGGATTTTGAAAGTGATTTCACCGAAACCATCCTTTCGTGGTTCTATCTTAGCTGGTGATTCTTTGTATTGGAAGCCCAATAGGAGGTCATAAGAGATTTCCTGTCTCTTTCATTGTATGATGCCCAAGAGAAGGCTAAACTCAATGAGGAGTTCTTTTGAACGGCCCAAGAGGAGGCGACTCAACAGGGAGTGTTGTCTTATATGAAGCCTAAGCGGAGGCTAAACTCAGATGAATGAGTTTTTCTTATATGAAGCCTAAGAGGAGGCTGAACTCTTGTTGGGAGAGTTATCTTGTATGAAGCCCAAGCGGAGGCTAAACTCATGTTGGTGATGAATTATCTTGTATAAAGCCCAAGCGGAGGCTACAACTGTGGGGAACCTATTGGTTAGACTAATTGTTATGTTATAACTAGACAGTTGTATAAACAAGTGTGTGTGTGATATGTATTCACAGGAGTTTATGAAGGAAATATAAACAATGCATGATGTTTATTTACGTAGTTTATGAAATATAAACAAGTGTCTGAAACTAACGCTTAAAACGAGCGTAACTTGATTATTTACAAGTTTGAATCAGTACAAGGAAGTGAATATGTACACGAACGAGTATTTATATACGATAAAGATGGATGTACATAGGAGGGTTGGGACTTACACCATAAGGGAGGCCCATTGGTTTAAAAGCGCTTCATTGGAATAATGCTCCTTTCAATACCAATGGTATTCATAAAATGTATGCATAAAAAACAAAACGAACGATCAAGTTTATCTGTAAAAGTATCTGATTATGTATGATGAAAGTTTGTATGAAAAGAATTTGATATGTACAAGGAAAAGTTATATACATAAAGAATTTTGGTTTGTGTATACACAGTGAAGTAAAAAACAAACGATCAAGTTTGTCCAGATTTGAGTATAAAAAATATCCGTGTTATGTATGATGAAAATTTTGTATGTATTTGAAATGATTTGATATGTACAAAGAAATATTATGTACACAAAAGAATGTTATGGGACTTACACGTGAGGGAGGCCCATTGGTTTAAAAGAAGTTTCATCAAGAATAATTTTCTCCTTTCAATACCAATGGTATCGTGTATAAACAAACGAATGAAAACAAACGAAAGAAATTTGTTTATGTTTGAATATTGACAATGATGATTTGAGTATGTACAAGTAAAATTAAATATGTACAAAAAGGATTGGGACTTACATCAGGAGGCCCATGATCGATTGAGAAATTCGAGAGAAAACGAATTTATTTTATCGTTTAATCGGATCGATCATGGTAAAAGATAAGTTTGATGAAATGTTTTGAAAATGATTTTGAAAATGTTTTGAAATGTGAGGTTCATTTATGAAAATTTTGAAAAGAATCGAAGTCGAAAACTTGAAAATTTCATTTTAAAAGGAGGTTTGAAAAGTGCTCGTAACGCCGCTGCTCGATTAAAATATAATCAGATGAAAGTTTTTTCTGAAAATTTTTGCACTATCATAAAATAAATATATTTATTGACAAGTGTTCCAAAAATCACCTCAAAATGAGGAGTTTTGATTGGTTAAAAAAAATGTGAAAGTTTTGTAAAAAAACATGAAAATATGGAAAAGTTTGAAAAAAAGAATGGTCTTGAGAGGGATTGAACCCATGACCATTGAGTAGCACACGTGGCAGAAAACCTTAAGGGCGAGCTAGCTACCACAGGGACAAACGCGTGTTGGTGTTAGTGGATCAGAAACACGTGTAAACATGATATTGAAAATTTAAAATTTAAACTCAAGAACACGCCAAGCTTGTTCTTCGCTTTTGATTTTCGCTTCAAGAATCTATGCTAAAATCTTCATTTCTCAATGAAATTCAATGAAATAAAAATCAAAATTCCTCGGTTTTGAACAACGAACATGATGGCAGATGTTAATTGTATTTATTTTTTACCTAACATGCTTGAATTTCTGGGAATCGTGATGAACCCTAAACCGGTTTTCAAATTAAATGATGTAGTTAATGATTCTTCGATTTCTTGAGGGTTTATGATCGTGTTAGGTGCAGAAAGAGATCGGCCAAGAGCTTTTTCATTTAAGTTCAAAGAATATGGATATCAAGTTCATGTTCATACCGCTTATGAGATCGAATTCAGTGCAAGAGTGTTTTAACTTGTTTGTGGATTGCCAAGACCATCGACATGTATGGAAGCTAAATGAATGATCCGCTGCTTGAGCTTGCCTGGATTATGCTACACAAGTTCACCCACAGTTCACAAATAGAAACTCGATTTTGATGTAAAACCCATACAATTGCTTGCTAATGATCTCGATCATGTACATGAGGTACATGGAAGGTGTTAGGATGATTACAACACAAATTAATCCAAATTAGCTTCAAATTCGAATCATAAGGCAATTTAGCAAATTTAGAAAATGAAATGCAATTCTGATTTTTCTTGTTTTCAATTTGATTTTAAGTTGTAAACAAGTTTGATAATGATTATGGAATGTGTTTGACACCAAAGATCATCATGGTTTTAAATGAATTTCAAAATTGCAAGTTTGCTCACTTTAGCACTATGTTGCTTGATTTTGAAGAAAGAAGTGAGAAAGCATAACTTTGCAATGCTTTGGTGTGGTTTTGAACTTGAAATTGTGATCCATTTATAGGCCAATGTCTCTGAAATTGTTAGGCAAGAGTACAAGCTTTTGGTAAATCAAAGTTAACTTAAGGGGTAAGAAAGGTATTTTGTAAAGAAAAAGGAAGTTTCCTTTTTTACCATGTGTTATTCTTTCCAACTTGATCCAATCCCTCAATTATTACTTCTCACTGATTTTTATCAGTTCTTATCCTAATTTGGCTAGGTGGCAAGTGTTCTAGATGAGAAAATCACAAAATGACCTATAACTTGATGTTTTGGATTTTGAAAATCAAGTTCATGGAGCCTTATGTTTCAATTTCAAAAGTATAGCTAGACTCCATGGATTTGTGAGTTCTGGACATTTTGGAAAGCTTGTTTCACAAGCTACAACTTTCATGTTTTGAGTTTTTCCAATTCAAATGGAATTAGGTGAAAAATGGCATGAAGTTTGAAAAAAATAAGAAATTTCAACACTTAGAAAATTTTCTAAGTATGAAAACTTTTGACTTTTTGTTGACTTTTTCAAATTCTTTGATTTTTTATGATCATGATGGATCATTTGAAGTATTTTGATGATTGAAAAAGTTTTGTTTTGAAAATTTTGACCAAAAGTCAAAGTTTGACTTTTCAGTGCAGATGAAATTTCATCAGATGTTTCTGAAATTGACTGATGAAGTCTGTGAACTTCTATGATGTTTTGAATCTAGAAATTAGGTCAAGATGTTGTATCTAAGATATAATGACCAATCTCTATCCAAAAAAGTCATTTCTTTCTCAAAAAGTCAGAGAATACTCATGTCCGATCAAAACCCTAATTGGTCGATCCTTGATTGATCCGTGAGAAAAATGGATATCAAGATTGAAGGTTGATGATTTGATCAAGATAGATCAAATGAGGTGAGAAAACTCAAACCCTAATTGGTTGCCTCTTAAATCGATGAAAACCGATGAAACCCTAATTTTGAGTCAGAAGGCTATACCCGATTAATGTTGAATCAAGTTAGGCAATGATGCAAATGTAAGGTGGTATATTAGGTCAAAATTTGGGTATGACAGAGCAAGATAGCCCGATCCGGGACGATTTAGCTTTGAGTAAGAGTATGGTTCACTCGAGACCTCAGAACAAGATTGGATGATTGGTTTCATGAGAATGGCGTAAATAAAAATTCGATTTTGACAATTCTTGAAAAATTTGGCTAAGTGTGGGTTGGTATAAGGGCTAGGGTTTCATGTGTCTGTGATACAGCCTTGTCGGCTATTTATAGAGTGAATTAGTAGAGGAAAAGAAGGAAAAGATTTGGTTTTGAATGTGCATTGAATATTTTCAAATAAAATCAAATTTTGGAGAAAATTTGATTTTCTTTAATGTGAGAGCAAGCACGAAATTGGCATGTATCATGGGCTTCCTTGGACCTCAAGTTTGATATAAAATCACCTTTTGAAAAAATATCTTTTTTCATATTTTATATAATTTAGTTTTGAGTTAAATGGTTTTAAATCCAAAAATAAATTAATAAAATAGAAAATTGCCATGGCCAAGCATCAATGGGTCACAAATAACATCATGAACAAGTTTGGATCATAAGATTATAGGCCCATTTGGAAAATTTTGCATTTTGACCAATATCTCCTTTTGTGCACTTCTTCAAAATTGCCCAACTTGTGAATGGTGTATCTTGCTCAATTTTCCACATCTTTGAGTGTTTTTTGACTTTTTGGAAAGCTCTAAGAGTCCTCTAACCAAAATCTTTGGTTTCATCTCAATTGGAGTTTCCATGCTCAATATATCTTCAAAATAAAATGTTGACTTTTTGTTGACTTTGAAAAGGACCTGTAATGTTTTGATCCATACCTTCCAAATGAAGCATTTTTTGAACATTCTTCTGAGACATGAAGTTGTGGAGAATTGAATTTCCTTCAAAACAAGAGGTGGTGGAAAAATTTCTGAGAAAGTATGAAGAAGTTATGTTCAGTCAAAGTTTGGTTGACTTTTCATTGAGAAACCCTAATTTAGAAAGTTTGACTTTTGAGCAAATCTTGAGTTTTCTTGATGAATCATGATCAAACCTTGATCAAATGATGAATGTAACTTCAAAATGAGGATGTTGACCAAAAATCATGAAGTTTGACTGTATGTTGACCACAGTTGACTTTTTGTCCAATACAACTGATTTTCAACCATTTGAGCAATTGTCTGAGGAAACTTGACTTGTGAGGCTTGAAACTTGACATGGAGAATCTTTGAAGTATATGAGGAAGCATGAAGACCATTGGATATGTTGGAGGTCCATCTTGATCTGAGAATCACCAAACCCTAGTTTGGGTTGATTGTCTAGGAGAGGGTTTGTCTGATCAATCCTTGAGGAATCCTTGAGTATGGATGTATGAAATATTTTGAGAAGATGGAGGGAAAATTTTGGGGTATGATAGTTGCCCCTGTTCAATCTTCTTGTACTAGAAGGGTTAGATTGGCGTGGGTGCCTTTCGCGACCTGGAGGTAGAAGATGATTGAACACTCGAGTACACCTGAAAATTTGCACTCGTTGTTGGCTGATGATGCGGGAATGGGCTTACAGATGCCATTTGGAGAAGTTGGAGACTTCGCTGGGGAATGAGTCGTACGCTAGACTTGAGATTGTCGATAGGAGAACTAACAGGGATGGGCTTAAGATGCCATCTGGAAAGATCGATACTGAGGAGTGAGCCGTACGCTAGGCTCTGTAAACATTTCTGGAAGTGAAAGGGGGTGGGCTTAAGATGCCATCCGGAGGGAGTCGTACGTTAGACTTTGTGCTTGTCTTTGAAAGGAGTTATCGGTTTTTATTGGTTTTTAACCAAATATGCAGCATTCTGAAAGTGGAGAAATGTTGACAAGTAATCGAAGATGGGCTTAAGATGCCATCCAAGGCAACTGAGTCGTACGTTAGACTCTGTAGTTGCTGCTGATAATAAGAAAGCGTCAGAATACATCTTCGTGTTAATTACTCTGAGGGATAGTAGTTGGAAAAATGTGGATAGCTTCCCTGTTGTGCATCGGGTATTGATCCACTGCCCTTTTATCGGAGGATAACTTGTGATCGTTCGGATAGGGTTTCCCGTCTGGCTTCGGGTATTAATCCTGGATCCGTTGTCGGAGGACAACAAGGGTGGTCGTTCGGATAGTTTTCCCCGTCTGGATTCGGGTCTTAATCCTGGACTAGTTGTTGGAGGTCAACTAGGGCGGTCTTTCAGATAGTTCTCCCGTCTGGATTCGGGTATTAATCTTGGACCTGTATGCGTCGGAAGTGACTTTCACCTATTTGGGAGAAAACAAGAGAAACTTTGATAGAATATTGTTAGTCTTATGCAAAGTATGATGCATGATGATGTACATGAATGACATATGCATATGACTTTTCATGAATAATGTATGAATGATAGATGTTGTGGTATTTCAAAACATATCCATCTTGAGGAAGATGCAGATGTTTTGCTTGAGGACTTTTGACTTCTGCTTGGGGACGGAAACCCTGAGAAGAAAGATAATCTTGATTCCTCCGGTGCACTATCTGACCAAGTCTTGAGGGCGGTAGAGATACACTATCGAGGATCTTGTGTATAGACCCTGCCGGGGAGAAGTCCAGGGGGTATCTTGCCGGGGATTTTGTGTACATCCTGCTGGAGAGTATTTGGTAGTTGCCGGGAGACCGGGTTAGAAGAATCTGGAGCCCGTTGTAATCTCCGATCGAGGCATAATAGATGTAGGTTTCCTCCGCACTATCTCGACCAAGTTTCAAGTCCGACACCGCTGGGGAAAAGGGAAATTGTTGAGAGATATCTTGTTCGGGATAAATACCTCGGCTGGGGGATGAAATGTTATTGCTCGAAGACGGGTGTAATCCAATTAAGTTGAGCGGAATCACCGCCGGGGTTCTCTACTTTGTTGGGAAGGTTTTGTGGTGAGTGGCACCTCTGGGGGGATTATGCTCCGTGGGGAAATGCATTGGTGACTTTCGTCGTCATCTCAATTCCTGGAGCCTGTAGTAATTACTTTTGCATGTTCACTTTTCGCATGTTTGTGAATATATTTTATTGTTAGATGCATATAATCATTCAAAGCAAACGTTGGACTTTATGCAAACGGCAACAACAAAAATTGTAAAGAGAAAGAAACTTGTGTTTATTTGAAAAGCGGCATATGGCCAAGTAGTCTGTATACAAGAAAAGTAAAAGCTATATCAATCTCGTTAAGTGAGTGAATCGACGCCATTTGAATCTTGAATGCTGATAGTCGTCAGGGTAGGTGATCCGACGAGACATAGACGACGCTTAAATCCCTAACTTTTGCTAGACCGCCTTTCGGTTTTCACCACGGATACCTTTTTGCCCAAGCCGCCTTTTCGTGTTTTCGACTTGCCGGTGTACATGTTTTGTATATATCCTTAACTTTTGCCCGAACCCTTTGGTTCGCCAGATGCCCTTATTTTTGCCTAGGCCATCGACCTAGCGGGTCTCTTTATGCGTAGTATTTTTGACTATGTCCGTGTTCGCTGTGTGTGGGAAGTATTCACCATCCATGGTGCTAAGTATCATAGCTCCTCCGAAAATATGCCTTGACTACAAACGGTCCCTCATAGGTGGGAGTCCATTTTCCCCTGGGATCACCTTGTGGAAGAATGATGCGCTTGACTACTAGATCACCGACTTGGTAGACTCGGTGCTTGACTTTCTTATTAAATGCTCCGATCATTCACTTCTGATAGATCTATCCATGGCAGATGGACGCGAGTCGTTTCTCATCAATCAAGTTAATCTGGTCAAGGCGACTCAATCCAACTCTTCTAACTCTGGTCCCGGAGGACTCGTTGAGGGTATTTGAGCCTCGATGGGTAGGACTGCCCATACCGTATACAAGAGAGAGGGAGTTTCCTGATGTTCGCATCAGAAAAGCGATAACCTTGAAGAGCAAATGGTAACATCTCATGCCAATCCTTGTAAGTCACCGCCATCTTCGATAATCTTCTTGATATTCTTGTTGGCGGCTTCCATCGCGCCATTCATCTAAGGCCGATACGGAGAAGAATTGTGATGCTTGATCTTGAATCACAGCAGTTCGGTGATCATCTTGTTGTTGAGATTAGAGCCATTATTTGTGATAATCCTTCGGGAGTGCCATACCGATGATAAGATTGTGTTTGATGAATCGAGCCACGACATTCTTGGTAATGATGCGAACGAGGTCGCTTCACCCACTTGGTGAAATAATCAATTGCCACAAGGATGAAACGGTGTCCGTTGGAAGCTGTGGGCTTAATTTCTCCGATCATGTCAATACCCCACATTGCAAAAGGCCAAGGAGCTGTTAGAACATTCAGAGGTACCAGAGGTACGTGCACTTTGTCTGCATAAGTCTGGCATTTGTGACCAGATCGGGCGTAGCGGTGACAATCAGCTTCCATGGTGGACCAATAGTAACCTGTTCTCAAAATCTTCTTAGCCATGGTGTGTCCACTAGAGTGGGTACCAAATGCGCCTTCGTGTAACTCTTCCATGATATGTTTCGCCGTTTTCCGGTCTACACAGCGGAGTAAGCACAAATCGTGGTTGCGCTTGTATAGGATGCCATTGTTGAGGAAGAATTTGGACGCGAACCTTCTCAAAAACTTCTTATCGTTGACAGATGCCCCTGCGGGATATTCTTGAGTCTCAAGATACCTCTTCACATCATAGTACCAAGGTTTCTCTTCTGTATCAAGCTCATAACAATATGATGGTTCGTCAAACCTCTCAATGATGATCTGGGGAGCCTCGTTGTCCCATCTAACTTTGAACATAGACGACATAGTAGCTAATGCGTCTGCCAACTGATTCTCTTCTCGTGGAATATGATTGAATGTGATCTCTTCGAAATAGAGAATCAAACTCAGGACATGTTCTCGATACGGAATGAGATTCGGACGCTTCGTATCCCACTCGCCCTTAATCTGACTGATCACCAAAGCTGAGTCTCCATACACTTGCAAGAATTTGATTCTTAAGTCAATAGCAGCTTTAATACCCATGATGCACGCTCAGATTCGCCATGTTGTTAGTGCAACTGAAACACAATCTGGCGTTGAAAGGAGTATGTCCGCCTGTGGGTGATGTAATGATGGCGCCAATGCCATTGCCAAGTGTGTTTGAGGCTCCATCAAAGACCATGGTCCATCGGGATCCTTGTTCAGGTCCTTCGTCCGGGCCTGGTTCTTCACAATCAGTAACTAACAAAACATCTTCATTCGAAATTCGAATCGCATAGATCGATAGTCATCTACGGCTTGATGAGCCAAATGATCGGCTACTACACTTCCTTTGATCGCTTCGAGAAGTGTACTGATGTCGATTCAACAAGATCATTTGCAATCTCGCTATTCTTCTAGAGAGAGCTGGTTTCTCAAATATGTATTTTATCGGATCCATCTTGAAATCAACAAGGTAGTGAGTCAACATATACTGCCTTAGTCAAAGCAGCCCAAGCCGTAGCTGCTAAGTTTTCTCAAGCCGTGAGTATCTTGTTTCACACCGTAAACTTTTGCTAAGGTAGTATATTGCATACTTTTTCGACTGCACTCGCATGTTGCCCCAACACACACCCCATTGAGTTCTCTAATACCGCCAAGTACATGATAAGAGGTCTTCTTCGGCAAAGCGGCATCGTAATAGGAGGATTCAGAGGTACTCCTTGATTTTGTCAAAAGCGATCCGAAATCGCTGCTCCATTTCACCGCTTGATCTTTCTTTAGTAACTTGAAGATTGGCTCACAAGTAGCGCTTGTGCAATGAATCGCAATGTAGTTCAATCGGCCCAAGAAACCTCTGACTTCTTTCTCGGTACGGGGAGCTGGCATCTCTTGAATCGCTTTAACCTTAGCGGGATCGACTTCAATACCTTTACCACTGACAACAAACCCTAGGAGTTTTCCGGATCTGACTCCAAAGGTACACTTGTTAGGATTAAGTCTCAACCTGTACTTCTTCAATCTATCAAACAGTTTCTGCAAATGATCAAGGTGTTCTTCTTTAGTCTGTGATCGAGCTATCATGTCGTCGACGTAGACCTCTATCTCGTGATGAATCATGTCATGAAATAATGTCACCATAGCACGCTGATAAGTGGCGCCCACGTTCTTCAGTCCAAACGGCATGACCTTGTAGCAGAAAGTGCCCCACTGTGTAACGAAAGTTGTCTTCTCCATGTCTTCGGGAGCCATTTTGATCTGATTGTAACCGGAGAAACCATCCATGAAGGAGAAAACCTTATGCCGAAAGCAAGGTTGTCAACCGAACGTCAATATGAGGAAGTGGAAAATCGCCTTTCGGACTCGCTTTGTCGATCTCCGTAATCCACACACATTCGTACTTACCATCCTTCTTAGGTACAGCACCACATTCGCAACCCATTTTGGGTAAGAAGTGACAATTAAGAAACTGGTTGAACTCGCTTATAACTTCACTTTTAATTTTCTCCGCATCTCGTGACGCATGCGATTTAACCTTCTGTTTTATCATGAGAAAACCTTCTTTTATCGGCAACTGTACCACAATATCAATGTCCAACCTCGCATGTCTTCATATGACCAAGCAAAACCTCAATATAGTCTCGTAGCATCCGAACCAACCTTTCTTTAACACTGCTCTCAAGACCCGCCCTATCTTGATCTCTTTTCTGCCTTCATCAAGCACTCCAAATTCACAACCTCAACTTGCTCTTCGTGGTCAGATAACTCGATCTTCTTGCTGTAGCGCTTGACAAGTTCTCCGGCACTTCACAATCTTCCTCACCTTCGTCTCGCTTGGTAGATCGATTATCAAGTCATATTTAGCAATAGCATAGTCATATCAACGAGATTCGGAGTGATTCTCAGTTGTCACGCGGGTGTGTTTCAAAAGCTTCACAAACGAATGATAATAACCTCACAACGAACCATGATGCCCCGCAAGGCACTAGGCTTTAGAGTTTATTGTTCAAAACATTAAAATACGAAAAGCAAAACAAAACAAGAGAAATTACCCTGCTAAAGGAGATTGGTATGACGCCTTCGCCTTCCAATTGCCGAGCCCATTGCCCGGAGTTGAAGATCCACTTGCTGATGTCAAGTCGTTGTCGCTGCTTTCTATAGCATGGATTCCACTGCCGATGCGAAAGGAAGTTGGCCGCACGTCATGGGCGTATCATCTTCTCGACCTTTGATGGTGAAGCCTAAACCGCCTTGTCAAATTTGAGAGGAAGATCGTGAGCGACCCCAAATAGTACTACCTCCTTCCTCAACTCAGCTTGAGCATCTTTCAATGAGGCCATCCTAGGCGAGCTTGCATAACTTCAGAGTGACGGAGAGTCAATGTGCATGACTGGGATTGTTTCAAAAGCTTGACAGGAGTCTCAAGAATTCACCTTCCATCTCGAGGTATCGGAATGATTGTAGATGACCGACCATATTCTTCTTCACCACAAACTGTAACAACCTTCCCTTCACCGGTACTTCACCGATGCCGGTAGATACTACCGCCCCATGTATCCAAGGGCGCCCAAGTAAGCAAGAATAAGGGGCGGATGTCCATGACAAAGAAAGTGGAATCAAAAGTCGGGAACCGACTTTAATCGCGTAATGAGCTCAAGCACTGCTCGCTTAGAACCATCAAAAGCTCTTACGACTACATCACTGGGTCTCAGAACCAACCCTTCGATGTCAAGTCGATCAAAAGCAATCTTCGGAAGGATATTCAGAGCAGAACCAGTATCCACCAAAACCTGAGAAAAGGTAGTACCCTTGCATTCAACAGAGATGTGCAAGGCTTTGTTATGTTTCCTTCCGGTAGGAGTCAAATCAGCATCAGAGAAGCCTAGGCCGTTGTTGGCAGCCAGGCTAGCAATACAAACTTCAAACTGGTCAGTAGTAGTGTCTTGCGGTACGCGAGCATTCTTCAGAAACTTCACCAAGGCGTTAGCATGAGCCTCAAAGCACAAGAGCAGAGCAAGCATGGAGATCTTGGACGGAGTCTGTCCTAACTGTTCCACAACATTGTAGTCACTTTTCTTGATGATCTTCAGAATTTCCTCCATTTCTTGTTTGGAGGTATCTTCAATAACTTCCTTTGGTACTTCTGGCCGAGCAGGATGAATCACTGGTTCTTTCCCTCTAGTTTGGGGAATGGATGGAGTAATTGGAATGCGAGCTGGAGTCGCAGTGTCTTTTGGAGGAGAGATTTCTGGAGAGAACGCTCTTCCGGTTCTGGTCACCTTACTTGATCCGGTGATGTTGTCAATGTCAGGAATGATAGCTTCAACTGTAAGATCTTCAATAGTCAGAGGGTCTTGCTTGACGCCGTGATAGTAGACATAAGATCCATAATTCCAAGGAATAGCTTTGTCAGAGGAATATGGAACTGGTCTGGGAGAAGTAATGATGAGAGGTGCCACCTGATAACACGAATTTATATAACATATTTGACGTAATTTTCATAGATAATATTACTATTTTTATTTAATTATTCTATTTTATTTTCGTATTATGTTGGTATTTCTTTCTTTTCGTGTATTTGCATTAAATAAAGATTAATTGAGCAAAGGAACAAAATCAAGGCAAAATCGGATTAAAAAGATAAAGAAATGAAGCAAAGGGGTAACAATAGTAAAAGGATGGGTAAAAGAAGGAGAAAACAATTATACAAGCCAAAGGAGCAAAGCCCAAAAGAGAAAAGCCCTTCACCACTATTGTGACGGTCACCATCCGCCACGACCGTGAAGACATCCATGAAACGCGTGACGACCGTAACACCGCCACGACCGTAACACGGAAAACATGAAACCTGCTCGTAACGCACTTGTGACGCACCGTAATGCGCCTAATATCGCTATGCAATGCGTAACGGAAAAGCTTCAAAGAGAAACTTCTCAACCACCCACTCATGCCACGTTCAACCCACTTCTCACACTTCCTTCTTTCTCTCCCATGTTCTCCCACTTTCTGGCAGTTATGCACATGATCTCCACTAACTCTTCGTATGAAATTGGAAAAGGGAAGTTACAAATGAAGCCTATAAATACAGCTTCAAAGGTAAGGGTCGGAGATTTCTTCCTAACAACCGCTTCGAGTTTTTCTATTTTTGTATTTTCTTTTCAGTTCCGTTTCTATTTTATTTTATTTTTCAGTTTCTTTTCTTATATTTTATTTTTAGTTTAAGCCTTTGTAATTTTCTCACAACAATTTCTACACCGGAAATTGTTGTGTATTTTTCATCGATCTAACCTTACGTTAGATCTAGTGCTTTTATTTCCTTGTTGCAATTTTCTTTCGATTCAAGTGAAGAACAAGATTATTCAAGTATTATTATTTTCAGGTTCTTAATATAATTGTTTTATTTTATGTAAGTATTTTTGCTTGGTATTTATTTATTTAATTATGGGAATGTTTAAATATATTGAACCTTATTATTTAGGCAAATCCGAATTAATAAATATGTCCGCTAAACCGTTTAGGTATCGGTAAGTAATAGTAGTAAAAGTAGGAATTGAATTGTTTCTAAGCTAAGATATTAATTAACATAATTTCTGGTTATAACTTTTTATGCTTAAAAATAAAACCTTTTCGTTATGAAAGTAAGAAGAGTAAATAGGTTAGATCGAGACCACGAAAGTGTGAGGTTTTTAACCGGATAGCTAAAGTTAGGCATTTGATTTAAATACAGTGAAAGCGCTTTAAACCAAATTAGAATTAATTAAGTTTCCAAAAAGTACTTCTAAACACTTATAGGCTAACGAAAGCAGGTATAGGGCTTTAGACGTATAATCCAAGATAAGACCATGAAAGTGTGAGTTGAGGGTTTTTAAACTGATTAATTCTACAGATAAATTAAGTTAACAATCTTTATACGCTTAGGTTCAATTTAATCCGCTTAGGTTCACTACGTTACGTACCGATATCCGTTTTATTTATATTTCTATCTTTCCTTAAACCAAAATCCAAAAGAATTATTCGCCTTTAGTCAGATACCGAACTTAGGATAACAATAGATCGATTTATAGTCTCTGTGGGTTCGATATCTTTTTAAAACTACGCGATAGGACTGTGCACTTGCGGTCTCCCGATTTATAGACGTTAAGTCCTGCGATCACCACCCTAGGCACAGGATCAGAAGAGGAAATCCTTATAGTGTTAACATCAGCATAGTCTTCGGGGAAATCGTCACCCCATCCGGTCACTTTAACATCTTCAATAGGAATCTTGTAGCTTTCACAAGCAGTACTTCACCATGTAATCATACTTTCCACTTGGCTGCCCCAAGGTATCCCACAGATGGTGCGCTTCGCTCACCTCCTCGATCTTCAACTTAGACATATCTTCACACCGCAGGGGTTTTAGAAATAGTATCTCACGGTTATCCATCATGCACTGAACACGTCTTCTCAACCAAGCGCAACCATCAGGTGAATATGGGCACCAACGACAATTCTCCGGGCATCCTGGATTGGCACCGGCTTGTAGCAAATTCTTCTTAACAGCCATCAAGGGAATGGTCAAGTCATCTATGTTGAAAACGTAAGTATCGCCACCAACAAAGATTGGAACTTTGTCATGGTTAGGCATAGGCGTTGATCATATTCGAGTCTCAACAGGAGGGTCAAACTCGATCTGCTTAGCTTCAATCATATCTTGAATCTTGTTCTTCAGAGCCCAACAGTTGTCAGTGTCATGCCCTGGGCTATTGGAATGGTAAGCACACTTAGCATTAGGATTGTATCTCGGAGAGGAAGTGTTGATATTTTGAGGAGGATCCCTCAAAGCAATCACCGCTTTCAACATGTGTTGCAAAGCTATGACAATGGCATGTTGATCTTCGAACCGCCTTCGTGGCGCATTCTCGGCTACGCTGTCTCACCGAGGTTGTGTTGACATAGGATTGAGACCACCGCCCCCACAGATTGGACGCGGTCGGTCTTGGCTCGGCCTTTCTGACCATACACAGCATTTGAAGATGACTCTATCTGAATCTTTCCATTTTTGATACCAGCTTCAATACGCTCTCCTGTCAATATTAACTCGGTGAATCCGGCTGAAGAGTTTCCAATCAGATGATTGAAGAATGGGCCGTCATTCCCATAAACATATCAACCAACTCCCTATTGGACAAGGGTGGCTGAACTCTGCCTGCTAAATCTCTCCATTTCTGAGCATACTCCGTGAACTTCTCATCACGACCCATAGACATGCTCTGGAGTTGCATGCGAGTGGGTGTCAATTCAGCATTGTACTCATATTGCTTGTAGAAAGCATCTGCTAAGTTACTCCAGGTACGAATACGATCATTCTCTAGCTGATAATACCATTCCAATTGAGTTCCGGACAAACTCTCTTGAAAATAGTGCATCCACAACTTTCTGTCATCAGTGTGGGGGTTAATCTTTTGAACATAGGACTTCAAATGCAGCTTCGGACAAGACATGCCATCATACTTGGCAAAAGTTGGAACCTTGAATTTGGGAGGAATCACCACACCAGGAACAAGACTCAGATCATCAAAATTCAGCCCGGACATCTTCAGGTTTTCCACAGCATTCAGACGGTCTTCAAGTTGTTTGTACTTATCATCTTCATCAGAGTACTGGCTATAGTCAGAGCGATCCTCTCCCTCTTTCTTAGGCTCACGCTGGTCATCTTCATTACCTTTGACACACCCCTCATTTTTGACACTTCCTTCTGAGAGCTCTATCCGGCTAACCCTTTTAGGACCACCTTTGTGGCGTCTGCTCATGTTGAGAAGACCAACAACCTTCTTCTTTCTGTTGATGAGCTTCTTCAGATCTTCTTAGCCTTGGGCCAAATGGGTGAACATCATTGAACCGAGCATTCCGAGCTCGGAGATCTTTGATGATCGCTCGAGAGCCATTTCTGCTAAAATAAATAGCGAGAGAATGAGAAAACCAATCTTCAATGTACCTGTGATGCAATGTTATGCTATGATATGCAATGTTTATGCGAATGCAATGCGATGTTTTCAAGGACCTTAGAGATTTAAATTTGTTAAACAAGCACGAACAAACATTTATTAGTTCTCTTTTTATTATTCTTTTTAAGTACAAAAGATAGTTCAAAACAATAAAAGAAAAACATATAAATCCTAGAGCTCTAGGTCTCCCACGGGCGTTTCCTCTTGATGCCGAGGTAGGCGTTGATGTTTCGCTCCTCGTGAAGTAACTTGGTCAACTCTAGCACTTTCTTCTCGCTTGCGTAGCACCGAGCTTCAAAGGTATCCTTTCTTCTTTTAGTTGAATCCGTGATCTCTTCAAGTCTTCAAGATCAAGAGGCATGTTGGGATGGAGAATAGTATAGGTATGTCACCTATAGCAACAGTTCCATAATTATCGTAGAACAAAGTGAATGGCATCATGAGGTTTTGAGCTCGAGCTCGCACCCATTTGAGGTAAGGTTCCCAAGGAATGGAGTTTGGTGCCCCAAAGTCTTGGTATCGCCTTCTTTACCATGCCCCAAGCGTGTATGAACCTTCGTCGTTAATTCGAGATCGTGGCTGTAGTCAAACACAATATCTTGGAGAAGCATATCATGTGGGCCATCTCTTCGAGCAAAACCAAACTGACGTAGAGCTAGAGAAGGGTTGTAAGTAATACCACCCCTTATACCAAGTAGTGGTACATTAGGGAATTCTCCACAACGCTCAATGAAGGTGAAATCCTTTTGAGAGAAAAGATTCCAACGGATATCTGAAAGAGAGAGTGACATTAACCTTTGAGATCATCTCAACCTTTGTTCATTCTTTAAAACTGATGGAGGAAGGTGCGAGATAAACCACCTGGAAAGTAACGGTATGCAACACACGAGAGTCCCTTGTCTTTTGATAGTACGAGTGTGGAGTGAATGTAGGATGTCCCCAAGTAAAGTAGGCACTGGATTGCGGGTGAGGAACAACTTGATGGCATTGACATCTATGAATTGATTCGAGTTACGGAATAGAACCAAACCATAGATTAGCAAGGCCACAATATCTTCAAATGCATGGAAACTCATAAGTTTGAGGAATTCTCGGGCTTTCTTAATTACGAACTTAGCAAGTAAACCCTTAATTCCGCTTCTAGTTTCCCAATTGGCTTCAATGTCTGAGCGCTTTAGGTGTAAGGCGGATGCGATGTCTTCGTACTTAGGAACCTTTTCTAAACCGGTGAATGGCATTTGGTCAAGAGTAGGTATCCCAAGTAGCTTAGAGAACTCTTCCAAGGTAGGAACCAACTGATAATCTGGGAATGTAAAGCAATGGTGTTTCGGATCGAAGAACTGAAATAGGACATGCATCATATCTTCTTCAAAACACCGGAGATAACCAAGTCAAGTAGATAACCATGTCTTTTGATGAATTGTGCATGGTCGGGAAATTCTGAAACCAATTCTTTGAGCTGAGAAGGTATACCCATGAAGTTGATTCAGATAGTCTTTCTAGAAGCCATAATCCCTATAAAACAGAGCAAAGATAAATCCCTAGGTCCTTGAAATAGTTAGAAATGATATGCAATGCGATGATGTCATGATGTCATGTTTAGCACACACAAACAATTCACACAATGAGCCTAGGTTTAAGGCTTGCAAGAGGTATAGGTGATTACCCCACCAAAAGTTTGAGTTGGTTCATCCTGTCCTTTAATAGTAACCGGGTTCAAGGAATCTCACATCATTGATCTTTCTCGTAGGCATTTATTTCAATACAACTGCCAAGTGGTCGACCGAAAATATCCCAAAAGTCTGATCTCAATGAGCTTAGCATCGAGTATCAACCAACCTCAGTTTGCACCAAAGCCGGCCATCTCACTACCTTCTAATGGCCAAGATGGGTCAATTAAGGTTCTAAAAGTTTAGTTAGTGCTTGATGACACCACGCAGAAGCTAAATACTATCCTCAACTTGGAAATGAAGAGTATCAGGACATCCAAAGTGTCACACTAACGTAGCCATCATGTTGACCGTTTCGATATATACGTCTAACGGTCGCGACGATTTATTGCTACTTACCTAAAAGGAAACCTGGATCCGGGTGTAGGATCCCCCACAAATATAATACCCAAGCAACCCTTAAAGATAAAGCAAGCAAGTCAAACAGAAAGCAATAAACGTGATCTAGAAATCCCTAAGGTATTCTCTCTTTAGGGTGTCTCCCCAGTGGAGTCGCTAGTTCTGTAATACGGTGAACTGACTTTTTAGGTTTTTGTATCGCAAATGTGCGGATAGCAAGAGTGGCCACCGACTTTTCTTTTATCCAGTTAAGGGAAGGTAAAAAGTACAGACAGAAAAAGACCTTCGTTAGATTCTGAGTAAGGGAGAAGGTTATGAAAAGGGAAGGTATTAGCACCCCCTTTCATCCGTAGTTATCTACGGGCTCTTAGTTGCTCTTAGATCACTTTAAAATTGTGTTTTCTGTGTGTTTGACAAAAATGTTTTGAAAAGGCATTTCGCTTTGACTTTGTAATGATTCATGTAGGAATGTATACAAAGTGTTCGGAAATGTTTTGTTTTTGAAAAGAGTTTGAACTTTGACAAAAGTGTGTGGTGTGAAAAGCATTTTGATAGAGCAAGCAACTAAAAGTCTTATTACCTACTCAGAATTGGTCGTTTTCATGTTATTTTACGTTCCTTTAGAATAGCGCTATCCATACCAATAGTTGGTGTCATACCCCAATTTTTGACCTAATATACCACCTTATATTTGCATCATTGCATAACTAACAGTTCAGACAACATTAATCGGGTGTAGCATTCACAGGTCAAAATTAGGGTTTCATCAGATTTTCATCTGATTCAAGAGGCAACCAATTAGGGTTTCATCAGATTTTCATCTGATTCAAGAGGAAACCAATTAGGGTTTAACTTTTTATCACCTCATTTGATCTATCTTGATCAAATCATCAACCTCTGATCATCAGATGTCCATTTCTCTCATAGATCAATCGAAGATCGACCAATTAGGGTTTTGTTCGAGCATGAGTATTCTCTGACTTTTTGAGCAAGAAATGACTTTTTTGGATAGAGATTGGTCATTATATCTTAGATACAACATCTTGACCTAATTTCTGGATTCAAAACATTACAGAAGTTCACAGACTTCATCAGTCAATTTCGGAAACATCTGATGAATTTTCATCTGCACAGAAAAGTCAAACTTTGACTTTTGGTCAAACTTTTCAAGACAAAACTTTTTCCATCATCAAAATACTTCAAATGATCCATCATGATCATAAAAATCAAAGAATTTGAAAAAGTCAACAAAAAGTCAAAAGTTTCCATACTTAGAAAAATTTCTAAGTGTTAAAATTTCTTATTTTTTCCAAACTTCATGCCATTTTTTCACATAGTTCCATTTTGAATTGGAAAAAACTCAAAACATGAAAGTTATAGCTCTTGAAACAAGCTTTCCAAAATGTCCAATAAATCACAAATCCATTGAGTCTAGCTATACTTTTGAAATTGAAACATAAGGCTCCATGAACATGATTTTCAAAGTCAAAACATCACATTATAGGTCATTTTGAGATTTCTTCATCTAGAAGCATTGCCACCTTGCCAATTCAAGCTTAGAGCTGATAAATATCAGCTAGATATAATTGAGATGAGATAAGATCAATTGGAAGATTTTCACACATGGTAAAAAGAGGAAACATCCTTTTTACTTTTGAAAAGTAATTCTTACCCCTTAAGGCAACCTTGAATTTCCAATTTCCATGTACTCTTGCCTAACATTTTCAGAACCATTGGCCTATAAATAGATCACCATTTCAAGTTCAAATCACACCAAAGTAATGCCAAGACATACTTTCCTTCCACTTTCTCCAATTTCTCAAATCATAGTTCAAATGGGAGGAAACTTGCAATTTTGAGAATTAGTTAAAACTAGGGAAAGTTTTGGTGTCAAACACATTCCATAATCAATATTAAACTTGTTTGAATCATAAAATCAGCACAAGAACAAGTAAAAATCAGAATTGAACTTCATGCTTTCAAAATTGCCCAAACTGCCATAACTTTCGAATTCCATTCTAGACTTGATTAACTTGTGTTGTAATCATTCAAACATCATCCCTGAACATCATAGGGATGATCCAAATCATTAGCAAGCATCCAGAATGCCTTTAACACGATTTCCGCCCATTTTGAGCTTATGTGAACTTGTGTAGCACGATCCAGCTTGATTCAAGAAGTGCAGACCATCCCTATAGCTTCCTTATAGGCCGATGATGCTACACCAATCCTAAAACCAGCTCTGGAAACACTCAATCATCTTCTTCGATTTCAACCTGAACATGTTAGAACATGAACTTGGTTATCATGATTCTTTGAACTTAAATGAAAAAACTCTTGGCCAATCTCTTTCTGCACTCATCACGATCATAAGCCCTCAAAAAAATCAAAGAATCATCAACTATGCATCATTTAATTTGAAATCTTAGTTTCTAGGGTTCTTCGTGATTCCAGAAATTCAAACGCTAGACTAAAAATAAATGCAATTAATAAATCATCTTCGTATTCCTTGTGAAAATCGAGCAACTTTCATGTTTATTTAATTTAATTTCATTGAGAAACTAAGATTGTAGCTTGAATTGAAAAATCGAGGATCGATGGAGACGAAGAACATCGCAAGTGTTCTTGAGTTTGAAAATTCAAAATTCCAATATCTTCTTTACACGTGTTTTGATCCATAAACACAAACGCTGCTTGTCCCAAAGGTAGCTAGCTTGCCCGTAGTGCTTTGTGCCACGTAGCCATCCCAATGGTCATGAGTTCAACTCTCCACAAGACCATTCTTTTTTAAAAACTTTCATATTTTTTCATGTTTTTTCACAAACTTTCACATTTTTTTTAACCAATCAAAACTCCTCATTTTGAGGTGATTTTTTGGACACTTGTCAATAAATGTATCTATTTTATGAGTGCAAAAATTTTCAGAAAAAACTTTCATCTGATTATATTTTAATCAAGCCGAAAACGACGTTCTGAGCACCTTTTCAAAACACTTTAAAAGGTGAATTTTTCAAGTTTTCGACTTCCGATTCTTTTCAAAACTTCTCATAAATGAATCTCACATTTCAAAACATTTTCAAAATCATTTTTCAAAACTTTTTCATCAAACTTACATCTTTTACCATGATCGATCCGATTTAAACGATAAAACCGAATTCGTTTTCTCTCGAATTTCTCAATCGATCATGGGCCTCCCTCACGGTGTAAGTCCCATAACATTCTTTTATGTACATAATATTTCTTTGTACATATCAAAATCTCTTCAAATACATACAAATTTTTATCTGTACATAACATAGATACTTTTTATACTCAAGTACAGACAAACTTCGATCGTTTGTTTTCACTTCACTTGTGTATACACAAACAAAACATGCTTTTATGTACATATTTTTGTACATATCAAATTCTTTCTGTATTCATACAAACTTTTATCTATACACAATACGTATACCTTTTACGTATAAATTTTGATCACTGCTTTTGTTTCGTTCTCAGATACATCGAATACCATTGGTATTGAAAGGAGCATTATTCCCTGTGAAACTGCTTTCAAACCAATGGGCCACCCTTATGGTGTAAGTCCCAACCCTCCTATGTACATCCATCTTTGTATGTACATAAATACTCGTTCGTGTACATACTTACTTCCTTGTACACAGTCCTGACTTGCAAATAATCAAGTTACGCTCGTTTTAAACGTTCGTTTCACAGACACTTGTTTATACTTCATAAACTCTTGTAAATAAACATCATGCTATGTTTATATTTCCTTCATAAACTCCTGTGAATACATATCACACACGCACTTGTTTATATAAATGTCTAGTTATAACATAACAACTAGTCTAACCAATAGGTTCCCCACAGTTGTAGCCTCCGCTTGGGCTTTATACAAGATAATTCATCCCCTGCATGAATTTAGCCTCCTCTTAGGCTTTATACAAGATAACTCTCCCCACAGAGTTATCCTCCTCTTAGGCTTCATATAAGAAAACTCATTCATCTGAGTTTAGCCTCCGCTAGGCTTCATATAAGACAACACTCGATGAGTCGCCTCTTGGGCTTCGCTCAAAAGAACTCCTCATTGAGGTTAGCCTTCGGGCATCATACAATGAAAGAGACCATAAAATCTCTTAACAGCCTCCTATTGGGCTTCCAATACAAAGAATCACCCGCTAAGATAGAACCCAGTATAATTTCCTGAAATTGCTCTTCATTCCAAAAGGATGGTTTCTGTGAAATCCTTTTAAAGCCAAACCACCATACCCTATAGCTTCCTCTTGAGCTTCATACAAGGACCTCGATGACCCTCGATGACCCTCGGAATGCCTCCTCTTGGGCTTACAATACAAGGACCCATGGGCTTCTTAAAAGCATCCCTTAATCCAATCAATTTCTCCTTGAGATTTAGACATCTATCATCTCTATGGAAGGAGTATCTCATCTATCACATCACATACAGTCAAAAACTTTTCAAACTCTTTTCAAACTGTTTTCAAACAAAAACATCTCTTAATTGTAAGTGGTAACGCTTGTACACTCAAGCAAAACACCCAATGCTTACAGTTAAAAGATTCAATCATCTTTTTCAAAACATCTTTCTTAAACATGTAAGTGGTAACGCTTATACACTCAAGCAAAACACCGATAGCTTACGACGAAAGATTTTAATCAGTCAAACTTTTCAAAAATGTATGTGATGAAATAGATTAGATACATTTTTCATTAAGATGACATTTGTCTGTCTCTTACTAACATCTCGTTGCTTTCCACTAGCATAAGTGGGAACTACGATTGCTCTGACTTTCTCAACATCCTTTGAGAATACGTAGGCACAAGGTCTCATCCTTGCCGAGCAAATTTCATTCTCCTCGCACCAAACAAACCATAGATCCCTCGAGATCCGAGCTACAAATGCTCGATTCCCACTAGGGATATGTATGCGTAAGATCCACGATCTTTGCGAGCACAATAATAACAAACAATAGGATCCCACATAATCTATCCTTCTCAAAATCCCAAAGGAGAAACTTTCCCAATCATAGAAATAGCAATTAAAACACACAAACATATCAAACATATTCATATATAAAGCTATAGATAACTATATATATTTAGGTGCTCCATCTATTCCCTTTATATAACAATCCCCTTACTCGGATCTCCCAATGCGCTATGCCTAGTTTGTGCTAGTCGTTACGCATATCAATATCAATTGAGGGTATTAACATTTTCCCTTTTCATAATCATTAAATCATCTTTCTTGTGTTGAAAGTAATAAAGCTTGATGCTCATGCATCTTTATAAACAAATCAAAAGAGTAAATCGTTTTGAGCCGCAGAATCAATTCATATTCGAATCCTCAGCGGCCACCTTTAACGCCGAATAGTTGGTAGGTAACTCTATTTGTTTGATGTAAGCGACATTCGGGACATCGATGGTCATAGAAAGCAACTTGAGGAAGTATCCTAGCACATTCAAGGACTATCATCATTTTTCGAGGCGACAATCGAGGGTCAAGATCATGTATTCGTGAGGCTTACATCGTGGGTCTTATGATCTTTGTATCGAAGGGACTATGATGATTTGTTTTGAAGGCAACAGTGCTAGAATACCTCTACGTTCGAGGGACATGACCATTTGAATTCATATAGGCAACGAGATAGAATTACCCTAAGGGGTGCGTGTGTGAAAAGAGTGTGTTGATTTCAGATTCATGTTATCTTGAAAATTAGAGTGAGTTATGTTCAATTTTATCTTGCCATACACGCCTAATAACTAGCAGTTTATAGGGTGCGGAAATTAAAATACGGGAATATAAAGTGCGGAAAGATAAATCCTACGCTATTACATGGCTTTGGGGCAGATACATAATTTAAAATGCGGAAAATAAAAGTCCTAATTAAACTATTACATCCCATAAGCAATTACATAATTGGAAAAAAGAAAACGATAAAAAAGCAATCGTCCGAAACGGGATAACCTGTGAAAAGATAAGAAATCGGGAAATTCAAAGAAATCGAACAAGAGAAAAATGTTAGCAAAAATGATAATTTTTAAATGAGAAAAAATATTTCATGCTGGAAATAACATTAATATGCTAAAATAATTTTTTTGGAATTTTTTGGAGTTAATTTAATAATTAAAAATCAATTAAAGGTGATTTAAATGATAAATTAACAATTAAATTAAATATGCATGCAAAAAATAATATTTTTAATTTTATAAATTAAATAAACATTTTCTGGAAATAATGCAAAAAGAAAAAATATTTTTTGGTATTTTTTAATGCATGATAAAAAATTGTGAAAATAAATTAAAATGAATGAAAATATTAAATAAAAAGAAAATATGAAAAAATAAGAAAAACATGAAGTTTGTAAAAAAGAAAGACAAAACCGGTCCTGATGAGGCTCGGACCCATGACCATGGAGGGCATCTCAACAGCTAGCGCCTTAACCACTGGGACACTTGACACTTGGTGTTTTAAAAAACAAAATCAATTAAATATAAAGGATGACGCGTCATGGTTATATCTTAAACACAGTCATCCTTGTGGGGTCCAGGTGTAACGAGTGAGCGAATCAGAGCGAGCCAAACTGCCACGCAAGCGATCCAACCTTCAACGCCGGAGTCCACGCCGGAGCTAGGGCTCCGGTCATCTTCTCCGGTAGCTTGTCAACCTAAAAATCCTGCAAAACGCATCATTTAAAGCAAAACAAGTGCCCAGATCGACTAATTCGACCTCTGCGAGCACGATGGTGTGGTCCTTTCATTCTGAAACGGCCTGGATTTGGAGTTTCGAATCCTACAGTTCTTTGAACCCTAATAATGGCAGTATGAGTTTTACACGTGAAACCTCACATGTAACCCATCAATCATGCTCTAATGAGTGCCCTGAGTGTATACAATCAATCAAAAACAATTAGTAATGCATGAAACATGAAAATCGAAATTAAGAAAGTTTCAAACCGGTGAGAGCAAGATAGCCTGATCTGGGACGATTTAGCTTTGAGTAAGAGTATGGTTCGACTCCTGGAGACCTCAGGAACAAGATTGGATGATTGGTTTTGGCTGAGAATGGCTGCAAATAAAAATTCGATTTTTGATAATTCTTGAAAAAATTTGGCATAATGTGGGTTGGTGTAAGGGCTAGGGTTTCGTGTGTCTTGTGATACAGCTTGCTGGCTATTTATAGAGTGAATTAGGAGAGGAAAAAGAAGGAAAAAAGATTTGGTTTTGAATGTGCATTGAATAATTTTCAAATAAAATCAAATTTTGGAGAAAATTTGATTTTCTCTCTTTAATGTGAGAGCAAGCACGAAATTGGCATGTATCATGGGCTTCCTTGGACCTCAAGTTTGATATAAAATCACTCCTTTTGGAAAAAATATCTTATTTTCATATTTTATATAATTTAGTTTTGAATTAAATGGTTTTAAATCCAAAAATAAATTAATAAAATAGAAAATTGCCATGGCCAAGCATCAATGGGTCACAAATAACATCATGAACAAGTTTGGATCATAAGATTATAGGCCCATTTGGAAAATTTTGCATTTTGACCAATATCTCCTTTTGTGCACTTCTTCAAAATTGCCCAACTTGTGACTGGTGTATCTTGCTCAATTTTCAACATATTTGAGTGTTTTTGGACTTTTTGGAAAGATCTAATAGTCCTCTAACCAACCTCTTTGGTTTCATCTCAATTGGAGTTTCCATGCTCAATATATGTTCAAAACAAAATGTTGACTTTTTGTTGACTTTGAAAAGGACCTGTAATATTTTGATCCATACCTTCCAAATGAAGCATTTTTTGAACATTCTAGTGAGACATGAAGTTGTGGAGAATTGAATTTCCTTCAAAACAAGAGGTGGTGGAAAAATTTCTGAGAAAGTATGAAGAAGTTATGTTCAGTCAAAGTTTGGTTGACTTTTCATTGAGAAACCCTAATTTAGAAAGTTTGACTTTTGAGCAAATCTTGAGTTTTCTTGATGAATCATGATCAAACCTTGATCAAATGATGAATGTAACTTCAAAATGAGGATGTTGACCAAAAATCATGAAGTTTGACTGTATGTTGACCACAGTTGACTTTTTGTCCAATACAACTGATTTTCAACCATTTGAGCAATTGTCTGAGGAAACTTGACTTGTGAGGCTTGAAACTTGACATGGAGAATCTTTGAAGTATATGAGGAAGCATGAAGACCATTGGATCATGCCTCCTCATATGCTTCTAAGGTTCTCCATGTCAAGTTTCAAGCCTCACAAGTGAAGTTTCCTCAGACAATTGGATCATGCCTCCTCATATGCTGGCAAATTTCGAAATTTGCATTGATTTGGCAAGAAATTGAAGAAATTGGACCAAATAAGGAAGATTTGATTTTGTACAAAATCAAATAATTTTTGCATTGATTGATCATTATTTGTTCCTCAAATCAGCCCAAAATCCATCTACTATAAATGTACAATGCATACCACATGAACAAGGACAGAAAAATTGCCTCAAAGAACCCTAACCTAAACTCAAAAAACCATGCTCTTAAAGCAACTTGCAGCCACAGTTCCAGCTTGATTCAATTTGTTTTAAGCATTCCTTTGCATTCCTTGGGGTCCCTGGAGTCGATCCAGACCTTTACATCACTCAAAAACATCAAGGATCAAGTAATCCCGATTTCGGTTTGTCAAACTTTTTTCAAAATCGATTTTTAATTCTCATGCGTTTTTAACATGTTTTTATGTTTGTTTTGTGTTTAGAACGAAGTTTGGAAACTTTCTGCATAGTTTAATTGCATTTTAGTGGCCTGAATCGAAATCCACCATAGCTAGGGTTCCATGGTTCGAATTGGGATCTCACGAAATAGGTAAAATGTGACCAAACCAAGGCTACCAGGATGATCAGTGGACAAAAAGGAATCGAACCATGGTTTTGAATTGCATTTATATTGCTTGTATTGGATTTTTGATGTTTGCAGGGGCCTTAGCGTCGAGCTCAGCCGACGCTAACTTTTCAAAATTTCAAATGAAGAAGATGAAGATCTTTGCGCGTGTTCTTGGTTCCCATGAAATGTTTTTGCTTAAAACGAATTCGTTTCATTTTCTAAACACCAAACACGCGTTGGCCCAGTGGTTAAGGCAGAGGGAGCGTGACGTGTTGCCACGAGGTCACCGGTTCGAGCCTGATCAGGACCATATATTTTTGCAAGTTTGAAAACTAACTTATTTCTTTTCTATTTTCCATTATATTTTTTATCTATTTTAATTTATCTTCTAATATTTTTATCATGCATCTAAAAAACTCCAAAAATATTAATTTTTTGCATAATCATCAGAAAAATGCTTATTTAATTTTTAATATAAAAATTATTATTTTTGCGTGCATATTTTATTTAATTATTAATTAATCATTTAAATGACTTTTAATTATTTTTTAATTATCAAATCAATTCCAAAAATTACCAAAAATTTACCTTATCATATTAATATCATTACTAACATAAAACCTTTTTCCTCATTTAAAACTATTTGTTTTTACTAACATTTTCTTCTTATGCAATTTTCTTCCGTTTTCCGATTATGTATCTGTTCACAGGTTATACCGTTTCGGACGTTTTTTCTTGCTTTTCTTTTCAATTATGTAATTGCCTATGGGTTGTAATAGCTTAATTAGGGCTTTTATTTTCCGCACTCTCATTATGTATCTTCCCCAAAGCCATGGAATAGCGTAGGACTTTATCTTTCCGCATTTTACATTTCTGCAATTTACTTTCTGCACCCTATAAACTGCTAGTAATTAGGCGTGTATGGCAAGATAAAATTGGTCAAAGATCACTCATAATTCCAAGATAAAAATACCTGAAATCAACACACTCTTTTCACACATGCACCCCTTAGGGTAATTCTCTCTCGTTGCCTTTACGAATACAAATGGTCAAGTCCCTCGAACGTAGAGGTATTCTAGCACCGTTGCCTTCAAAACAAATCATCATAGTCCCTTCGATACAAAGATCATAGGCCCATGATGTTGCCTACAAATACATGATCTTGACCCTCGATTGTCGCCTACGAAAAATGATGATAGTCCCTTCGAATGTGCTAGGATACTTCCTACAAGTTGCTTTCTATGACCATACGATGTCCCTTCGAATGTCCCTTCTACATCCAACCAATAGGGTTACCTACCAACTAATGGTATGGATAGCGCTATTATAAAGAAACGTAAGACAACACGAAAACGACCATTCTGAGTAGGTAATAAGACTTTTAGTTGCTTGCTCAAACAAAATGCTTTTCACACCACACACTTTTGTCAAAGTTCAAACTCTTTTCAAAACGAAACATTTCCGAACACTTTGTATACATTCCTACATGAATCATTACAAAGTCAAAGCGAAATGCCTTTTCAAAACGTTTTTGTCAAACACACAGAAAGCACAATTTTAAAGTGATCTAAGAGCAACTAAGAGCCCAGATAACTACGGATGGAAAGGTGCTAATACCTTCCCTTTTCATAACCTTCTCCCTTACTCGTAATCTAACAAAGGTCTTTTTCTCGTATTTTTTACCTTCCCTTGATTGGATAAAAGAAAAGTCGGTATACTTTGCTATCCGCACATTTGCGATACAAAATCTCAAAGTCACCACCGTGTTACGTAATCCATCACTGGGATACACCCTAAAGAGAGAATACCTTAGGGATTTCTAGATCACTTTATCGCTCGCTTGACTTGTATGCTTTACTTTAAGGGTTGCTTGGGTATTATATTTGTGGGGATCCTACACCCGATCCGGTTTCCTTTAGGTAAGTAGCAATAAATCGTCATGACCGCTAGACGATATCGAAACGGTCAACATGATGGCTACGTTAGTGTGACACTTTGGATGTCCCGATACTCTTCATTTCCAAGTTGAGGATAGTATTTGGCTTCGCGTGGTGTCATCAAGACTAACTAAACTTTTAGAACCTTAATTGACCCATCTTGGCCATTAGAAGGTAGTGAGATGGTCGGCTTTAGTGCACTAAGGTTGGTCGATACCGATGCTACGCCATTAAGACGACTTTGGGATATTTTCGTCGACCACTTGGTAGTCGATTGAAATAAACGCCACGAGAAAGATCAATGATATGAGATTCCTAGAACCCGTTACTATTATAGGACAGATGAACCAACTCAAACTTTTGGTGGGTAATCACCTATACCTCATGCAAGCCTTAAACCTAGGCTCATTGTGTGAATTGTTTGGCTTACTAAACATGACATCATGACATCATCGCATTGCATATCATTTCTAAATATTTCAAGGACCTAGGGATTAATCTTTGCTCTATTTTGTAGGGATTATGGCTTCTAGAAAGACTATCCGAATCAACTACATGGGTATACCTTCTCAGCCCAAAGAATTGGTTTCGTAGATTCCCGATCATGCTCGCCCATCAAAAGACATGGTTATCTGCTTGACTTGGTTATTCCTGCTTTGAAGAAGATATGATGCATGTCCTATTCCAGCTTTTTGACCAAACACCATTGCTTTACATTCCGATTATCGCTTGGTTCCTACCTTGAAGAGTTCTCTAAGCTACTTGGGATACCTATTCTTGACCAAATACTATTCACCGTTTAGAAAAGGTTCCTACGACGAAGACATTGCATCAAGATTACACCTAAAGCGCCGTATATCAGACATTGAAGCTAATTGAGAAACTAGAAGCGGAGTTAAGGGTTTACTTACTAAGTTCCTTATTAAGAAAGCCCGAGAATTCCTCAAAGTTATGAGTTTCCATGCATTTGAAGACATTGTGGCCTTGCTAATCTATGGTTTGGTTCTATTCCCTAACTCGGATCAATTCATAGATGTCAATGCCATCAAGTTGTTTCACCCGCAACTCGTGCCTACTTTACTTGGAGACATCCTACATTCTCTCCACACTCGTACTACTAAGAGACAAGGAACTCTCATGTGTTGTACACTGTTACTTTCCAGGTGGTTTATTTTGCACCTTCCTCCATCAGTTTTGAAGAACGAGCAAAGGTTGAAGTGGTCTCAAAGACTAATGTCACTCTCTCATTCAGATATTCGTTGGAGTCTTTTCTCTCAAAAGGACATCACATTCATTGAGCGTTGTGGAGAATTCCCTAATGTACCACTCCTTGGTATAAGGGGAGGTATCACTTACAACCCTTCTCTAGCTCTACGCTTGGTTTTGCTCGAAGAGATGGTCCTCATGATATGCTTCTCCAAGATATTGTGTTTGACTACAACCACGATCTCCAAAATTACCGTCGAAGGTTCATACACGCTTGAGGCATGGTAAAGAAGACTGATACCAAGACTTTGGGGCACCAAAACTCCATTCCTTGGGAAACTTACCTCAAATGGGTGCGAGCTCGAGCTCAAAACCTCATGATGCCATTCACGCCTGTTTTACCAGTAATTATGGAACCTATTGCTATAGGTGACGACTATACTCGCTTCTCCATCCTCACATGCCTACCGATTTCGAAGACTTGAAGAGATCCTGGATTCAGCTTAAAGAAGAAAGAGATACCTTTGAAGCTCAGTGCTATGCAAGTGAGAAGAAGGTACTAGAGTTGACAAAGCTACTTCACGAGGAGCGAAACATCAACGCCTACCTCGACACTAAGAGGAAGCGCCCATGGGAGACTTAGAGTTTTAGGATTTTTGTTCTTTTATTTTATTGTTTTAAGCTATCTTTTGTACTTAAAAAGAAAAAGAATAAAAAGAGAACTAATAAATGTTTGTTCGTGCTTGTTTAACAAATTTAAATCTCTAAGGTCCTTGAAAACATTGCATTGCATTTGCATAAACATTGCATTATCATGGCATAACATCTCATAACAGGTACATCGCAGGTTGGTTTTCTCATTCTCTCGCTATTTATTTTAGTAGAAATAGATCTTGAATAGACTGTCAAAGTTATCCAGGCTCAGAATGCTCAGTTCCAGGAGATGTTCACTAGCTTGGTCCTAGGCCAAGAAGACCTGAAGAAGCTCATCAACAAAAAGAAGAGGGTCGTTGGTGTTCTCAATATGGGTAGACATTACAAAGGTGGTCCTAAAATGGTTAGCCGGGTAGAGCTCTCATAAGGAAGTGTCAAGACTTAGGGAAGTGTCAAGGGACATGAAGAAGACCGGCGTGAGCCTGAGAAAGACAGAGAAGATCACTATGACAATGACCAGTACTCTGATGAAGATGACAAGTACAAGCAACTTGAAGACCGTCTGAATGCTGTAGAAAAGCTAAAGATGTCCGGGCTGAATTTTGATGATTTAAGTCTTGTCCCTGGTATGGTGAATCCTCCCAAGTTCAAAGTTCCAACTTTTGCCAAGTATGATGGCGTTTCTTGTCCGAAGCTACATTTGAAGTCCTATGTTCAGAAGATCAACCCCCACACTGATGATAGAACATTATGGATGCATTATTTTCAAGAGAGTTTGTCCAGAACTCAATTGGAGTGGTATTATCAGCTAGAAAATGACCGTATTCGTACTTGGAGTGACTTACGTATGCTTTCAGCACAAGATGAGTACAATGCTGAATTGACACCCACTCGCATGCAACTACAGAGCATGTCTATGGGTCGTGATGAGAAATTCAAGGAATATGCTCAAAAATGGAGAGATCTAGCAGGCAGAGTTCAACCACCCTTGTCCAATAGGGAATTGGTTGATATGTTTATGGGAACACTGACAGGCCCATTCTTCAATCATCTGATTGGAAACTCTTCACCGGTTCACCGAAATGATATTGACAGAGAGCATATTGAAGTCGGTATCAAGAGCGGAAAGATTCGTGTAGTCACTTCAAACGCCAAGAGCTCTTTGGTGGTAAGAAAGAAGCCAACGTGTATGGTCGTAAAAGCCGAGCCAAGACCGACCGTGCTCAACTGGGGGGCCAGATCTCCAATCCTACATCAAGACAACCACGAGACAACGCGTAGCGTAACGCGCCATGAGGACAGTTTACGAAGATCAACATGCCATTGTCGCAAGCCTTGCAACACATGTTGAAAGCAGAGCTGATTACTTTGAAGGATCCTCCTCAGAGTGTCAACACTTCCTCTCCGAGATACAATCCTAATGCTAAGTGCGCTTACCACTCCAATAGCCCAGGCCACGACACTGACAACTGTTGGGCTCTGAAGAACAAGATTCAAGACATGATTGAAGCTAAGCAGATTGAGTTTGACCTTCCAGTTGAGACTCCTAATGTGATCAACGCGCCTATGCCTAACCATGACAAAAGATCCAATGTTGTCAGCGAGAATACTTATGTTTTCAACATAGATGACTTGACCATTCCTCTGATGATCATAAGAAGAACTTGTGCAAGTCGTGTCAATCCGTGATGCCCGTAAAATTGTCGCTGGTGCCCATCCGAGCTCGACGGTTGTGCTTGGTTGAGAAGACGTGTTCAAGGTATGATGGATAACCGTGAAATACTATTCTCGAAACCACCCGTGGAGAGTCTGTGTGAAGACCGCCCAAGAAATCAAGATCGAAGATGTGAATGAAACTGTATCGAATGTGTGGGATACCTTGGGACAGCCAAGTGGAAGGTTTGATTACATGGTGAAGTACATCGCCCTCGAAGCTACAAAATTCTGAAGATGTTAAGGCGACCGGATGGGGAGACGATTTCCCGTAAGACTATGCCGATGTTAACACTATAAGGATTTCTCTCACGATTCTGCGCTTAGAGTGGCACCTCTCATTATTACTTCTCCAAGACCAGCCCATATTCCTCCGACAAAGCTATCCCTTGAATTATGGAGTCGATGTTTACTATCATGGCGCAAGTAAGACCCTCTCGACCATTGAAGATCTTACAATGAAGCTACCATTCCCGACATTGACAACATCACCGATCAAGCAAGGTGACCAGAACCGTAAGAGTATTCTCTCCAGAAATCTCTCCTCCAAAAGACACTGCGACTCCAGCTCCCATTCCAACTATTCAACCAGTTCCCGAGACTAGAGGGAAAGAACCAGTGACTCATCCTGCTCCTACAGAAGTACCAAAGGAAGTTACGGAAGACACCTCCAAACGAGAAATGGTGGAAATTCTGAAGATCATCAAGAAGAGTGACTATAACGTTGTGGAACAGTTGAGACAGACTCCGTCCAAGATCTCCATGCTTGCTCTACTCTTGTGCTTTGAGGCTCATGCTAAAGCCTTGGTGAGGTTTCTGAAGAATGCTCACGTACCGCAAGACACTACTACTGATCAATTTGAAGTTTGTATTGCTAGCCTGGCTGCCAACAACGGCCTAGGCTTCTCTGATGCTGATTTGACTCCTGCCGGAAGGAAACACAACAAAGCCTTGCACATCTCTATTGAATGCAAGGGTGTTACCTTGTCCCATGTTTTGGTGGATATCGGTTCTGCTTTGAATATCCTACAGAAGACTGCTTTTGATCGACTTGATGTTGAAGGGTTGGTTCTGAAACCCAGTGACATTGTTGTGAGAGCTTTTGATGGTTCTAAACGAACAGTACTTGGAGAACTCATCCTACCTGTTAAAGTCGGTTCCCAGACTTTCGACTCTACTTTCTTTGTCATGGACATCCGTCCAGCTTACTCTTGCCTACTGGACGCCTTGATACATGGGGTGCGTGTTACTCTACCTGCATCGTGTCAAGTACCCAAAGAAAGGGAAAGTTGTTACAAGATGTGGTGAAGAAGAGTATATGGTCACCATCTACATCATTCCGATACCTCGAGATGGAAGGTGAATTCTTCGAGACTCGCAAGCTTTTGAAACAATCCCCGTAGTCATGCTGCTGACTCTCCCGCACTCCGGTTGCACCGCCGCTTAGGATGGCCTCATCAAGGATGCTCAGCCAGCTGAAGAAGGAGGTACTATTTGGGGACAGCTCCCTAATCTTCCTTTCAAATCTAACAAGACCGGTTTAGGCTTCACCATCAAAGGTCGAAGATGATAAGTCGCGAACGTGTTGCCAACTTCCTTTCCGATCGCCGTAGTGGAATCCATGCTATAGAAGACGACGACAACGACTTCGACATCGCCGAATGGATCTTCCTAACTCCCGACAACGGACTCAAAGAATTGGAAGATCAAGACGCTATACCAATCTCCTTTAGACAGGAGTAATTGCCTTTGTTTTGTTTTGCTTTTCGTATTTACTATGTTTTGAACAATAAACTCTAAAGCCTAGTGCCTTACCCGGGGCATCATGGTTCGTTTGTGAGGGTTATTATCTGTCATTTGCATATTTTCATTCAATAAAAGCGTTGGACTTTTGCATTTAATTTGTTGTTTTCTTTCTTTTACTTTATCACCCCTTCAAAAAGCTATGTGTTTCTTACACACACCCACGTGATACAGTGTAGAATCACTCCGAATCTCGTTGATAACAGCTATGCTATTGCTAAATATGACTTCGATAATCCGATCTACCAAGCCAAAGACGAAGGTGAGGAAGATTGTGAAGTGCCAGGAGAACTTGTCAGACTCCTACAACAAGAAGATCGAGTTATACAGCGACACGAAGAGCTAGTTGAGGTTGTGAATTTGGGTACTGATGAAGACAGAAAAGAGATCAAGATAGGAGCGGGTCTTGAGAATGTTAAAGAAAGGTTGGTTCAAATGCTACGAGACTATATTGAGATTTTGCTTGGTCATACGAAGACATGCTGTGTTTGACATTGATATTGTGGTACATCGTTACCATAAAAGAAGGTTTTCCCAAATGTAGGTTCACACATGCCCCGAGATGTCGTGGAAAATCAAAGCCGGGTTATGAAGCGTTCAACGCCGGGTTCTTAGCTGTTACTTCCTATCCACAATGGGTTGCAAATGTGGTACCTGTACCTAAGAAGGATGGTAAAGTACGAATGTGTGTGGATTATAGAGATCTGAACAAAGCAAGTCCGAAAGACGATTTCCCACTTCCTCATATTGATGTCCTGGTTGACAACACCGCTCAACACAAGGTTTTCTCCTTCATGGATGGTTTCTCCTACAATCGATCAAATGGCTCCAAGACATGGAGAAGACTACTTTCGTTACACATGGGGCACTTTCTGCTACAAAGTTATGTCGTTCGGACTGAAGAACGTGGGCGCCACTTATCAATGTGCCATGGTGACGTTATTTCATGACATGATCCATCACGAGGTAGAGGTCTACGTCGACGATATGATAGCTCCGTCACAGACTGAAGAAGAACATCTTGATCATCTACGGAAACTGTTGTATAGGTTGAAGAAGTACAGGTTGAGACTTAACCCCAACAAGTGCACCTTTGGAGTCAGATCCGGAAAACTCTTAGGGTTTGTTGTTAGTGGAAAAGGTATTGAAGTTGATCCCGCCAAGGTTAAAGCTATTCAAGAAATGCCAGCTCCCCGCACCGAGAAGGAAGTCAGAGGTTTCTTGGGCCGATTGAATTACATTGCCAGGTTCATTGCACACCTAACTGCTACTTGTGAGCCAATCTTCAAGTTACTGAAGAAAGATCAAGTGGTAGAATGGAACGGCGATTGCCAGATCGCTTTTGACAAAATCAAGGAGTACCTACAGAATCCTCCTATCCTGATGCCAAGGAAGACCTCTTATCATGTACTTGACAGTATTAGAGAACTCAATGGGGTGTGTACTCAATGGGGTGTGTGTTGGGGCAACATGCGAGTCTGGTCGAAAAGAGTATGCAATATACTACCTTAGCAAAAAAGTTTACCGACTGTGAAACAAGATACTCACAGCACAAGAAAACTTGCAAAGCTTTGGCTTAGGCGTCACGACTAAGACAATATATGTTGACTCACACTACCTTGTTGATTTCCAAGATGGATCCGATAAAATACATATTTGAGAAACCAGCTCTCTCTAGAAGAATAGCAAGATGGCAAATGATCCTGACCGAATACGACATCCAGTACACTTCTCTGAAAGCGATCAAAGGAAGTGTAGTAGCATCATTTGGCTTGTCGTCAGAGATGACTATCGCCTATGCGCTCAATTTCCGATGAAGATGTTTTACTAGTTACAGATTGCGAAGAACCAGGCCTAAACGAAGGACCTGAACAAGGATCCCGATGGACCATGGTCTTTGATGGAGCCTCAAACGCACTTGGCAATGGCATTGGTGCCATCATTACATCTCCTACAGGCGGACATACGCCTTTCACCGCCAGACTTTGTTTCAGTTGCACTAACAACATGGCCGAATACGGCGGTGCATCATGGGTATCAAAGTCGCTATTGACTTAAGAATCAAGTTCTTACAAGTGTATGGAGACTCACTTTAGTGATCACCGATATATGAGTGGGATACTAAGCATCCGAATCTCATTCCATATCGAGAGCATGTGTTGAGTTTGATCCCTACTCAAGAGATCACTTTCAATCATATTCCACGAGAAGAGAATCACATGACGCTAGCTACTATGTCATATATGTTCAAGGTCGATGGGACAACAAGGCTCCCCATCATCATTGAGAAGTTTGACGAACCAAAGATATTGTTATGAGCTTGATACAGAAGAGAAACCTTGGTACTATGACGTGAAGAGGTATCTTGAGACTCAGGAATATCCCGCAGGGGCATCTGTCATTGATAAGAAGTTTTTGAGAAGATTCGCATCCAAATTCTTCCTTAGCAACGACATCTTATACAAACACAATCACGACTTGTGTTTACTCCGCTGTGTAGACCGGAAAACAGTGGAACATATTATGGAAGAGTTACACGAAGGCGCATTTGGTACCCACTCCATTGGTCATACAATGTCAAAGAAGATTTTGAGAACAGGTTACTATTGGTCCACCATGGAAGCTGATTGTCACTGCTATGCTTGGTCTTGTCACAAATGCCAGATATATGCAGACAAAGTGCACGCACTCTCCAAGACCGAATGTTCTAACAGCCTGGCCTTTGCAATGTGGGCATTGACATGATTGAGAAATCAAGCCCACCGCCCAACGGACACCGCTTCATCCTTGTGGCAATTGACTATTTCACCAAATGGGTAGAGGCGCCTCGCTCGCATCTTTCACCAAGAATGTCGTGGCCCAATTCAAGATAATCTTATCCGCCGGTATGGCACTCGGCTGATTATCACGATAATGGCTCTAATCTCAACAATAAGATGATCACCGAACTCTGCACGCAGTTCAAGATCAAGCATCATAACTCTTCTCCTTATCGGCCTAAGATGAATGGCGCTGTGGAAGCCACCAACAAGAACATTAAGAAGATTATACAGAAGATGAGAGTGACTTACAAGGATTGGCATGAGATGTTACCATTCGCTCTTCATGGTTATCGACCACAAGATTTAACATCAACAGGGCAACCCCTTCTCTTGTATACGGTATGGAGGCAGTCCTACCAAACGAGGTTCAGATACCCTCAACCAGAGTCCTCCAAGACGCAGAGTTAGGCGAAGACGATTGGATCCAAACACACCTTGACCAGATTAACTTGATCGATGAGAAACTGCTCGCATCCATCTGCCATGGACAGATCTATCAGAAACGAATTATAAGAGCATTTAACAAGAAGGTCAAGCACCGAGTCTACCAAGTCGGTGATTTAGTAGTCAAGCGCATCATTATTCTGCAAGGTGATCCCAGGGGCAAATGGACTCCCACCTACGAGGGACCGTTTGTAGTCAAGATAGTATTTTCCGGCGGAGCTATGATACTCAGCACCATGGATGGTGAAGACTTCCCACACCTCGTGAACGCAGACATAGTCAAAAATACTACGATAAAGAGACCCGCTAGGTCGATCGACCATGGAAAAATATGGCATCCCGCGAACCAAAAGGGTTCGGCAAAAGTTAAGGATATATACAAAACATGTACACCCGCCAAGTCGAAACCCAAAAGGCGCTTGGGCAAAAAGGGTATCCCGAGATCGAAACCCGAAGGGCGGTCTAGGCAAAAGTTAGATTTAAACGCATTTACTATGTCTCTTCCAGATCACCTACTTCCGCACTACTACTATCAAAGATTCAAGATTAAAATGGCGAAAATCAATTCACTCACTTTCTACCGCAAAGAAGGAGATGAGATAGTTGAAATATATGAGTACTAGCATAGTTGGAACTCAATGAGATTGTTTCCGCATAGCGTTTTACCTTTCTTGTGTACAAACTACTTGGCCATACTGTGATACGTGAACTCGACTTTTAGGTTTTGTATCGCAAATGTGCGGATAGCAAGAGTCGCCACCGACTTTTATTTTTATCCAATTAAGGAAGGTAAAAGTACGTAAAAGACCTTCGTTAGATTCTCGAGTACGGAGAATGGTTATGAAAAGGGAATGTATTAGCACTTTTCATCCGTAGTTATCTACGGCTCTTAGTTGCTCTTAGATCACTTTAAAATTGTGCTTTCCGTGTTTGACAAAAATGTTTTGAAAAAGGTATTTCGCTTTGACTTTGTAATGATTCATGTAGGAATGTATACAAAGTGTTCTGAAATGTTTCGCTTTGAAAAGAGTTTGAACTTTGACAAAAGTGTGAGGTGTGAAAAGTATTTTGATAGAGCAAGCAACTAAAAGTCTTATTACCTACTCGTAATTGGTCGCTTTCGTTATTTTACGCCTTTAGAATAGCGTTATCCATACCATTGGTTGGTAGGTAACCCATTCGCTGGATGTAGACGGACATTCGAGGGACATCGGATGGTCATCGAAAGCAACTTGTAGGAAGTATCCTAGCACATTTGAAGGACTATCATCATTTTTCGAGGCTTACAATCGAGGGTCAAGATCATGTATTCAGAGGCTTACATCGTGGATCTATGATCTTTGTATCGAAGGGACTATGATGATTTGTTTTGAAGGCAACGGTGCTAGAATACCTCTACGTTCGAGGGACATGACCATTTTGAATTCGTAAAAGCAACGAGAGAGAATTACCCTAAGGGGTGCATGTGTGAAAAAGTGTGTTGATTTCAGATATTTTATCTTTGAAAATTAGTGGGCTACATTGATTTTAGTCTTGCCATACACGCCTAGTTACTAGCAGTTTATAGGGTGCGGAAATTAAAATGCGGAATGTAAAGTGCGGAAAGGTAAATGTCCTACGCTATTACATGGCTTTGGGGCAGATACATAATTTAAACTTGAGGAAAATTAAAACCTAATTTAAACTATTACATCCCATAAACAGTTACATTATTGGAAAAGAATGAAAACGGTAAAGAAACGTCTGAAACGGAATAACCTGTAAAAGAATGAGAAATCGGAAAATAGGATGAAATCGAATAAGAAAAAAAATGTTAGAAAAAATGCAAATTTTAATTGGAAAAAAATATGACATGCTGGAAATAACATAAATATGTTAAAATAATTTTTTGGGATTTTTTAGATGCAATTTAATAATTTAATACTAATTAAATGTAATTAAAATGCAAAATTATGAATAAAAATAAATATGCATGCAAAATTGTATTTTTTAATTTTATAAATTAAATAAAGATTTTCTGAAAATAATGTAAAAAGAAAAATAAGTTTTGATGGTTTTTTAATGCAGAAATAAAAGTATGAAATTAATTAAAATAATGCAAAAATATTAAAAATATGAAAATAGGAAAAGTTTGAAGTTTGTGAAAAAGAAAACAAAACCGGTGCTAGTGGGGATCGAACAGGGGACCTTTGAGAGGATCTTGGAACAGTGAATGCCTTAACCACTAGGCCACGTTGCATCTGGTGTTATGGAACGAAAACGTGCAACTATGAGCGACACGCGTCGCTGCCTGGTGAAGTCAATGCACGATCAGCATGGTGGACCCCGGGTGGAACGGATGGACGAATCGGAACATGCTATCTCGCCACGCCAGCCTCCTCGCCGGTCAACACATTCAACGACGCCGAGCCCTAGCTCCGGTCGTCTTCTCCGATGGCCATAATTCCAAAACCTGCAAAATACGAAATTTAAAGAAACAAGGGATACCCTACCCCCCTAAATCGAACCTCCTGAATCCAATGGTGATATCTGTTTGCCCTAAAAACGCTTGTATAAGGCTGCTCGATTCAAACAGCCTTTCGAACCCTAACAATGGCAATATGGTTTCTGGACGTTCAAGCTCACATGTAAGGCTTCAAACATGATCTAATGTGCATCCTGAGTATAAGCAAACACACAAAAACAATTAACAACGCATGAATTTAAGAAATCGAAAATCAATAAAATACCAAATCGGAGCAGATTGTATGGCACGATCTGGGCAGTTGTAGCTTCGTGTAATGGATGGTTTTGAACCCTGGGAACCTCAGGAGCACAATGGAAGGCTTAGAACTCCTTGAAACTGGCTGGATTTTGAAATTCGAATTTCACAAGTTTCTTGAAAAATTTGGACAAAATAAGGGTTTGGCTTGAGCTAGGGTTTCCTCCCTTTGGTTTGGCATATTGCTGAGTATTTATAGAGGCAATTTGGAGAGAAAAAAGAGTGAAAAAGGATTCATCCATCAATGTGCAATATTTTTCCATTTAAAACAAATCAAATATTTGAAAAAAAATTGATTTTCCTTCCATGTAAGAGGCTAGCAAGAATTTGGTAAGGATATTGGGCTATCTTGGACTTCAAGGAAGATATAAATCCAATCCTTTTTGAAAAAAATCTTATTTTCATATTTTACATGATTTAATTTTGAATTAAATGTTTTAAAATTCATATATAAATCATAAAAATAGAAAATTACCATGGCCAAGCATTCATGGGTCAAAAATCATGTCATGAACAAGTTTGGACCAAAAGATTTTAGGCCCATTTGGAAAATTTTGCATTTTGACCAAAATGTCCTTTTGTGCAATTGTCCAAAATTGCCCAACTTCTGAATAGTGTATCTTGCTCAAGTTTCCACATTTTTGCGTGTTCTTGGACTTTTTGAAAAGCTTTAAGAGTCCTCTAATCAACATTTTTGGTCTCATCTCAATTGGAGTTTCCATGCTCGATATATCTTCAAAACAAAAAGTTTACTTTTTGTTGACTTTGAAAATGACCTGTAATGTTTTGAGCCATACCTCTCAAATGAAGCATTTTTTGGACATTCTTGTGAGACATGAAGTTGTAGAGAATTGAATTTCCTTCAAAACAAGAGGTGGTGGAAAAATTCCTGAGAAAGTATGAAGAAGTTATGATCAGTCAAAGTTCAGTTGACTTTTCATCTAGAAACCCTAATTTAGAGAGTTTGACTTTTGAGCAAATCTTGAGTTTTCTTGATGAATCATGATCAACCCTTGCTCAAATGATGAATGTAACTTCAAAATGAGGAGGTTGACCAAAAATTATGAAGTTTGACTTTATGTTGACAACAATTGACTTTTTGTCCAATACAACTGATTTTCAACCATCTGAGCAATTGTCTAAGGAAACTTGACTTGTAAGGCTTGAAACTTGACATGGAGAATCTTTGAAGCATATGAGGAGGCATGATGAACATTGGAGATGTTGGGAGTCCATCTTGACCTGAGAATTGCCAAACCCTAGTTTGGGTTGATTGTCTAGGAGAGAGTTTGTCTGATCAACTCTTGAGGAATCCTTGAGTATGGATGTATGGAATGTCTTGAGAGGATGGAGGGCAAATTTTGGGGTATGACAGCTGCCCCTGTTCAATCTTCTTGTATTGGAAGGGTTAGATTGACACGCCTGTTGTTGCACCCCAAAATTTGCCCTCCTATATCGATCTTATCTGGTTTAGGCTTTGCATTTATCATGACACTCACATGCATTCATATCATCGGGTTCGTGGTTACGGATCGAGTCGATTCCCAAAGATTTCTCTCGAGTAGAAAAGGCGTGGTATTTTCGACCAACGGATATTTGAAAATGATGAGGTTTAATATTAAATCTTAGCCGCTCATATCTACCGGGGCTTGGTGTTCGCTTTTTGGATTGAATGGTCCGTTTTGATCGAGTAAGTCCGGATATCTTGAATGTCATTGCCTCCCGATTCGTGAGATCATCATCGCAAGTTTGGGTTTTGCGTTGTTTCGAGTTCTTGGTTGTGACGTAAGAGGGTGGCTTATGTTTATCCGATTGTTGGTCAACGATCCAAGTTCTAGTGCATTCGGCTTGCTCGATTTTGTTCGCTTCTGGCAATAGTGGGTGTATGTGAAGATATTCATCCGCAGGACTTGTTTACAAGATTTACGAACGCCAAACCGCCGCATGTTGAGATCTTTTCCTGCCACGCTCATCGCTCCCAAGATTCGTGGCATTCTATGAAAAGACTAGAAGTTTTTTGGAATTGCTTGTTCCGAATTTTACTCCACTACTGAAAATGGTTCGATTTGGAAACGCGGTAATAATTCCATTAATTTCAAGAGGAATCTATTGCTCAACTCTTAAAAGAATCGTGAAAGCGACAAGTTGACTAAGGATTGTGATCAAGAATTTCATTTTGAACTTAGAATTTCAATTTTGTCTCAAGAAGTAAAAGGTCTCGATTTTCTACGAGAATGGATAAAATGGAAGCTTTGTGGCCGAGGAAATTCAAAAGGGTTCGAGTGTTTCCGAAGTTTAAGCCATCAAATCATCTTTGTGTTTAGAATTTAATTCTCAAGTTTCATATACTAGGGGATTCAATTTCTAAAAAATTGCAACAACCATGTTACCACCCGCTTGATTCAAGACTACAGATTGGAATTACGGATTGAAGTGGATTTGGATACAATTGTTAGTCAATATTCCAACATGTTTTGTTCTAACTAATTTAACTTTTGGTTCATGACAAATTTATGGGATATTTTATGCATATTGAGTTTCCAACTTTTATACACAATCAAGAATTCAAATCGATGCGTTTTTTCTCAAATCTTGTGTTCATGAAATTCCAAGAGTTCCAAAATTGCTCTAAAGTTTTTGTACAAGGACACGAGTCGAGTTACATGTTACAATTTGTCAAATCTTAACATACAAGTTTCAATTCAAAAGCCAAATTCCAAGCAAAATCATTCAATGTTCAGAGATCATTCTTTCCATTCTTGTCATTCAAGGTTCAAAATCTTATTCGAATTCGAAATGACATTTAAGGAATATCCGTTTGTAAAGTAGAATCAAACTTCCGAATTTAACGTTTGGTAGGATTCTTTTTGTTCAAACTCATTCATTCGCTTAACGCAAGTTGTCTTTCAAATTCACTTCAAGGAAGCTTTCAAGTTTCATGTTTTTCCTTCAAATTACAAGCATTGTCACATATGCCATGGCCCAAAAGTATTCCATGCAACAATTCGAATGTTTCATCTCCTAGTTTCTAAATTCTGCTTGCCATTCCTTTCAACTCAACAAGTTTGTACAAATGCTACAAGAACCCTCAAATTTCAATGCTAATTTGAATATGTGATGTTACAAATTTCAAACCTTTGATACAACATTTTCAAGATTACATACCCAAGTACAATCTATGGTCATAAGTTCAAACATACAAGTAAAGATTACATGCTATTCTTAATCCTATTTTCTAGTGGACATCTTTGTTGCTTGCCTCCCCATTGCTTTGCTCTATCTTCAAACCATACTTTTTTTCTTTCTTGACCAACCTTCCTTCACTACTTTTCCAAGCTTGCATCAAGGCTCGTATTCATGAAACAACAACAAAAAAGGCATTTGGTTAGTATAATGGACAGCATTAATAAAACAAAGACTCAAAGCAACATATTTGTATCTCATCATTAGGGGGATTTAATTGGGATCAGTTTATGTTAATAGTGTTTATCATTCATGTTCCAAGATAACCCACCCTTTTGCAAATCACAACTCTTGTTGGTTCACAAAAGGGGGGTGTGGTTCAGAAGCATCATTACCACTAAAGCTGCTGCAAGTACAATGTAATGCTGTCCTGTAATCAGAAAATGCAGAGCAGCCCATAATCAGTAATGCACAGAGCCCAACAAGTTGCAAAAGGGTATTCCACCATCAAATCATGTCATAAGCCCAATATACGTAAAATCAAGGTCGGTATATTGTTTTCAACCAATGATTAAAAACATAACACTCTAAGCCCGCTTTTCTGGTTTGTTTTAAAAAGCCCTTATCCCAAAACCGATCGCCGAAACCCTAATAGAGGACATTATAAAAGCAATGAATACACAAGAATCAAGCCCATCGCTCAAAAACCCTAATCAAGCAATGTAACAAGCAACCCGTAAAACATACATCCAACCAAACACCGAGCCAACCCTAACAAAGATATTCAAACACGAACATCATACTAACAAGATAGCAACCAAGAACACAAACCTGTAATACCAAAACAAGCGATATACAATCATCATTTCCTAATTAAAACCCCCTTCAGAAAAAGCCGAAATAGCCACGAGAAAGAAGAGAGCGGAAAGGTATTACCGGTCCAGCAGAGAGAGGTGGAGGTTATGACTCGTGTCATTCTTCTCCTTTTCTCCAACTTTACGCTTTCAGATCAAGATCATAATCACTGTTTAGAAACCTAGGGTTCCCTTTCCCCTCTTTTGATTCCAACAGATCTGTAAAAATGAAATCACAAACTGTTTTTAGAAAGCAAAATATAACAGCGATAAAAGTAATCAGAGAGAGAGAGAGATTCGTGAGCGGCGGCCATGGTTGGGTTCGCTCGAGAACGAGAGCGGCGACGGCAAGTAGCCGTGGTCGAACCAGATCGAGAGAGAGACGATGATGAGATCGCTACCGAGAGAACAGAGGGACGAGAGCGGCGCCGGAACATGCAGAAAGCAATGAGAGTTTGAGAGAGATGGATGAGGAATCGCGTGAGTATGAGAGGATGAGAGAGTGTAAAATGGTTTTCTTATTTTTTTTTTTTATTTTATTTTATTTTATTGTTTTTTTTTATAAAATATAAGTTTAAGTTAGTTTTAGTTTAATCTAATTAGGATTAGTTATATTAGTTTATTTCATTCAAAATTAGTTTAGGATATTTTTTTTAGATTAGCACCTTTAGTTTATAATGTTTTAAGTTAATTAACCGGTTAGTAAAGTGTGTTTTTTTTAAAATCAGTTTCTTTAAAATATATCTAATTTTTACTATTTAAAAAGTTGATATATAGTGCAAGTAGGTTTTTTTTCACATGATGTGTTGTTTGGTTCTGGTGGTGACAAGTGTCACCACCTGCTTGATCCTACTTCAAATCTGGTACATGCGTGTGTATGGTACCTATCTTGCACCCTCCTGCTATAGACCATCAGATCTGCCGAGATCCAGATCCAGCGATCCAGAATGGTGGACCACAGCATGTTCCATGGAGCTGCTACACATGATCCGGCAGCTTGGTTTTGGGCTTGGACTCAGCTTTGCTCTTCACACCTCCAGATTTGACTACAACTACAGGCCCATCTTTAAACCTTTCTCTTTAAAATTCAATATATTGCAAGTTTTTTTTTTTATATAATGATGTATTAAATAATATTTTGGCATATGGTAGTTTTTTTATTTGTTGAATTACCAATTAAATTGTTAATTGATTTTTCATCAAGTAAAATAATATCTATACTAATAATTATTTAAATTCCGATATTGTATTGTGTGTTAATTTATTCTCTTTTATTTTTCGCTATTACATTGTCCGCTTGCACGTTTATTTCGCGATTGCACACTCCACTCTCACATTAATATAAAAATAACAACGTCTCCGCTATCTCTCTCATTTTTGGTTACCCACACCAAATTCCCTAAGGGTCTCATGGTTGGGGGTGGGCATGGCCATCCTCACGAGGTTAATTAGGGCCCTCGTTGCCTTGATTAATCATAACCCGAAAAAATAATTGGTCCATATACCAATCACCATGCACCAGGGTCTCATGATTAATCAAGTCCATATACTTGGTTAACCATAACCCGAAATATCATTTCTCTACGTCCAACGCCGCAATTTTCAAAATAGTGTTATGGTACTTAATTAAATTGTTAGAGGTTCACCCCAACGATTTAATTAAAATGTAAAGTATTTGGGCCATTAGAGGGAAACCCAATGACTCGAATGCTTTATTCCATACACTTGAACATTTAAAACACTTTCAAATTAAATTAATTAATTGAAGTTGTTTTTAAAAATCAATTTTTTCTACAAAAACAAAAAAACATAGTGATATGGAATTTAATTAAATGGTTAGAGGTTCGCCCGACGATTTAATTAAAATATGAAGTATTTGGGCCATTAGAGGGTAACCCAATGACTTAAATACTTTATCCCATAACACTTAATAAAAGTGAACTTTGTTTCACCTCACTCTTTTCATAATAAAGATTTTGGATGAGAGAAGATCGGTTGACCTCAATCACCAATCTCGAGTATCGAATCGTTAGAGGATATCCCAACGTTTTGGTACTTGTCATCTACAATTAAAATCAATTCAACTCATTCAAATTTTTTTTCGCTCATATGCGATTATCAAAAATCAAAAACATTTCAATTAAAATCAATACAAACAATTCAAGACATTTTCAACCAGAACTACGGAGTTTTGACTTTCCCATTGCACGAGGGAATACGTAGGCACGCGGTTTCGAAACCGTGTCAAACTCAAAATAATAACAAACAAATCCATTTCCTTTTCTTATTTATAATTTAGAAATTAGCGATCACACACACACAAACACATTTTGAACTAAATGGGTCCCATCGAGTACGATGGACGTAAGAGATGCTAATACCTTCCTCTCATGTAACCGACCAATCCATGCTTTTGGTCTTGTAGACCGCCTTATCCAATTTTGGTGGGTTTTATCTATATTTCCCCGTTCTTTCTAGAACGAATAAAATTAGGTGGCGATTTCATTGTTTTTGAAAATTCATTTAAATGATGATTTTTTTTGAAAATCGAGTTGCTTCAGTTGGCGACTTCACTGGGGATAATTTTTAAAATCTTTTTTGACTAAGCGAGTCAACCCTAGTTTAGTGCTTCGCATGTTTGTGTGTTTGTTTATCGCTTTCTTCTTTATGCTTATCTATTGTTTATTTGCTTATCTTCCTCTATACTTTGTATATTAATCTGTTGATATATTATTGTGATGGGAATTCATGGGCATTGTTACATAGATAAGCCCACTACCTGTGCTTCTAGGTCACCTTTAGGAATAGAGGGGTCATGTAGCCTAGGTCCACTTGACTCCATTGTCTTGTTGGTCTGCCAAGACTCCGCTTAGAGTTGGTTGTTTTAGGAGGTCGCTGGTCTGCTAGCGCAGACATCAATCTTGGACAAATGACCTATAACTCTAAGTTTGTTCATGTTGTCCTAACCGAGACCAAAACGCCAAATGTTGGATTTAGAGCATCCTCGTTAAGAGCCGCTTGGGGTATACTTTACAAATACTATCGCCACGTAGGCCTCTCGCCGATGATAGTGTTTGTAAAAGGATCCGAGACCCCAAGAAACATTTAGCAAAAACATAAGCCTTACCCGGAATCGCGTAGACGAAACCATGACCGCCGATCCTATGAACCAGCTTCTATTTAATTTGCAACATGCATTGCATACATTTGCACAAAACCATTTAGCATATAACTTTTATTTTCGTGGAACCTTATGATTTTGTTGGTGCAAGAAGGTAAAGGAAGAATGAATCCAACCGTGAAGATCGCTCCATGTCTCAAATTCAAAGAATCAAGTTGGGAAGTCGATAACTCAAAGTGAAAGAATTCACCACAAGAGAGCTTATTTTGGGAAAAGATTTGGGAATATCCTAGATCTTTGACTACCAATGTGGACATGGAAGCTTTGATTGCTCGCAAAGTACTATGATCCTCCTCTCCGATGCTTCACATTCCAAGACTTTCATTGTTCCTACAATTGAAGAGTTCGAGAGAATCCTTAATTGGCCTTTGAAGGACGACACCCTTTTCTCAACATAGGGAAGACCTCGATAAGGCTAAGGTAGTCACGCTTTGTTTCTTCCTGTAAGGGAGGTGGCACCTTGATTACGTATAAAGGTATTCTAAGGCAAAATTTGGAGGATAAGTTGTTAAGTTTGAATGTTCAAGACGATTGGCCGACTTTCACTCCATTCTTGCTTTGCTCATCTTTGGGTGGTTTTGTTTCCAACTAATGAAATTGGTTACTGAGCCCGCTCGCTGGTATATTCATGTCGAAGAACCCCTGCTCGCACTGCTGGTCGATGTTCTTTACCATCTCCATGAGAGACATCCAAGAAGTGAGGTGGTTCTGTGTTGTTCTCCATCAGTATTTATGGTTAACTCTCATGTTCCTCAAAGTGGACCGTGGAGAAGATCCCGAGAAACTTGTCTTGGTCTCAAAATTGGCTTCACTAATACCGATGGTGTGATGTGGCATTCTCCGTGTCAGATTCGCTGATGTTATCACCACCGTGGTGGATATTCTAATGTTCCTTTGATTGGTCCATGGGTTGCATCAATTATAACCCAAGACTTGCAACAAGACAATTGGGGTATCCGATGGAGAATGAACCAAGGCTTGAGCACTTGAAAGTTTCATTATACACGAGCTTGGTAAAAAGGACCGCAACGAAGTATTGAAGATCCAAGAGCTGGGGTCAAATCCATAGGAAAGTCGAGAGTTAATCAAGAGGGCGGAATTTATGGAAGGTCTTATCGCCATGGGTGATAGAGAGAGTCCAAGAAATCAAGTCGCTTTACTTTGTGGAGGTACCTTTGATCATCCCGAACCTAATCACCATGTGCCAATAGAGGAGAATATGAGGCTTCAGGAAATTATCAGAAAGATGGAGGAGGAAAGATTGGAGCTGCAAAGTTCTAATTCTCGCATTTTTCTCAGAGCTGAAAATTTGGAGGCTAACCTCAAAGAGGTGAAAGAAGAGTTAGAGGGGAGAAGGATACAAAATGAAAAGGATGAAGAGCTCCCGATGAGATGTTCAAAACTTGAGGAGGCCGCAAGTGGGGCAAGGGACCTCCACGACAATTGAAGACCGCCAAGATCAAAGGGTCAGCTTATCTAGATGAAGAAAAGGCCGTTGAAGAAAAGAGAGCATTGAAAGCACGCCTCAAGCAAAGATTTCAAAGTTAGAAGCTTCTCCGCACGAACCAATAAAATGCTAGAGAATGAGATAACGCAAAAGAAGAAGTCTCAGATCGCCTCGAGAATTGGAAGCAATCGAATTAGTAAAAGGTTCGAGAGTCGAACATTACGAGGGAAGAAAGAAATAGTAAAAGGGATGCTTACGAAAGCCTTAGAGAGCAATGCCAAGGTTGGATTGATGAGATCCAAAAGTCGAATCGTCTGTTAGATGAAAAGGATGAACTAGTGTCCTTTCTAGAAGAATGTAATGGGCATTTCTATTGGAAGTACAAAGAAATGGTTGACATGTGTAACCGCTTGATTGTTGACGCACTTGAGACTCAGTCGCCCTAGAAGACCTCAAGGCAACCCGATACCTCCCGCCGTGAGTGATTTCCTCTTCCTCGTCAAGAGGCGGTGAATGTGTTCAAGGCGAAACTAGAGATTTGAAGCCTCGCCGTGGACAGATTTCTAGTTTTTAGCCACTTATCTTATTTGAATATTTGAATCTAATTATTATTGTAATGATTTAAATTCTAGTATGAATTTTATTGCTCGCTTGAGCTTGAACCTTTGTAGTCACAACTAACAATTTGAGTTTCTATGAGATTTCGTTGAATTGCGCTTAATCGCTTTTTCTAATATTTATTGTTAACTAACGAGTCTTCAAAGAGTCCCCAAAATAAAATGTACAAAACATATCATGGGCATGCATGCATACTCCCATAGCATATCATACATAATGGTATCGAGACCACCATCTTATCGCTGCTGATTTTTCTTCTCCATGCATTTAGAGACTACAGTGTTTCATCGCTCATCGTTACCCGACAAGAAGTAACTTGAAGAAATTGATGGAGAAGATGGAAGTCGACATGGCCGCCTAGGGACAAGAATGGATACCGTACGGGCAATTAATGGAGATAATTCGTAACATGGCTCGCAACAAGAGGAGTTGAGAGCTCTTGTGAGGCCCGCCGTGGTCACCATCAAGAAGTTGCTCATGGAATGCTTTATCCGAAATTAGCTTGAAGTCAACGCCGGTCTTGCTGATCTTGCCGGCGAGAATCGACCGCTCAAACAGATCATGTCGCGGTGGTTCCTCCTCCGCCTACCCCTACGCTGCCGCAACACTGTAACCTCGTGTTGGTAACTCAACCGAAGAAGGACTGAAGATTGGTTTTCCCGATGCTCAAGGGAAGATGCTCGAGGAGAATTCGAGAATCGTTTTTACATGACCAACTTGGGATTGGTTCAAGGAGTGAGGATTCCTCCAAAATTTAAAATCCCGTAGCTTTCAAGTACAAGGGCAACTCTTGTCCTAAAACCCACTCGAGGTATTACTATAGGAGGATGTCTCACACGAAGGATGAGAAGCTCTTGATGCATTTTTCCAAGATAGTTTGACCGATGGGCCATTGATTGGTATATGGGCCTTGATAGCTCCTGTGTGCGAACTTGAGAGAGTTGATTGTAGCTTTGTTCAACACTATGGCTTTAACACCGATATGGCGCCTACGAGAACCCAGCTTGCACAACCTAGCTCAAGAAAACCGAATCTTCAAGGAGTACGCAAAGGTGGCGCGAGGTAGTCTAAAGTTCAACCCCAATGGTGGAACGAGAGATGGTGGAAATGTTTACCGCACCCTAGATGGGCCTTACTATGCCTCTTGCACCGACCAAGATTTCACGACATGGTGATGTTTGGAGAAAGAGTTGAAATGGGATCAAGTTAGGAAAGATCCAAGATGTTGGTACCGACAAGAATCAAGTTGGTGGCGCCAAAAGGCTTTGGTGGTTACCGTAAGAAGAAGGAAGGTGAGTCAAGCGCATCGTATGAGCGAAGAGGAAAGAGAAGCGCCAGAGTTCAATCGCCAAGTTGTCAGCTGTAACTATTCCCGCTAATGTTCCAAAACAAGATGTTGCTCCGAGGCAATACCACCAAGACCCATGAAGAAGTTTGACCTTTGCCAATGTCTTATGCGTAGGTATTCGCCATTTGCAAAGTCCGAATATGATTGAATTACGCCATTTGAAGATTGACCCTGATAACCCACCGAAGTACTTCAATGCGAATGCCCGCTGTCTCTATCACTCTAATGCTCCGGGGCATTCCATTGAGAATTGCTATGCTTTCAAGTACAAGGTGCAGAATTTACTAGACACTGAGGCAATCAATTTTGGACCTCCTCCCACTCCTAATGTCATTCAACACCCGTTACCTCCTCATGGTGGGAACGCTGTTAATGCAATTTGCGAAGATGGAGGTTTGAACCTGATAATGGATGTTAATGATCTGACCACCCCGTTGTGGTGGATAAAGAATCAATTGTTGTTGAAGGGAGATTTCCCTGGCTGTGATGATGGTTGTAAACAATGTTTAATCCAAATTGAAGGCTGTGATAATTTGAGAAACGAGATTCAGCGTCTGATCACTAAAGGGACTCTTCAGTTTGTCCAGAAAGAACTTGATATGAAGAATGATGAAGATGAGGTTGACGTGGTCACTATCCCCGTCATTTCTAGAAGGATTCCTGCTACAATCCCCGCGCCGACTAAGAAACCTCCGTGATTATCACTTTGCCGGTCCAAGACCTTACACTAGCGAAAAGGCCATCCCGTGGAATTATGGGTCCTACCGTGACGGCAAGAAAGTGAATGTGAGACTTTTGAAGGAGTGAAGTCCGATGAAAAGAAGATTGAAGATTTGAGCCGCAGGCATGACATTGCGGAAGAAAGTCGGATTACCCGGCGGACGAATCTTCTCTCCACCCAATCTAGTCGAGAAAACTCAAGCTTTGGCCAAGGCTAAAGCAAAAGGGAAGGGAGTCATGATTGGGGTGAGTCAAGACTAAAGATTCCGTAACCTGCTCGAGCCCCGAGATGACCAAAGATGTTGAAGAACCGATGAGGTATATAAGGAAGAGCGATTACAAGATAATCGACCAGCCGACGCCCGCCAAGATTTCTATCTTAGCTTTGTTGAGGGATTCCGAGCCTCACCGCAACGCCCGATGCAGCTTGTTAGAACGCCCTTGTTCCTCAAGAAATCTCGTTAACCAATTTGGAGGCATTGTGAACAAGATTTCGGCAAGTAACGGTCCTGCTTTTATCGATTGATTTACCTCCCGAGGGAAGGAAGCATAACAAAGCGCTACACGCTTCCGTGGAGATAGCGAGAACTACTTTATCCTGCAGGCGGTAGACACGGATCATCCTCAATGTTCTTCCAAGTCTACTCTCTGTTGGATTATGAAGGTGTTGTGCCGAGACCCTGATCCGATAGTTAAGGCGCTTGATGGGTCAAGAGGTCGTGTTTGGCGAGGTGGATTTGCCTCTAAGATAGGCCCCTGTGTTTTCGATACAACTTTTTCGCCATGGATATCAATCCCTCCCATCGTTGCTTGCTTGACGCCTCGATTCATGGGGTCAGGCTGACATCCACCTTGCACCAAAAGTTGAAGTTCCTAATTAATGGAAAGGTGGTCACCATTTATGGTGAAGAAGATTATGTCGTCACCATCTAAGCAACTTCCGATATGTTGAAGTTGAAGGAGAGATCCACGAAACCCCGTGCAAGCTTTTGAGGCCGACGCTGATAAGATCCCTTGCAAAAGGTGAAGTCTCCATGGCATCCTACAAGCTGTGCTCAGCTATTGTCAAGTCAGACATCCCAAGGGTGGGGAAGAGTGCTAGAACTTCCTACCCGCACGGATAAGAGGGGTTTGGGTTTTGCTCCGAATGAAGATCTCCGCCTCCACCCCAAAGGCAAAGGGCCTCCTCCGCCAAGTTTGTCAAAGGTGGAATCCAAATTGAAGATGTTGATGCCATTGAGGGTGAAGCAGACGGTGACTATGATGTGGACAAGTGGATCTACCCAACCGTCCCAGGACGTGAGCTTTCAAATTGGCTCGTTGAAGATGTTGCTGTGGTTACCCGTTTTGAAGAGTAATTTTCTGTTTTTTATGTCATTCCATAATTCCTACGTTATGCCCAAGACGTAGTGATCATGCTGTAGGGCCACCATGTTTTTTAACTTTCAAGTTTGTCATTAATGAAGGACGTCCTTTTTTTGCATTCAAATTTTTCTCTTTTTGTTTTCTTTTTCTTTACTTTCTTCACTCATTTCTTTTAAAGGTGACAATATCAAATTTTACTTTCTTTTTATACAAACCTTTTGTCTTTTCTCTTTATTAAAAAAAAAAAAACTTAATTAAAAAAAAATGATAATAAAAATAAAATTACCAACAACGCAGATGTGGTCCTTCGACGGACCTGGATTTGCTCGACGATGATTCCGCTGTGGCTCATTATGATTTCGATGAACCGATTTATCAAGCTGAAGAGGAAGCCGAAGAGGACTGTGAATTACCTGAAGAACTAGTCAGGATGTTGAGGCAAGAGGAAAAGGTCATCCAGCCGCACCAAGAGGATCTAGAAGTGGTCAATCTAGGAACCGAGGATGCTCGAAAGGAGGTCAAGATTGGGGCAGCATTGGAAGATGGAGTTAAGCAAAAGCTTGTCGAAATGCTACATGAGTACGTAGACATCTTCGCTTGGTCTTATGAAGATATGCCCAGGTTAGATACTGACATCGTTATGCACGAATTGCCCCTCAAAGAAGGATGCCCACCGATAAAGCAGAAGCTTCGCAGAACACATCCAGAAATGTCAAGAAAGATCAAAGAAGAGGTTCAAAAGCAGATGGAAGCAGGTTTCCTAAAGGTTGTTTCTTATCCCCCATGGGTTGCAAACATAGTACCAAAGGTCAAGAAAGACGCCAAGGTAAGGATGTGTTGATTATAGGGATTTGAATAGAGCTAGCCCTAAGGATGACTTCCCTCTCCCGCACATCGACATTTTGGTTGATAACACTGCTCAAGCTAAAGTATTCTCCTTCATGGATGGTTTCTCTGGCTACAACCAGATTAAGATGGCGCCCAATGACATGGAGAAAACTACCTTCATTACACCGTGGGGACTTTCTCACATAAGGTGATGCCTTCGGTTGAAGAATGCAGGGCAACATATCGCTTATGGTTACTCTTTCATGATATGATGCATAAAGAAATTGAAGTCTACGCTGATGATATGATTGCCAAGTCCCGCATGTAAGAAGAACACCGGTTCACTTGTTAAAATTATTCAAGAGGTCGAGAAAGTTCAAAGCTAGGTTAAACCCGAGTAAGTGCACCTTGGGGTGAGATCAGGAAACTTTTAGGCTTTATTGTGAGCGAGAAAGGATCGAGGTTGACCCCGCAAAGATAAAAGCGATACAAGAAATGCCGAGCCAAGGATAAAAAGAAGTGCGAGGCTTCGGGAAGACCAATTACATCGCTAGGTTCATTTCTCATCTTACACCACCGTGAACCTATTTTCAAGTCATAAGAAAGAATCCCACAACCGTGTGGAACGATGATTGTCGACGGCATTCGACAAGATAAAGAGGTACCTACAAGAACCTCCAATTCTCTCACCCCTGTGGAGGGTGATCGCTGATTATGTACTGACCGTGTTGAGAATTCCATGGTGTGCTCGGTCAAGATGATGAGACAGTGTAAAAGAGCACGCCATATACTACTTGAGCAAGAAGTTCATGTATGTGAATCGAGGTATTCATTATTGAGAAGACTTGTTGTGGCCGCACGGGCGCCAAACGGCTCGCATAATATATGTTAACTCACACTACTTTCTTGATCTCCAAATGGACCCGACATATATCTTTGAGAAGCCACCACAGAAGGATAGCCCTGGCAAATGACCCGATGTAATATGATATCCAATACACTACTCAAGGCTATCAAAGGTAGTGTGGCGGACTATCTCGCCAACAACCATTAGATGATGACTATCACCGATGAAGTTTGAGTTCTCGATGAAGACATTATGTATATCGTAGATTGTAACATTCTGTGCCCCGAAGAGGGACCCGAGCCCGGCTCATGGTGGACGATGGCATTCGATGGAGCCTCAAATGCACTAGGAAATGGTGTTGGCGCCATTATCACTTCTCCGACCGGTTTTCATATTCCATTCAACGCCGTAACTGCTTCGATTGCACCAATAACGTGGGCCGAGTACGAAGCTTGTATTTTGAATTGAAGCGCCATTGATCCGAGAATCAAGATCTTAGCAAGATATGGAGATTCCGCTTTGGTAATTAGTCAAATCAATGGAGATGGGAGACTCGCCATCCGAATTTGATTCCATATCGAGATCATGTCCTCAAGTTGATCCCTTATTTCGACGAGATCACTTTTGATCACATCCCAAGGGAGGAGAACAATTTGGCGATGCTTTGGCTACTCATCCATGTTTAAGGTCGATGGGCGAATGATGCCCCGCTATCACTATAATGAGGTTGGATGAGCCTGCTCGCTATGAAGTGAAGGTGAAGCGATGAAAACCTTGGTTCTATGACATCAAAAGGTATCTCGAGACGAAGAATACCCGATGATGCCTCCATCGTTGATAAGAAGGCCCCGCAAGTACTCGCCAAATTTTTCCTCAACGCGGTGTGTTGTACAAAAGGAACTATGACTGCTTTTGCTCGATGCGTGGATAGACACGAAGCAAATAAGATTATAGAAGAAATTCATGAAGGTTCCTTCGGACGATTCTAGTGGACACACCATGGCCAAGAAGATCCCGAGAGCAAAGCTATTATTGGTCCACCATGGAGAACGATCATACAACCATGCTAAAACATGTTACAAATGTCAAATTTACCGATAAGATGCATGTGCCACCTTCTTCATTAAATGTTTTGACTTCCCATGGCCTGTGGGGCATTGATATGATTGGAGAAATTAAGCCCACCGCTCGAATGGACATCGATTCATCCTGTTGCCATTGACTACTTTACCAAATGGGTTGAGGCAGATCTTATGCTCGTGTCACTAGACAAGTGGTCACACGCTTCATCAAGCATAATATCATTTGTCGCTATGGGGTTCCCGAGAAGATCATTATCGATAATGGCTCAATCTCAACAACAAAATGATGAAAGAGTTGTGCGACGATTTCAAGATAAAACATCATAACTCTTCTCCATACCGTCCAAAATGAATGGTGCCGTGGAGGCGGCAAACAAAAATATCAAGAAGATTGTATGTAAGATGGTTGTCACTTACAAGGATTGGCACGAGATGTCGCCATTTGCCTTACACGGCTACCGCACTTCAATACGCACGCCAGGGCAACTCCTTCTCCTTGGTATACGGTATGGAAGGCCCACCTGTAAGTTGAAATTCCTTCCTTAAGGATTTTAACAGATGTGCAACTCGATGAAGCGAATGGATTCAAAACAGATTGACCAATTGAATCTCATCGACGAGAAGAGATTGATGCTATTTGTCATGGATGCTATACCGTAAGCGATGAAAAGGGCTCGACAAGAAAGTGTGTCCTCAATTTCCAAGTCAGGACTGGTGTCAAGAGAATTTTGCCTCCCAACAAGATGACGGGCAAGTGGGCTCCAAATTATGAAGGTCCGATGTTGTGAAGAAAGTTTTCCTGAGGAGCTATGTTGCTCGTGAACTATGGATGGAGAAGATTTCACCCGATCAATGCAGATGTAGTCAAAAATACTCATAAAAAGAGACCCGTTAGGTTGAATGGCCTAAGCAAAATAAGGGCATCCCAAATAATCAAGAGGTTCGGCAAAATTTAGGATAAAATAAAAGATTGTACACTGGCAAGTCGAAAACCCGAAGGGCGGCTTGGGCAAAAAGGGTATCCCTATGGATCGAAACCCGAAGGGCGGTCGTGCAAAAATTAGGGATTCAAAGCGAACGACTATAATGCACGACACCATTGGGTCGGCTTTTACCAATAACTTGATAATCCGAGAAATGGAGGGTCGGTCTAGTCGAGCATTTTGACACGTGTTAAAGGATGTTGAAGTTGTGAAGGGCGCATGGGATTCAGATTCGACAAAATCCATGATTTTTATTGTCACCTTTGTCTTTTAACTCGATGTGTAAGCAATTGCCTCTTTTCGTGAATTGCTTTGATGTAAATGCTCATTTACGGCTAATCAATCAATAAAACTACTTTCATCCAAACCGCTTTTCTATTATTCTATCTCTGCCTCATTTTCATTTTTTAACTGCTTTGTTTACAAAACGACGTCCGATATTTTTAATAAACTTCGTGATATAAAACATCGCGGCCCAACAACACGTGGCATAATTTCGGTTACCTTTCGGCACACCACATTTACGAATGAAACATTGATCTCTCGTAATGTAATTATTATTATGTCTCCCGCTTACGCTTCGCTATGCAAGGATTCTAGAATGAAAAGCTATGCGCCTAAGCTTGGTCACCGATAAAGTTTCTTTCTCCAACAAGAGCTATCTATGGCATGTGCCTTGATGTTATCACCCTCCCCGACGCGAAGATCGCAGAGCAGCTACATCAAGAAGATCATTTTCAAAGGCTCATTTGTGCTAAAGATGTCTCGAATTCTTTATGCAAGAGCTCGTAATCTAGAGTTAATTGAAATCAGGAACTCTATGCAACATGATTGCCATCCCAGATGAATGTTAATCTCCAGGAGTTACTTCCCCAGTGATGTTGATCATTGAAAGGATGCTTCTATTCTACAATCCCCTGTCAGGGTCCAGACTATCATCTCTTTGACAAAGACCAGATGATTTACATTCAATTCATGGATGTTTGCTTCCTCGGCAGCTCACAATTGCCTTTAGTCCTAGACGGAATGTTTAAACATGCATCATTGCATTGCATTGAATCCTCAAAAATGCGTAGCATTTCCATTGATATGGAGCATTACGCTAAAAAATAATAATCTCAAACATGCATCTTAGCATAAGCCAGATTAAAGTCTTTATCGAGTACCTTTTGCGTCTCCGAAGATCATTCAATAAAAATCCCCAAGTGGTATTCCCAGTCAAAGTTCCCTCAAGAAATTCTTCTTGTTGTTGTCATCTGCATTTTTTGACCCTGTGTCGGTCTCCTACATTATTCAAATTCAATTCATTTACCAAGCGTCTTGCTTTTTGCAAATTCTCATTGTTGGTTATCTTACCCATGTTTGCCTCTGTCATTAGAGTGTGAGTAAGAGTCGGTGTCTAACCTTTCTTGCTTCTCAATTGTTTGAGTATCCATACTTGGTGTGTGGTAATTCATAATAATTGCCACTCTTGAAAAATTACACCCCGCCTTCGGCCTGAGGGATATTGTATTTCTTGCATATTCGCAAACTTTCAAAGTCCAACGTAGTTTGGCAATCCTTGCTAGAGTCCCCTTTGTTTGGCCTCTTTCCCCATAAGTTCATCTTCGATCGACGATTTTACCATTCCATATATCTTCTCCCCGGTGAGTCTGCTCCAGTCGGTCTCCTTCTTGTGTGTGTCTAATATCTTTACCCCATATATACCCCGCTCGTTTATTTTTTATCCGCTAAGCAACTTATTGAAGTATGCTCGTAAAGATCTATGAGTTCTTACCTTTCCGATCTCAAGCAACTTATTGAAGTATGCTCGCTCCAAAGGTCCGTCTGGTTTCATTTTTGATTCGCGATGCAACTTATTGAAGTATGCACGCTCCAAAGATCTACCTGCTCATTTTTTGATCCGCGATGCAACTTATGAAGTATGCACGCTCCAAAGATCTACCTGTTTCATTTTTGATCTCATGCAACTTATTGAAGTATGCTCCAAAGATCTATGAGTTCTTACCTTTCCGATCTGCAAGCAACTTATTGAAGTATGCCTGCTCCAAAGGTCTGTCTGGTTTCATTTTTGATCGCGATGCAACTTATTGAAGTATGCACGCTCCAAAGATCTCCCTCGTTTCATTTTTTTGATCCGCGCGTGACTTATTGAAGTATGCGCTGCTCCAAAGATCTATGAGTTCTTACCTTTCGATCTCGCAAGCAACTTATTGAAGTATGCCTGCTCCAAAGGTCCGTCTGTTTCATTTTTTGATCGCTGATGCAACTTATTGAAGTATGCACGCTCCAAAGATCTACCTGTTCTCATTTTTGATTCGGATGCAACTTATTCAAGTATGCTCGCTTCAAAGATCTATCAATTTTCATTTCTAATCATGACCGCTTATTCAAGCGCATTGCTTTCAATGTACCAAACCGCAAAAAAAATCAAAAAAAATAGAAAATAAAAATTATCAAAAATTGAAAATCCGAAAAACATAAACATTTATACTTGTTCTTCGGAGCTAAATTTTGTTCTTTGAGTATTTAATCTTTCTACCTTGAAAGTTCAAAAGGCTAGCGCCAATTTCACTTTCGTGTTTAAGACGATTAAATAGGGCAAATCGCACCCCAAAATTTGCCTCCTATATCGATCTTATCCGTTTAGGCTTTGCATTTATCATGACACTACATGCATTCATATCACCGGTTCGTGGTTACGGATTGGAGTTGATTCCCAAAGATTTCTCCGTCGAGTAGAAAAGGCGTGGTATTTTCAATAACTGATATTTGAAAATGATGAGGTTTAATATTAAATCTTAGCCGCTCATATCTATCGCTGGGCTTGGTGTTCGCTTTGGATTGAATGGTCTGTTTGATTGGAGCTACGTAAGTCCGATATCTTGAATGTCATTGCCTCCCGATCGTGAGATCGCCATCGCAAGTTTGGGTTTTGCTGTTTCGAGTTCTTGGTTCTGGACGTAAGAGGGTGGCTTATGTTTATCCGATTGTTGGTCAACGATCCAAGTTCTAGTGCATTCGGCTTGCTTGCCGATTTTGTTCGCTCTTGGCAATAGTGGTGTATGTGAAGATATTCATCCGCAGGACTTGTTTACAAGATTTACGAACCAAACCGCCGCATGTTGAGATCTTTTCCTCCACGCTCATCGCCTCCCAAGATTCAGTGGCATTCTATGAAAAGACTAGAAGTTTTGGAATTCGCTTGCTTCCGAATTTTACTCCACTATAAAAATGGTTCGATTTGGAAACGCGTAATAATTCCATTAATTTCAAGAGGAATCTATTGCTCAACTCTTAAAAGAATCGTGAAAGCGAAGTTGATAAGGATTGTGATCAAGAATTTCATTTTGAACTTAGAATTTCAATTTTGTCTCAAGAAGTAAAAGGTCCGATTTTCACGAGAATGGATAAAATGGAAGCTTTGTGGTCGAGGAAATTCAAAAGGGTTCGAGTGTTTCAAGTTTAAGCCATCAAATCATCTTTGTGTTTAGAATTTAATTCTCAAGTTTCATATACTAGGATTCAATTTCTAAAAATTGCAACAACCATGTTACCACCTTGATTCAAGACTACGATTGAATTACGGATTGAAGTGGATTTGATACAATTGTTAGTCAATATTCCAACATGTTTTGTTCTAACTAATTTAACTTTTGGTTCATGACAAATTTATGGGATATTTTATGCATATTGAGTTTCCAACTTTATACACAATCAAGAATTCAAATCGATGCTTTTTCTCAAATCTTGTGTTCATGAAATTCCAAGAGTTCCAAAATTGCTCTAAAGTTTTTGTACAAGGACACGAGTCGAGTTACATGTTACAATTTGTCAAATCTTAACATACAAGTTTCAATTCAAAAGCCAAATTCCAAGCAAAATCATTCAATGTTCGTAGATCATTCTTTCCATTCTTGTCATTCAAGGTTCAAAATCTTATTCAATTCAAATGACATTTAAGGAATATCCGTTTGTAAAGTAGAATCAAACTTCCGAATTTAACGTTTGGTAGGATTCTTTTTGTTCAAACTCATTCATTCGCTTAACGCAAGTTGTCTTTCAAATTCACTTCAAGGAAGCTTTCAAGTTTCATGTTTTTCCTTCAAATTACAAGCATTGTCACATATGCCATGGCCCAAAAGTATTCCATGCAACAATTCGAATGTTTCATCTCCTAGTTTCTAAATTCTGCTTGCCATTCCTTTCAACTCAACAAGTTTGTACAAATGCTACAAGAACCCTCAAATTTCAATGCTAATTTGAATATGTGATGTTACAAATTTCAAACCTTTGATACAACATTTTCAAGATTACATACCCAAGTACAATCTATGGTCATAAGTTCAAACATACAAGTAAAGATTACATGCTATTCTTAATCCTATTTTCTAGTGGACATCTTTGTTGTTGCCTCCCATTGCTTTTGTTTCTATCTTCAAACCATACTTTTTTTCTTTTGACCAACCTTCCTTCACTACTTTTCCAAGCTTGCATCAAGGCTCGATTCATGAAACAACAACAAAAAGGCATTTGGTTAGTATAATGGATGATTAATAAAACAAAGACTCAAAGCAACATATTTGTATCTCATCATTAGGGATTTAATTGGGATCTTTATGTTAATAGTGTTTATCATTCATGTTCCAGATAACCCACCCTTTGCAAATCACAACTCTTGTTGGTTCACAAAAGGGTGGTTCGTACATCATTACCACTAAAGTCAAGTACAATGTAATGTCGTCTCAGAATCGAAAATGCAGAGCAGCCCATAATCGTGAATGCACAGAGCCCAACAAGTTGCAAAAGGGTATTCCACCATCAAATCATCATAAGCCCAATATACGTAAAATCAAGGTCGGTATATTGTTTTCAACCAATGATTAAAAACATAACACTCTAAGCCCGCTTTTGGCTTTTTTAAAAGCCCTTATCCCAAAAACTGATCGTCGAAACCCTAATAGAGGACATTATAAAAGCAATGAATACACAAGAATCAAGCTGCCATCGCTCAAAACCCTAATCAAGCAACAACAAGCAACCCAAAACATACATCCAACCAAACACCGAGCCAACCCTAACAAAGATATTCAAACACGAACATCATACTAACAAGATAGCAACCAAGAACACAAACCGTAATACCAAAACAATATATACAATCATCATTTCCTAATTAAAACCCTTCTAAAAAGCCGAAATAGCCACGAGAAAGAAGAGAGCGGAAAGGTATTACCGTCCAACAGAGAGAGGTGGAGGTTATGACTGTGGTCGCCATTCTTCTTTTCTCCAACTTTACGCCAGATTGCATCAAGATCATAATCAATGCTTAGAAACCTAGGTTCCTTTCCCTCTTTTGATTCCAACAGATCTCAGAAATGAAATCACAAACCTGCTTTTAGAAAGTAAAATATAACAAATGATAAAAGTAATCGAGAGAGAGAGATTCGTGAGCGGCCATGGTTGTCTGCCGAGAACGAGAGCGGCGATTTGGCAAGTAGCGTGGTCGAACCAGATCGAGAGAGAGACGATGATGAGATCGCTACCGAGAGAACAGAGGGACGAGAGCGGCGCCGGAACATGCAGAAAGCAATGAGAGTTTGAGAGAGATGGATGAGGAATCGCGTGAGTATGAGAGGATGAGAGAGTGTAAAATGGTTTTCTTATTTTTTTTTTTTATTTTATTTTATTTTATTGTTTTTTTTTATAAAATATAAGTTTAAGTTAGTTTTAGTTTAATCTAATTAGGATTAGTTATATTAGTTTATTTCATTCAAAATTAGTTTAGGATATTTTTTTTAGATTAGCACCTTTAGTTTATAATGTTTTAAGTTAATTAACCGGTTAGTAAAGTGTGTTTTTTTTAAAATCAGTTTCTTTAAAATATATCTAATTTTTACTATTTAAAAAGTTGATATATAGTGCAAGTAGGTTTTTTTTCACATGATGTGTTGTTTGGTTCTGGTGGTGACAAGTGTCACCACCGCTTGATCCTACTTCAAACTGTACATGCGTGTATGGTACCTATCTTGCACCCTCCCGCATAGACCATCGATTCGCCGAGATCCAGATCCAACATCCGTAATGGTGGACCACAAGATGTTCCATGGAGTCGCACACATGATCCAAGCCTTGGTTTTGGGCTTGACTCGCCTTTGCTCTTCACACCTCCAGATTTGACTACAACTACAGGCCCATCTTTAAACCTTTCTCTTTAAAATTCAATATATTGCAAGTTTTTTTTTTTATATAATGATGTATTAAATAATATTTTGGCATATGGTAGTTTTTTTATTTGTTGAATTACCAATTAAATTGTTAATTGATTTTTCATCAAGTAAAATAATATCTATACTAATAATTATTTAAATTCCGATATTGTATTGTGTGTTAATTTATTTCTTTTATTTTCGCTATTACATTGTCCGCTGCATGCTTATTTCACATTGCACACTCCACTCACATTAATATAAAATAACAACGCTCCGCTTATCTCTCTCATTTTTGGTTACCCACACCAAATTCCTAAGGGTCTCATGGTTGGGGTGGCATGGCCATCCTCACGAGGTTAATTAGGCCCTCGCCTTGATTAATCATAACCAAAAATAATTGGTCCATATACCAATCACTATGCACTGTGGTCTCATGATTAATCAAGTCCATATACTTGGTTAACCATAACCCGAAATATCATTTCACGCCGCAATTTTCAAAATAGTGTTATGGTACTTAATTAAATTGTTAGAGGTTCACCCAACGATTTAATTAAAATGTAAAGTATTTGGGCCATTAGAGGGAAACCCAATGACTCGAATGCTTTATTCCATACACTTGAACATTTAAAACACTTTCAAATTAAATTAATTAATTGAAGTTGTTTTTAAAAATCAATTTTTTCTACAAAAACAAAAAAACATAGTGATATGGAATTTAATTAAATGGTTAGAGGTTCGCCCGACGATTTAATTAAAATATGAAGTATTTGGGCCATTAGAGGGTAACCCAATGACTTAAATACTTTATCCCATAACACTTAATAAAAGTGAACTTTGTTTCACCTCACTCTTTTCATAATAAAGATTTTGATGAGAGAAGATCGGTTGACCTCAATCACCAATCTCGAGTATCGAATCGTTAGAGGATATCCCAACGTTTTGGTACTTGTCATCTACAATTAAAATCAATTCAACTCATTCAAATTTTTTTTCGCTCATATGCGATTATCAAAAATCAAAAACATTTCAATTAAAATCAATACAAACAATTCAAGACATTTTCAACCGTAACTACGGAGTTTTGACTTTCCCATTGCACGAGGGAATACGAGGCACGCTTTTCAAACCGTGTCAAACTCAAAATAATAACAAACAAATCCATTTCTTTATTTATAATTTAGAAATTAGCGATCACACACACACAAACACATTTTGAACTAAATGGGTCCCATCGAGTACGATGGACGAAGAGATGCTAATACCTTCTCTTATGTAACCGACTAATCCATGCTTTTGGTCTTGTAGACCGCCTTATCCAATTTTGGTGGGTTTTATCTATATTTCCCGCTCTTTCTAGAACTAATAAAATTAGGTGTTCATTGTTTTTGAAAATTCATTTAAATGATGATTTTTTGAAAATCGACAATTCTGCCTCGTGACCGAAGGTAGAAGATTGAACACTCGAATACACTTGAAAATTTGCACTGTTGGTGGATGATGCGGAATGGCTTACAGATGCCATTTGGAGAAGTCGGATACCGCTGGGGATGAGTCGACGCTAGACTCGAGAATGTTGATAGGAGAATTGATCCGGAATGGGCTTAGGATGCCATCCGGAAAGATCGATGCCGGGAGTGAGTCGACGCTAGGCTCAGACGCTTCGAAGGAGCACGGAGATGGGCTTAAGATGCCATCCGAGGGAGTCGATGTTAGACTGTGTTTATTTTTGAATGAAGTTATTGGTTTGCATTGATTTTAACCAAATATGCATTCTCGAAAGTGGAGAAATATTGACAAGTAGTCTGGAGACGGGCTTAAGATGCTATCCAGGCAACCGAGTCGCACGCCGCACTGTAGTCATGCGTTGATAATAAGAAGGGATTCATAATAGATCTTCGCGCTGATTACTCTGAGGGGAATGGTAGTTGGCAACAATGTGGATAGCTTCCCTCAGCATCGGTGTCGATCCATTGCTCATATCGAGGATAACCAGGCGGTCTTCGATAGTTTTCCGCTTGCTCGGGCTAACTCGACCACGCCTGGAGGACAACTAGGGGTGGTCTTTCAGATAGTTTTCCCGTCGGTTCGGGGCTTAATCCTGGACCAGCTTGTCGGAGGACAACCAGGGGTGGTCTTTCGGATAGTTTTCCCGCCGATCTGGCTTAATCTCGACCTGCTTATGCAAGTGACTTTCACCTGTTTTGGAAAGAACAAGAGAAACTTTGATAGAATATTCGTTAGTCTTATGCGAAGTATGATGCATGACAATGTATATGAATGACATATGCATGAATTATGACTTTATGAGTAATGTATGAATGATAGATGTTGTGGTATTTCAAAACATATCCATCTTGAAGAAGATGCGGATGTTCTGTTTGAGGATTTCTGACTTCTGCTTGGGGATTTGAGTAGGTGAGAACCCCGCTTTTCAAGGAGAAGAAGGATATCCTGGATTCCTCCGATGCACTATCTGACCAAGTCTTGGGCCTAGATATTGTTGAGGAAGGTAGAGATTTGAGAAGCTCGTTGTTGGAGATCTCATACATAGACCCTGCTGAGGAGAGTCTGGGAGGCAATATGTTGGGGATCTTGCATGTAGATCCCGCTGGAAGAATTAGGAGGCGCCCATCGGGATACTGAGCGGATCTCACCGAGAGCATTTGATGGGCCGAGACCGGTCAGCTCATGGAATCTCTCGAGAATAGAAGATGTAGATTTTCTCGCACTATCCGACCAAGTCTCAGTCCGATACCGAGAAAAGGAGAATTGTTGAGAGACATCCACCGGGATAAATATCTTAGTCGGGGATGAAGTGTTACTACTGAGATCATGTAACATTTCTCGCCGAGTGGAATCACCGCCGTGGATTAACATATACTCACCTGGGAGGTTTAGGAGTGACACCTCTCATGAGGATTATGTTCTCATGGGGAATGCTTTGGTGACCTTTGTCATCTCAATTCCTAGCTTGTAGTAACTACTTTTGTATGCCCACTTTTCAGTATGTTTGTGATTAGATTCTTATTGTCAAATGCGATAGTCATTCAAAACAAACGTTGGACTTATTGCAAATGACAATAACAAAAATTGTAAAGAGAAAGAAGCTTGCGTTTATTTGAAAGGTGTATGGCCAAGTAGTTTGTACACAAGAAAGGTAAAAAGCTATGCGGAAACAATCTCGTTAAGTTCCAACTATGCTAGTACTCATATATTTCGACTATCTCATCTCCTTGTTGCCGTGAGAAAGTGAGTGGATTGATTTTCGCCATTTGAATCTTGAATGCCGATAGTAGTCCGAAGGTGTGATCCGAAGAGACATAGTCGACGCTTAAATCCCTAACTTTTGCCTAGACCGCCTTTCTGGTTTTCACCCACCGATACCTTTTTGCCCAAGCCGCTTTTCGTGTTTTCGACTTGCCGGGTGTACATGTTTTGTATATATCCTTAACTTTTGCCCAACCTTTGGTTCGCCAGATGCCCTTATTTTTGCCTAGGTTCGCCGACCTAGCGGGTCTCGTATATGCGAGTATTTTTGACTATGTCTGCGCTCATGGTGTGGGAAGTCTTCACCATCCATGGTGCTAAGTATCATAGCTCACGAAAACACTGCTTTGACTACAAATGGTCCCTCGAGGTGGGAGTCCATTTCGATCACCTTGTGGAAGGATGATGCGCTTGACTACTACATCACCGACTTGGTAGACCCGTGCTTGACCTTCTTGTTAAATGCTCCGATCATTCGTTTACGAAAATGTCCATGGCAAATGGACGCGAGTCGCTTCTCATCAATCAAATTAACCGGTCAAGGCGAGTCTCGAACCCAATCTTCTTCTCTTAACTCGCCTTGGAGGACTCGTTGAGGGTATCTCGAACCTCGATGGGTAGGACTGCCCATACCACACAAGAGAGAAGGTTGCCCTCGCTGATGTTCGTCAGAAAAGCGATAACCATGAAGAGCAAATGGTAACATCTCATGCCAATCTTTGTAAGTCACTATCATCTTCTCGATAATCTTCTTAATGTTCTTATTGGCGGCTTCCATCGCCATTCATCTTAGGCCGGTAAGAGAAGAGTTGTGATGCTTGATCTTGAATCAAGTGCGTAGTTCTGATCATCTTATTGTTGAGATTGGAGCCATTATCCGTGATAATCCTTTCGGGAGTGCCATATCGATGTATAAGATTATGTTTGACTTAATCGAGCCACAACATTCTTAGTAACAGATGCGAACGAGGCCGCTTACCCACTTGGTGAAATAGTCAATTGCCACAAGGATGAAACGATGTCCATTGGAAGTCGTGGGTTTGATTTCTCCGATCATGTCAATGCCCCACATTGCAAAAGGCCAAGGAGAAGTTAAACGCTGAGGTACCGGAGGTACGTGCACTTTGTCGGCATATATCCGCATTTGTGACAAGATCGAGCGTAACGTGACAATCGCCCATGGTGGACCAATAGTAACTGTTCTCAAAATCTTCTTAGCCATGGTGTGTCCATTGGAGGGTACCAAATGCGCCTGTAACTCTTCCATGATACGTCTATGCTTTTCCGGTCTACACACGAGTAAGCACAGTCGTGGTTGCGCTTTGTATAAGATGTCATTGCTAAGGAAGAATTTGATGCGAACCTTCTCAAAAACTTATCGTTGATGATGCCCTCATGGATATTCCTCGAGTCTCAAGATACCTCTTCACGCTATAGTACCAAGGTTTTCTTCCGATCAAGCTCATAACAATACCGGTTCACAAATTTCTCAATGATGATCCGGGAGCCTCGTTGTCCCATCTAACCTTGAACATAGATGACATAGTAGCCAATGCGTTCGCCAACCGATCCTCTTCTCGTGGAATATGATCAAAAGTAATTTCTTCAAGTAGGATCAAACTCGAACATGCTCGATACGGAATGAGATTGGGATGCTTTGTATCCCACTCGCCTTAACTGATCGATCACTAATGCCGAGTCTCCATATACTTGCAAGAACTTGATTCTTAAATCAATGCTTTGATACCCATGATGCACGCTCAGATTCGCCATGTTGTTCGTGTAATCGAAACATAATCATGTGAAAGGCGATGTCCTACCAGTAGGATGTGATAATGGCGCCAATGCCATTGCCAAGTGTGTTTGAGGCTCTATCAAAGACCATGGTCCATCGATCCTTGTTCGTGTCCTTCGTCCGGCCGGTTCTTCACAATCAGAATTAGTAAAACATCTTCATCCGAAATTAACCACATAGATCGATAGTCATCTACGGCTTGTGAGCCAAATGATCGCTACCACACTTCCTTTGATCGCTCGAGAAGTGTATTGGATGTCATACTCGGTCGATCATTTTCCATCTTGCTATTCTTCCCGAGAGGGTTTCTCAAATATGTATTTTATCGGATCCATCTTGAAATCAACAAGGTAGTGTGAGTCAACATATACTGCCTTAGTTTCATGAAAGCGCCCCGTTAAAGCGCTGCAAGTTTTCTCGAGTCAGAGTATCTTTGTTTCGCACCGGTAAACTTTTGCTAAGGTAGTATATTGCATGCTCTTTTCGACTGCACTCGCCATGTTGCCCCAACACACACCCCATTGAGTTCTCTAACACCGCCATACATGATAAGAGGTCTTCCTTCGCAAAGCGCATCGTGATGGGAGGATTCAGAGTAGTACCCTTGATTTTGTCAAAAGCGATCCGCAATCGCTGCTCCATTCCACTACTTGATCTTTCTTAAGTAACTTGAAGATTGGCTCACAAGCAGCGCTTAAATGTGCAATGAATCGCAATGTAATTCAATCGCCCAAGAAACCTCGACTTCCTTATCTGCGGGAGTCGCATCTCTTGAATAGCTTTAACCTTGGCGGGTCAACTTCAATACCTTTACTATCGACAACAAATCCTAGGAGTTTTCCTGACATGACTCCAAAAGTGCACTTGTTAGATTAAGTCTCACCGCATTTCTTCAACCTATCAAATAGTTTCGCAAATGATCAAGATGTTCTTCTTCGCCGTGATCGAGCTATCATGTCGCCGACGAGACCTCTATCTCGTGATGAATCATGTCATGAAATAGTGTCACCATAGCATCGATAAGTGGCGCCATTGCTTTCATTCAAACCGCATAACCTTGTAGCAGTAAAGTTCCCACCGCGTAACGAAGTAGTCTTTCCATGTCTTCGTGGAGCCATTTTGATCTAATTATAACCGAGAAACCATCCATGAAGGAGAAAACCTTATGCTGAGCGGTGTTGTCAACCGTAACATCAATACGAGGAAGTGGGAAATCATCTTTCGACTCGCTTTGTTCGATCTCTCGTAATCACACACATTCGAACTTTGCCTTCCTTCTAGGTACGGTACCACGCTTGTAACCCACTGGATGAAGTAACGCTAAGAAACCAAAGATTGAACTGTTTAACTTCGCTTTGATTTTCTCCGACATCTCGGACGATGCGATTTAACCTTCGCTTTCACCCGAGAAAACCTCTTTGTTGGCAATCGGTACCACAATATCAATGTCTAAACCTGCATGTTCGTATGACCAAGCAAAACCTCAATATAGTCTCGAAGATCCGACCAATCTTTCTTTAACACTCGCTCTCAAGACCCGCCCTATCTTGATCTCTTTCGCTTCATCAAGACTCAAATTCACAACCTCAACTCCGCTTCGTGTGGTCAGATAACTCGCTCTTTCAGAGGGCCCGCAAGTTCTCCGGCACTTCACAATCTTCCTACTGCCTTCGCTTGGTAGATCGAATTATCAAGTCATATTTAGCAATAGCATAGCCATTAACTAGATTCGAGTGATTCTGCATATCACGGGTGTATGTAAGAAACACAGCTTTTTGAAGGTGATAAAGTAAAAGAAAGAAAACACAATTGAATGCAAAAGTCCAACGAATTTATTGAATGAAAACGACAAACAATGATAATAACCTCGCAAACGAGCCATGATGCCCGCAAGGCACTAGGCTTTCAAAGTTTATTGTTCAAACATAAAGAAATACTTAAAGCAAACAAAACAAGAGCAATTACTCCCGACTAAAGGAGATTGGTATGACGCCTTCGCCTTCCAATTGTCGAGCCATTGATCCGGAGTTAGGAGATCCACTTGTCGATGTCAAGTCGTGGTTGTCGCCTTCTATACCATGGATTCCACTGGCCGATGCGAAAGGAAGTTGGCCAAGCACGCTCGCTGCGTATCATCTTCTCGACCTTGATGGTGAAGCCTAAACCGCCTGTCGCATTTGAAAGGGATCGTGAGCTGTCCCAAATAGCACTACCTCCTTCTTCAACAAGCTTTTGAGCATCTTTCAGGAGGCCATCCTAGGCGAACTTTAGCAACTTCGAGTGACAGAGAGTCCACAGGCACGACTCTGGGGATTGTTTCAAAAGCTTGACAGGGAGTCTCAAAGAATTCACCCTCCATCTCGAGATATCGGAATGATTGTAGATGACTGACCATATACTCTTCTTCACCACACACTGTAACAACCTTCCCTCACTGGTACTTCAGCCTAATGCAAGGTAGATAATAGCCGCCCCATGTATCCAAGGGCCCGAGTAGGCAAGAGTAAGTCAACGGATGTCCATGACAAAGTGGAGTCAAAAGTCCGGAACCGACTTTGACAAGTGAGCTCCAAGTATTGTTCGCTTAGAACCATCAAAAGCTCTCACAATTATGTCACTGGGTCTCGTAACCAACCCTTCGACATCAAGTCGATCAAAAGCAGCTTCTAGAAGATATTCAAAGTGTAACCGTCAACCAAAACATGAGACAATGTAACCCCTTGCATTCCACGTAGATGCAAGGCTTTGTTGTGTTTCTTTCCTAAGGAGTCAAATCAAGATCGAGTTTAGGCCGCTGTTGGCAGCTGTGCTAGCAATACAAACTTCAAACCGTCAAGGTAGTGTCTTGAGGTACGTGAGCATTCTTCGTAAACTTCACCAAGGCATTAGTATGAGCCCTTGAGCACAAGAGCAGCAAGCATGGAGATTTTGATGGAGTCCGTCCCAACTGCTCCACAACATTGTAGTCACTCTTCTTGATAATCTTCTTAATTTCTCCATTTCTTGTTGGAGGTGTCTTCGTGAATTCCTTTGGTACTTCAAAGCTGATGAATCACCGGTCTTTTCCTCTAGCCGGTGGACCGATAATGGAATGCGAATGGAGTCGCAGTGTCTTGGAGGAGAGATATCTCGAGAGAAAACCTTCCTGCTCGTCACCTTACTTGATCCGGTGATGTTGTTGATGTCGAATGGTAGCTTCAACGTAAGATCTTCAATGGTCGAGGGTCTTGCTTGACGCCATGATAGTAAACATCACCCATAATTCCAAGGGATAGCCTTGTCGAGGAATATGGAACCTGCCTGGAGAAGTAATGATGAGGGTGCCACTCTAGGCATGTAGATCGCAGAGGAAACTTATGGTGTTAACATCAAGATAATTGGGAAATAGTCACCCCATCCCATTTTAACATCTTCAATAGGAATCTTGTAGCTCTCAGAACAAAGTATTTCACCATGTAATCATACTTTCCACTTGGTCGCCCAAGGTATCCCACATGATGGTACAAGCCATTTGCATTGTCAATCTTCAACTTAGACATTTCTTCACACGCCGCATGTGTGGTTTCGTAAATAGTATCTCATTGTCCATCATGCATCGAACACGCCTTCTCAACCAAGCACAACCATCAGTATGGGCACCACCCATACCCTTCGCATCCCTGGTTGACACCGCTTGAGCAAATTCTTCTTAATACCATCGAGGAATGGTCAAGTCATCTATGTTGAAAACATAAGTATCGCTACCAACAAAGATTGGAACTGTCATGGTTAAAGATAGCGATTGATCACATTCTGAGTCTCAACAGAGGATCAAATTAACTGCTTAGCTTCAATCATATCTTGAATCTTGTTCTTCGTGAGCCCAACAATTGTCGTTGTCGCCCGGGCTATTGGAATGGTAAGCACTTAGCATTAGGATTGTATTTCGAGAGGAGGTGTTGACATTTGGAGGATCCTCAAGGTAATCAAATCCCGCTTTCAACATGTTGCAAGTGCTTGCGACAAAGGCATGTTGATCTTCATAAACCGCCTTCATGCTGCTCGTTACGCACGCTGTCTCACCGAGGTCAGGCCGATGTGATTGAGATCACAACCGCCCCCACGCATTGAGCACGGCTTGGCTCTTGGCTTTTCCAACCATACACAAAGATCTTCTTTTCTTAGACCACCAAAAGATCTCTTTCGCATTTGAAGATGTCTCTACTTGAATCTTCCTGCACTATTTATATCCAAGAGTTTCCAATCATGATTAAGAATCGTTGTTCTATGAACATATCAACTCCCATTGGACAAGGGTATTGCCTCCTAAATCTCCCACTTCCTCGAGCATACCTGAACTTCTCATCACGACCCATAGACATGTTGTAGTTGCATGCTAGGTGTCAATTCAGATTGTACCATATCGTTCAGAGAAAGCATCAAGTCACCCAAGTACGGATACGGTCATTCTCTAGTCGATAGTACCATTCCAACCGAGTTCCCGACAAACTCTCTTGAAAATAGTGCATCCACAACTTTCGCCATCAGCGGGATCGACCGACATAGGATTTCAATGCGCTTTAGGGCAAGACATGCCATCATACTTAGCAAAAGTTGAACTTTGAACTGGGAGGAATCACAACACTGTGGACAAGACTCAAATCATCAAAATTCACTTATCTTCAAGTTTTCCACAAGATTCGTCATTTCAAGTTGCTTGTACTTGTCATCTTCATCGTGAGTATTGGCCACCATCATAGTTCTTTCTTGCTCAGCCGACCTTCACCTCACCCTTGTTACTTTGCTCATCTTCCTTCGACACTTCCTTCGAGAGCTCAATTCGACCAACCACTCTAGGACCTCCTTTAGAAGGCCCCGCCCATGTCGAGAAGACCAACAACCTTCTTCTTTTCGTTGATGAGCTTTTCGATCTTCTTGGCCTTGGACCAAGTCGGTAAACATCCGCCAAATTAGCATTCGAACTCCGAGATCTTGACACCTCAAGAGCCATTTCTGCTAAAATAAATAGCGAGAGAATGAGAAAACCAATCTTCAATGTACCGTGATGCAATGTTATGCTATGATATGCAATGTTTATGCGAATGCAATGCAATGTTTTCAAGGACTTAGAGATTTAAATTTGTTAAGACAAGCAATGAACAAACATTTATTAGTACTTTTCATTATTCTTTTTCTTTCTTTTTAAGTACAAAGATAGTTCAAGACAAATAAAAGAAAATCCTAGAGCTCTAAGTCTCCATGGCTCCTCTTGTGTCGAGGTAGGTTATGCTTTCCTCGTGAAGTAGCTTAGTCAACTCTAGTACTTTCTTTCCTCACTTGCATAACATCGAGCTCAAAGGTATCCCTCTTCTTTTTAAGCCGAATCCGTGATCTCTTCAAATCTTCAAAATCTGCAGGTCATGATGGAGAATAAGATAGTGACGCCACTTAGCAACAAAGTTCCATAATTACCGTAACAGCGTGAATGGCATCATGAGGTTTTCGAGCTCGAGTCTCATCTATCCGAGGTAAGGTTCCCAGGAATGGAGTTCGGTGCCCCAAAGTCTTGGTATCGCCTTCTTTACCATGCCCTCAAGCATAAACCGCTTGCACTCGAGATCGTGATTGTAGTCGAACACAATATTCGAGAAGCATATCATGCGGACCATCTCTAGCAAAACCAAACCGACGAGAGCTAGAGAAGGGTTGTAAGTAATACCCCTTATACCAAGTAGTGGTACATTAGGGCCACAACTCTCAATGAATGTGAAATCCTTTTGAGAGAAAAGACCCAACGGATATTCGAACGAGAGAGTGACATTAGTCTTTGAGACCACTCATCCTTGTTCATTCTTCCAATACGGAGGAAGGTGAAATAAACCACCTTGAAAGTAACTATGCAACACATGAGAGTTCCTTATCTCTTTAGTAGTACGAGTGTGAGAGAATGTAGGATATCCCCAAGTAAAGTAGGCAATCGGATCGCGGTAAGAAACAACTTGATGGCGTTGACATCTATGAATTTATCCGAGTTAGGAAATAGAACCAAACCATAGATTAGCAAGGCCACAATGTCTTCGAATGCATGGAAACTCAAAGCTTTGAGGAATTTCCTGCTCTTAATCAAAAACTGAAAGTAAACCCTTAACTCCACTTCTAGTTTCCCAATTGGCTTCAATGTCTCAGCTTAAGATGGGCACGATGTAATGTCTTCAGATTTAGGAACCTTTTCAGACCTGAATGGCATTGGTCAAGAATAGTAAAGTAGCTTAGAGAACTCTTCCAAGGTAGGAACCAATCGATAACTGGAATGTAAGCAATGGTGTTTCTGGATCAAGAACCGAATAGACATGCATCATATCTTCTTCAAACCGAGATAACCAAATCAACCATGTCTTTGATGAACTAAGCATGGTCGGGAATTTCTCAAACCAATTCTTGAGTTGAGAAGGTATACCCATGAAGTTGATTCGATAGTCTTTAGAAGCCATAATCCCTACAAAACAGCAAAGATAAACTTTAGGTCCTTGAAATAGTTAGAAATGATATGCAATGCAATGATGTGATGTCATGTTTGGCACACAAGAAATTCACACAATGAGCCTAGGGTTAAGGCTTGCATAAGGTATAGGTGACCAAAAGTTTGAGTTGGTTCATCCTATATAGTAACCGGTTCTAGGAATCTCACATCATTGATCTTTCTCGTAGGCTTATTTCAATACGATCACCAAGTGGTCGAATCAAAATATCCCAAAAGTCCGATCTTAATGAGCGAGCATCGAGCATCGCCCAACCTTAGTCTATACCAAAGCCGCCATCTCACTACCTTCTAATGGCCAAGATGTCAATTAAGGTTCTAAAGTTTAGTTAGCTGATGACACCACCAGGCCAAATACTATCCTCAACTTGGGAATGAAGAGTATCGGACAACCAAAGTGTCACGAACGAGCCATCATGTTGACCGCTTGATATACGCCCAACGGTCGCGACGATTTATTGCTACTTACCTAAAAGGAAACCCTGATCCGTGTAGGATCCCAACAATATAATACCCTGCAACCATTAAAGATAAAGCAAGTCAAACAGAAAGCAATAAAAGTTATCCAGAATCCCTAAGGCAATTCTCCTTTAGGGTGTCTCCTACAGAGTCGCCACTGTGGATACTGAACTCGACTTTTAGGTTTTGTATCTAAATGTGCGATAGCAAGAGTCGCCACCGACTTTTATTTTTATCCAATTAAGGTAAAAGTACAAAAAGACCTTCGTTAGATTCCCGAGTATCGGAGAATGGTTATGAAAGGGAAGGTATTCTTTTCATCCGTAGTTATCTACGGCTCTTAGTTGCTCTAGATCACTTTAAAATTGTGCTTCGCAGTGTTTGAAAAAATGTTTTGAAAAGGCATGACTTTGTAATGATTCATGTAGGAATGTATACAAAGTGTCTTGTTTTTGAGTTTGAACTTGACAAAAAGTGTGAGGTGTGAAAAGTATTTTGATAGAGCAAGCAACTAAAAGTCTTATTACCTACTAAGAATTGGTCGTTGTTATTTTATGCCTTTAGAATAGCGCTATCCATACCATTGGTTGGTAGGTAACCCATCGCTGGATGTAGACGGACATTCGGAAGGGACATCGATCATCAAGTTCTGAGGAAGTATCCTAGAACATTTGAAGGACTATCATCATTGTGAGGCTTACAATCGAGGGTCAAGATCATGTATTCATAGGAGACATCGTGGATCTAAGGATCTTGTATCGGGGGACTATGATGATTTGTTTCAAGGCAACGTGCTAGAATACCTCTACGCTCGAGGGACATGACCATTTGAATTGTGAAAAGCAACGAGAGAATTACCCTAAGGGGCATGTGAAAAAAGTGTTGATTTCAGATATTTTATCTTTGAAAATTAGTGGCTATTGATTTTAGTCTTGCCATACACGCCTAGTTACTAGCATTTGGGAAAGGAAATTAAAACGGAATGTAAAGTATGAAAGGTAAATGTCCTACGCTATTACATGGCTTTGGGAAGTATACATAATTTAAACTTATGGAAAATTAAAACCTAATTTAAACTATTACATCCCATAAACTACATTATTGAAAAGAATGAAACCAGAAGAAACGTCTGAAACGGAATAACCTCAGAAAGAATGAGAAATCGAAAATAGGATGAAATCGAATAAGAGAAAAATGTTAGAAAAATGCAAATTTTAATTAAAAAATATGATATCGAAATAATATAAATATGTTAAAAATAATTTTTGGGATTTTTAGATGCAATTTAATAATTTAATACTAATTAAATGTAATTAAAATGCAAAATTATGAATAAAAATAAATATGCATGCAAAATTGTATTTTTTAATTTTATAAATTAAATAAAGATTTTCTGAAAATAATGTAAAAAGAAAAATAAGTTTTGATGGTTTTTAATTAAATAAAAGTATGAAATTAATTAAAATAATGCAAAAATATTAAAATAGGAAAATAGGAAAAGTTTGAAGTTTGTGAAAGAAAACAAACCCTAGTGGGGATCGAGCAGGGACCTGAGAGGATCTGAACAGTTGAATGCCTTAACCACTAGGCCACGCTGCATCCGTGTTATGGAACCAAAACGCAACTACGTGACGCCGATACGCCACGCTCGTGAAGTCAATGCACGATCAAAGATGGTGGACCCCGGCCGAACGGATGGACGAATCGAACACGCTATCTCGCCACGCCCCGGTCAACACATTAATCACGCCGAGCCCTAGCTCCTGCCGTCTCCTCATGGCCATAATTCCAAAACCCAAAATAAATTTAAAGAAAAAGGGATACCCCCTAAATCGAACTCTCCGAATCCAATGGTGATATCCGCTTGTCCTAAAACGCTTCTATAAGGTCGCCGATTCAAACAAACTTTTCAACCCTAACAATGACAATATGGTTTCGGACGCTCAAGCTCACATGGGGTTCAAACATGATCTAATGTGCATCCCGAAAGTACAAGCAAACACACAAAACAATTAACAACGTATGAATTTAAGAAATCGAAAATCAATAAAATACAAAATCGGAGCAGATTGTATGGCACGATCTAGGCAAACAGAGTCTGCAGTAATGGATGGTTTTGAACTCGAACCTCGTGAGCACAATGGAAGGCTTAGAACTCCTTGAACCGGGTTGATTTGAAATCAATTTCACAAGTTTCGAAAAAATTTGGACAAAATAAGGGTTTGGCTTGAGCTAGGTTTTCCCTTGGTTTGGCATATTGTCGAAAGTATTTATAGAGGCAATTTGGAGAGAAAAAGAGTGAAAAGGATTCATCCATCAATGTGCAATATTTTCCATTTAAAACAAATCAAATATTTGAAAAAAATTGATTTTCCTTCCATGTAAGAGGCTAGCACGAATTTGGTAAGGATATTGGGCTATCTAGGACTTCAAGGAAGATATAAATCCAACTTTTGAAAAATCTTATTTTCATATTTTACATGATTTAATTTGAATTAAATGTTTTAAAATTCAAATATAAATCATAAAATAGAAAATTACCATGGCCAAGCATTTATGGGTCAAAATCATGTCATGAACAAGTTTGACCAAAAGATTTTAGGCCCATTTGGAAAATTTTGCATTTTGACCAAAATGTCCTTGTAATCATTCAAAATTGCCTAACTTCTCGAATAGTGTATCTTGCTCAATTTTCCACATCTCTTTGAGTGTTCTTGGACTTTGAAAATTCTAAGAGTCCTCTAATCAAACTTTTGGTCTCATCTCAATTGAGTTTCCATGTCGATATATTTTCAAAACAAAAGTTGATTGTTGACTTTGAAATGACTCAGAATGAGCTGAAACATACCTCAAAATGAAGCATTTTTTGGACATTCTTTGTGAGATGAAGTTGTAGAGAATTGAATTTCCTTCAAAATAAGAGGTGGTAAAAATTCTTGAGAAAGTATGAAGAATTTATGATTAGTCAAAGTTCGCTTGACTTTTCATCTAAAAACCCTAATTTAGAAAGTTTGACTTTGAGCAAATCTTTGAGTTTTCTTGATGAATCATGATCAACCTTGATCAAATGATGAATGTAACTTCAAATGAGGAGGTTGACCAAAATTATGAAGTTTGACCAGATGTTGACCATAATTGACTTTTTGTCCAATACAACTCGATTTCCAACCATCTGAGCAATTGTTTGAGGAAACTTGACTTGTAAGGCTTGAAACTTGACATGGAGAATCTTTGAAGCATATGAGGAGGCATGATAAACATTGGAGATGTTGGGAGTCCATCTTGGCCTGAGAATTGCTAAACCCTAGATTGGGTTGATTGTCTAGAGAGAGTTTATTCCATCAACTCTCGAGGAATCCTCGAGTATGGATGTATGGAATGTCTTGAGAGGATGGAGGGCAAATTTTGGGGTATGACACATACGCCACCTTTCAAAATTAATACAAGTTCTTTCTCTTTACAATTTTCACTGTTGTTGTTTGCATAAAGTCCAACGTTTGCTTTGAATGATTATGCATCCGATAACAAAATTCACTACAAACATGGAAAAGTAAACTATCAAGGACAATTACTACAGCTCTAGGAATTGAGATATGCTATTTAAAGTCACCAAACATTCCTCTCGCAGCATGATCCCCACGCAGAGATTACCATCACAAATTTTCCCCAACCGAGTACGATTTTCCTCCATTAGTCCCCGACATTCCAAGCTTCATCACGCTGGTCCCCGAGCAAGGATCCCAATCACCGAACCATGTTACATCAGCCTCCGAAAGCGCTATTATTCATCTCCAAAGAGGTACTTATCTCAAAGTAGTATCCTCAGAATCATCATTCTCGGCAACAGCAGATCCGATCAAACTTAGTGATAGCATCGGAGAAACCTACATCTTTTATTCCCAAGATTGGCGGGCTCCATCCTTTCTAACCTGGCCTCTCAAAGAATTATCAAATGCTCCAGCAGGATCTATGCGCAAGATCCCTAGTAGAGCGCCTCCTAATCTTTCCAGCAGGGTGTATGCACAAGATCCTCAGCAGCATGTCTCTCGATCTCTACCATCCTCAACAATATCTAGGCTCAAGACTTGGTCAGATAGTGCATCGGAGGAATCAAGATTATCTTTCTTCTCGTGGTTTCAACCATTTTGTCCCCAAATAGAAGTTAGAAATCTCCAAGCAGAGCATCCACATCTTCTTCAAGATGGATATGTTTTGAAATACCACAACATCTATCATTCATACACTACTCATAAAAGTCATAATTTGTGCATATGTCATTCATACACATTGTCATGCATCATAATTTGCATAAGACTAACGATACTCTATCAAAGTTTCTTTTGTTTTCCCGCATAGTGAAAATCACTCAAACTACGTGTCCGTGATTAATGCCCGTTTATGAAAACTATCCGAACGACCACCCTAGTTATCCTCCGACAACCGGGTCCAGATTAATGCCCAAAGCCGACGGAAAAACTATCAACGATCGCCCGCCTCCCGGCCAAATGCATCCGTGATTAATACCCGGCCGATGGGAAACCCATCCGAACGATCACACAAGTTATCCTCCGATAATGTGTATCGATCAATAATTCTAGCACAACAGTGAAGTCATCCACATTTTGCCGACTATTATCCTCTCGTAGTAATCAAGACGTAAGATTTGGTCTCGACTTCTTATTATCAACAAAGAACTACAAAGAGAGTAAGCGATGACTCCGCGTTTTGATGGCATCTTAAGCCCATCTCCACTACTTGTCAACATCTCCGCTGTATCGTTGTATTTGGTTTAAAAACCAATACAAACCAATAACTTCATTCAAAGACAGTACAAAGTCTAACGATGATGGCATCTTAAGCCCATCTCCATGCTCCTTTCACTTCCGAAACGCTTCATCGAGCCTAATGTGACGGCTCACTCCCCGTCGCCGATCATTCTAGATGTCATCTTATGCCCATCTCCACAGCTTCTCCTACTGCATAACAATCTCAAGTCTAGCGTACACTCATTCCCCAAAGAAAACTTCCAACCTCCAAATGGCATCAGAAGCCCATTCCCGCATCATCACCAACAACGAGTGCAAATTTTCGTGTATTGAGTGTTCAATCATCTTCTACCTGCCACGAAGGCAAGCATGCCAATCTAACCCTTCCAAGATAAGAAGATTGAACAGGGCATACACCCAAAATTTTCCTCCTACTTCCCAAGACATTTCATACATCCATGCCTAAAGATTCCTCAAGGGTCGATCGACAAACCTTCCTGATAATCAACCCAAACTGTGGTCATTCTCGAGCCGATGGACTTCCAACATCTCCATGGTCATCATGCCTCCTCATGCTTCAAAGGTTCTCCATGTCAAGTTTCAAGCCTCACAAGTCAAGTTTCTTTCGACAATTGCTCGATGGTTGAAAATCACAGATTGGACAAAAGTCAACTGTGGTCAACATACTGTCAAACTTCATGATTTTTGGTCAACTTCCTCATTTTGAAGTTACATTCATCATTTGATCAAGGTTTGATCATGATTCATCAAGAAAACGCAAGATTTGCACAATAGTCAAACTTTCCAAATTAGGGTTTTTTAGTGAAAAGTCAACTGAACTTTGACTGAGCATAACTTCTTCATACTTTCTCAGAAATTTTTCCACCACCTCTCATTTTGAAGTAAATTCAATTCTCTAAAACTTCATGTCTCACAAGAATGTTCAAAAAATGCTTCATTTGGAGGGTATGGATCAAAACATTACAGGTCCTTTTCAAAGTCAACAAAAAGTCAACTTTTTGTTTTGAAGTTTTATTTAGCATGGAAACTCCAATTGAGATGAAACCAAAGAGGTTGGTTAGAGGACACTTAAAGCTTTCTAAAAAGTCCAAGAACACTCAAAAATGTGGAAAATTGAGTAAATACACCTTGCACAAGTTGGACATTTTGAAGAGGTGCACAAAGAGAAATACTTGTCAAAAACTTAAATTCTTATAAATGGGCTCTAGTTTTTCTTGGTTTAAACTTGTTCCTTATCTTATTGGAACCTTCAAGCCCAATGCCAAAAATTTTTGTCTTTATTTTTCTATTTAATTTGGATTTTATTCATCAAAACAAATTAAATAAAAAATAAGGTATAAAATCAAAATTAAATGCAAAATGGATTTTTCTCTCATAC
>CM038795.1:259632893-259698550 GCA_021764765.1 Vicia sativa
TCTTTGAGATGTATGAAAGAGGTGAACTCGCCCGGCAGTGGGTCTGCGAGAATCGGTTAGGTCAGTTAAACCTCATTGGCGAAGCGTCAGCATTTATGTCATGGCGGTATCGAGAAGGATGAGAAAACTTCACGACAGAAGGTGCGTCCTCGGTTCTATCAAGCGGTGGTCCTTAAAGGATAATTCTTCCTCAAAGCGACCCCGGGGCAAATGGACTCCGACTTATGAAGGACCCTTTGAGAAGGTTTTCTGGTTGGACAATGATGCTCACAACTATAGACGACGATTTCCGCTCATTGAATGTGAAGTGTTGAAGAGTTCTTACGCTAGCTTGTTGGTTCTATGAGGTGTGGCGAATCATGATGGTTGGTAAGCCTTACCACTTTTGTAGCGTTCTTTCATTTTATGTTTTAGGTTAATTACCTTTGTAGGTTGTGTCTCTTTGTAAGTGCCATTTGATGGCGGTCTTAATTAATGAAAAAACTTCTTTGTTTTATTTCTTGCAGTTTTTTCAATTGTTTAATAAAACGTCCAATATTTTCATGGCGATTACTTGCATTTGAAAAAACTTTGATGGTTCCACAATAATGATAATTGAAAAGTGGATAATCACATTAGATCGATGGTGCCCTTTGTTGGGATATTTGTACCACTTCACGGAGATCATTCATGGCGGTGTATTATGGAGCCGATTACATTTGGCGAGGCCATTTTATGATCTTCATAGTTTCTTTTGAGTAAATCCCCCGTGAATGTCATCTTGGGGTTTTCGACCGCTTGATTGAAGACCTTTTATCGTCCGGAGGTAAGGTTAGGTTTGGATTAGTCAAGGATGGTGCGTGTCAATGGTAGATCGGAGAATCTCTTGTCAAGAGGTATCAAGGCGGAAGTCGTCGGGAATCAGAAATCGATGAGTCGAGGCCTCCTCAACAATGGCAATCTTGAGTTTCTTTGTTTTCATTTGCACTTTCGTTTGTTTGTTTAAACATTCCTATCATGTAAAATTTATTTTGAATGAAAATCTTAATGCATTAAGTATATACATCTTGAAGAAATCTTTGTTACCACTCATCCATTTGCTATCGCTCATAAAATGACTTGCTTTGCATATTGATACCAACTTACCAAGTCTTTGCCTAGGCCAAAGATTGGAGGAGATGAACACTAAAATACCAATCTTTGGTTTGTATGCTTTTGAGTAGAACCCTGTTGATGATGCAGGGCCTTATTTCAATTCCCAAACCACGGAGATATAAGGAGATAGACCCTCGTTAACCCCTTTGAACCTTGAAGTAGGAGTTTCTTTTCTGTTGGAAAAAAGCATATCATTCTTAACCTGGGGCAGGGGTAGAGTTTAGTTAATATGATCGAGCATTCAAAGAGCGTAATCAAAGGATACAACAATGGTTATCCTCAAAGGGTGAGAAATTCCAAATTGCAGCATTAGGCAACCTTGCGCCAATCGATGGAATCCCTCAAAAGACTCAGACGATCCTGAAACTTCCAACAAATTGAAGATAGTGGGGATCGGCCTATGCTAAAAATGATGATGAAAATGATTTAAAAAAAGAGAGAATCCGCTAAGTCGAACTTGGTAATAAGTCGCTTAGGCAAAAGCAGAAGAAAGCCTTGAAAAGACTCTCAATAAAGAGCAAAGTCGTGTGATCGACACCAAAGTTAAAAGTGAGTGGCTTTGATAATCCGTGAACCTTGTGGATTCTCGAGCACATTCAGGAAATCCTCACGAGCGACCATCCCATACTCCGTTGAGTAGAGTGCTCGTATCAAGTTGATTGAATTTAGGATTGAAGAACATCATGAAGGGGTGGGAACCAAATATCTTGAGCCAAAAACATTTTTTTGAAAACCGTAGAACAGGCCCGTTACAACCCTCAAAGTCCTAAGCTGAAACATGGGTTAATTCGAGAAGGCACACTACGATGAGATAACATTTTCACGACTCTAAGTTCGGCGATTTTTGTGTTGGCATCATATGTTTGTCCATCATTTGTTTCCAAAAAAAAAAAACTTCAAGACTTACATGAGTGTTGCATTAGAATTTTCATTCTCATAATAAACATTTTCTATATGTGAAATAAGCATTTGACATCGAGTGTGCAATGAGCACCAAAGCGAGGTCGATCTTGTCAAAGGAAAGGATCTTCAGGTTGAATCAAAAGTCGATCTTTTCAAAAGAATTGATAATATGGGGCACAAATCAAAGGAGATCGGTCTTCTTGGGGTAAAAGTAAATCTGGAGTACAAGATGATGGGCAGAAAGGCCATATGGTCTAGGAACTCTCAAAGTGGAAAGTTGATGTTATCCAAGAGACTCTTGAAACCTAGTGCTTAGAGGCGGACTTGGTTTGATTGAGTTAATGAGGTTGATCATATGAAATATCTCGGCATGGGGCATCTGATGTTGAAGTCTTTACTTCCCCAACAAGTCTCCCAAAGTGTGAAGAGTATATCGGATGATTCCAAAATTACAGGGTGTCTATTCGATGTCGTCGAGTGGAAGTTTTGTCAGGTGCGGCAATTGATAAATTTCTTAATTAAGAATCCATGTCCCCGATGAGTGGTATTGTTGTATTCTGAAGGATTACCCGTGCAAGGTAGAATGTTTATTGATGACTCCGTTAATTCGATCAAGCTGTTGCATTTGGGTGTTTTCGAAGTTTATCTGTTTCCCGATTATCGGTTTGTGCACAGGTTCCTTCTAAGGTTTCTCCTAGAAATTTTCTTTCAAAGTTGCTTGGTGATATTCTTTTGCTCCCCAATGGTTTATTTCCACTCCTCCCCGGTGGAGTTGTCCCTCTCATTTCTGATGGAGCTTGTCATACCCCAAATTTTCCTTTGAAGACATTTCACACATCCATACTGAGATTCCTCGAGGGTTGATCAGACAGACAATCAACCCAAACTAGGGTTTGGCCAATCTGAATCAGGATGGACTTCAACATCTCCAATGGTCATCATGCCTCCTCAAAATTCTCCATATCAAAGTTTCAAGCCTCTGAGTCAAGTTTCCTCAAACAATTGCTCGGATGGTTGAAATCGGTTGTATTGGACAAAAGTCAGCTGTGGTCAACATCTGATCAAACTTCATGATTTTGGTCAACATCCTCATTTTGAAGTTACATTCATCATTTGATCAAGGTTGATCATGATTCATCAAGAAAACTCAAGATTTGCAAAAGTCAAACTCCAAATTAGGGTTTTAGTGAAAAGTCAAGTGAACTTTGGTGAGCATAACTTCTTCATACTTTCTCGGAAAGTTTTCCACCACCTCTCATTTGAAGGAAATTCAATTCCTACAACTTCATGTCTCACAAGAATGTTCAAAAATGCTTCATTTGGAGGTATGGATAAAACATTCTGAGTCCTTTTCAAAGTCAACAAAAGTCAACTTTTTGTTTTGAAGTTTATTGAGCAAGAGAGGTTGGTTAGAGGACATAAGCTTTTAAAAGTCCAAGAACACTCAAAAATGTGGAAAATTGAAAATACACACCTTGCACAAGTTGGACATTTTTGAAGGAGTGCTAAAGAATTACTTGTCAAAATCCAAAATTTTGCAAATGGGCCTAGTTTTCTTGGTTTAAACTTGTTCCTTATCTTATTTGGGTGATCAGACCTTTCATCTCAAAAACATCAAGGATCAAGTAATCCCGATTTCGGTTTGTCGAACTTTTTCCAAAAATCGATTTTTTAATTCTCATGCGTTTTTAACATGTTTTTGATGTTTATTTCATTTGAGCGAAGTTTGAAACTTTCGCATAGTTTAATTGCATTTTAGTGGCTGAATCGAAATCCACCCACAAGCTGGGTTCCATATTTGAATTGGGATCTCCACGAAATAGGTAAAATTGGACAAACCAAGGCTACCGGGTCGATGGACAAAGGATGAACCATGGTTTTGGTGCATTTATATTGCTTGTATTGGATTTTGATGTTTGCAGGGGGTATGGCGTCGAACAATGGCTTTAACTCAGAATTTTCAAATGAAGAAGATCAAGATCTTGGCTGGTTCCAGGGGAAATGTTTTTGTTAAGCAAGTCGTTTCATTTCTAAACACTAGCATTGTGATGTGGATTAAGAAGCCCGAGAGGGCGTGGCGTGTTGCGAGAGGTCACCAGGTTGAGCTTTGATAGGGACCATATATTTTTGCAAGTTTGAACAACAATTCTCTTTTTCATATTTTTTATCTATTTTAATTTATCTTCTAATATTTTCATGCATCTAAAAAACTCAAAAATATTTATTTTTTATAATCATCAGAAAAATGCTTATTTAATTTTTAATATAAAATTATTATTTTGCATGCATATTTAATTTAATTATTAATTAATCATTTAAATGACTTTTAATTGTTTTTAATTATCAAATCAATTCAAAAATTACCAAAATTTATCTTATCATTAATATCATTACTAACATAAAACCTTTTCCTCATTCAAAATATTTTTTTACTAACATTTTTCTTATGCAATTTTCTTCGTTTCGATTATGTTACATTCACAGGTTATACCGTTTAGACGATTTTCTTGCTTTTCTTTTCAATTATGTAATTGCCTATGGGATGTAATAGTTTAATTAGGACTTTTATTTTCCGCACTCTCATTATGTATACGCCCCAAAGCCATGTAATAGCGTAGGACTTTATCTTTCGCATTTACATTTCCATGATTTACTTTCGCACCTATAATTGCTAGTAATTAGGCGTGTATGGCAAGATAAAATTGGACATAGATCTCATAATTCCAAGATAAAATATACTGAAATCAACACACTCTTTTCACATGCACCCCTTAGGGTAATTCTCTCGTTGCCTTCACGAATACAAATGGTCAAGTCCTCGAGTAGAGTATTCTAGCACCGTTGCCTTCAAAACAAATCATCATAGTCCCTTGATACAAGATCATAGACCCGATGTAGCCTCTGAATACATGATCTTGACCCTCGATTGTAAGCCTCGAAAATGATGATAGTCCCTTGAATGTGCTAGGATACTTCCTACAAGTTGCTTTCTATGACCATCGATGTCCCTTGAATGTCCCTTCTACATCCAGAATAGGGTTACCTACCAACTAATGGTATGGATAGCACTATTCTAAAGGAGCGTAAAAACACGAAAAGCGACCATTTTGAGTAGGTAATAAGACTTTTAGTTGCTTGCTCTATCAAAATACTCACACCACACACTTTTGTCAAAGTTCAAACTCTTTTCAAGCGAAACATTTCGAACACTTTGTATACATTCCTACATGAATCATTACAAAGTCAAAGCGAAATACCTTTTCAAAACATTTTGTCAAACACGAAAGCACAATTTTAAAGTGATCTAAGAGCAACTAAGAGCCGTAGATAACTACGGATGGAAAGGGTGCTAATACCTTCCTTTTCATATTCTCCACCCTCGAGAATCTAACGAAGGTCTTTTCGCTTTTTACCTTCCTTAATTGGATAAAAGAAAAGTCGGTGGCGACTCTTGCTATCGCACATTTGCGATACAAAAATCTCAAAGTCGAGTTCACCGTATTCTGAGCTGGCGACTCTGCGAGGAGACACCAAAGAGAAATACCTTAGAGTTTCTAGATCACTTTATTGCTTCATTTGACTTGTTGCTTTATCTTTAAGGGTTGCTTGGGTATTATATTGTGGGGATCCTACACGGATCCGGGTTTCCTTTTAGGTAAGTAGCAATAAATCGTCGCGACCGTTAGGCGTATATCGAAGCGGTCAACATGATGGCTACGTTAGTGTGACACTTTGGATGTCCAATACTCTTCATTTCCAAGTTGAGGATAGTATTTGGCTTCGCGTGGTGTCATCGACACTAACTAAACTTTTAGAACCTTAATTGACCCATCTTGGCCATTAGAAGGTAGTGAGATGGCCGACTTTGGTGAGACTAAGGTTGGTGATACTCGATGCTACGCTCATTAAGATCGGACTTTTGGGATATTTCGATCGACCACTTGGTAGTTATTGAAATAAGCCTACGAGAAGATCAATGATGTGAGATTCCTAGAACCGGTTACTATTATGGGACAGAACCAACTCAAACTTTTGGTGGGGTAATCACCTATACCTCATGCCTTAAACCTAGGCTCATTGTGAATTGTTTGTGCTTGCTAAACATCATCATCATTCATATCTTTCTAGGACCTAGGGATTTATCTTTGCTTTCTGTTTTGTAGGGATTATGGCTTCTAGAAAGACTATCGAATCAACTTCATGGGTATACCTTCTCGACTCAAAGAATTGGTTGAGAGATTCCGATCATGCTCGGTTCATCAAAGACATGGTTATCACTTGACTTGGTTATCTCGGTTTGAAGAAGATATGATGCATGTCTATTCAGGTTCTTTGATCCAAAACACCATTGCTTTACATTCCAGATTATAGTTGGTTCCTACCTTGGAAGAGTTCTCTAAGCTACTTGGGATACCTATTCTTGACCAAATGCCATTCACGGTTTAGAAAAGGTTCCTAGAATGCGAAGACATTGCATCGACATTACACCTAAAGCTTTCGAGACATTGAAGCCAATTGGGAAACTAGAAGCGGAGTTAAGGGTTTACTTGCAAGTTCCTAATTAAAGAGAATTCCTCAAAGTTATGAGTTTCCATGCATTTGTGGCCTTGCTAATCTATGGTTTGGTTCTATTCCTAACTCGGATCAATTCATAGATGTCAACGCCATCAAGTTGTTTCTTATCCAATGCCTACTTTACTTGGAGACATCACATTCTCTCACACTCGTTACAGACAAAGAACTCTCATGTGTTGTATACCGTTACTTTCAGTGGTTTATTTAGTTTTCCTCCATCGAGTTTGAAGAACGAGCAAAGGTTGAAGTGGTCTCAGACTAATGTCACTCTCTCATTCGGATATCCGTTGGAGTCTTTTCTCTCAAAAGGACTTCACATTCATTGAGCGTTGTGGAGAATTCCCTAATGTACCACTCCTTGGTAGGGGTATTACTTACAACCTTCTCTAGCTCTCGTCGATTTGGTTTTGCTCGAAGAGATGGTCCTCATGATATGCTTCTCCAGATATGTGTTCCGACCACGATCTCGGTTACATCGAAGGTTCATACGCTTGGGGCATGGTAAAGAATGATACAAGACTTTGGGGCAAAACTCCATTCCTTGGGAACCTTACCTCAAATGGGTGCGAGCTCGAGCTCAAAACCTCATGATGCCATTCTGTGTTTTGGTAATTATGGAACTGTTGCTATAGGTGGCGTACCCTATCTTGTTCTCCATCCTAACGCCTACGATTTGAAGACTTGAAGAGATCTGGATTCAACTAAAAGAAGAGATACATTTGAAGCTCGGTGCTATGCAAGTGAGAAGAAGGTACTAGAGTTGACAAGCTACTTCACGAGGGGAAACATCAGCCTACCTCGGCACCAAGAGAAGCGCCCATGGGAGACTTAGAGCTTTAGGATTTTGTTCTTTTTTTTATTGTTTTGAACTATCTTTTGTACTTAAAAGAAAATATAATAAATGTTTGTTAGGTGCTTGTTTAACAAATTTAAATCTCTAAGGTCCTTGAAAACATTGCATTGCATTTGTAAACATATAGCATAACATCTCATCTTGGTACATGAGATTGGTTTTCTCATTCTCTCGCTATTTATTTTAGCGAGAAATGGCTCTTGAAACAGTATCAAAGATCTCCAGGATCGGAATGCTCGGTTCGGGAGATGTTCACTAGCTTGGTCCAAGGCCAAGAAGACTGAAAGCTCATCAACAAAAAGAAGAGGTCGTTGGTGTTCTCAATATGGTGACGTTACAAAGGTGGTCCTAAAATGGTCAGCGGATAGAGCTCGGAAGGTGTGTCAAGGCGAGGGAAGTGTCAGAGACATAGAAGACCAGCGTGAGCACAGGAAAAGAGAAGAAGATCACTATGACAATGCCCGATACTACGATGAAGATGACAAGTACAAGCAACTTGAAGACCGTCGAATCTTGTGGAAAACGAAGATGTCGGGCTGAATTTTGATGATTTAAGTCTTGTCCACAGTGTGGTGATCCCAAGTTCAAAGTTCAACTTTTGCCAAGTATGATGGCATTTCTTGTCCAAGCGCATTTGAAGTCCATATTAGAAGATCAACCCGCGATGTGAAATTGTGGATGCATTATTTTCAAGAGAGTTTGTCGGACTCGATTGGAGTGGTATTATCGACTAGAAAATAGCGTATCCGTACTTGGGTGACTTGGAGATGCTTTCTCTGAGACAATATGACTACAATCTTGAATTGACACCCACTCGCATGCAACTATAGAGCATATGGGTGTGATGAAAGTTCAAGAATATGCTCGAAAATGGAGAGATCTAGCGATGATTCAACCCCCTTGTCCAATAGGGAGTTGGTTGATATGTTTATAGAACAGCAGGCCCATTCTTCAATCATCGATTGGAAACTCTTCAGAGGTTCACCGAGTCGATATTGAGGGAGGCGTATTAAGCTGGTATCAAAAGCGGAAAGATTCGGTGTAGAGTTATCTTCAAGCGATGCGAAGAGATCTTTTGGTGGTAGAAAAGCCAATGGTCGGGAAAAAGCCGAGCCAAGACCGACCATGCTCAATCGTGGAGGCAGTTGTGATCTCAATCCTACATCTTCGAGACCCAGGCGCCCGCGAGGCAGTTTCTGATCAACATGCCATTGTATGGCCTTGCAACACGTTGAAAGCGAGTTGATTACTTTGAAGGATCCTCCTCATAGTGTCTTCCTCTCCAATACAATCCTAATGCTAAGTGTTTACTCAATAGCCAGGGCACGACAACGACAAGCTGTTGGGCTCTGAAGAGACAATTCAAAGATGATTGAAGCTAAGCAGATTGAGTTTGACCTCGTTGAGACTCAGATGTGATCAGCGCCTATACCTAACCATGACAAAGTTCCAATCTTGTTGGCGAAATACTTATGTTTCAACATAGATGACTTGACCATTCCTCACGATATTGTTAAGAAGAACTTCGCAAGCGGTGTGATCGAGGATGCCAGGAATCGTTGGTGCCCATCTGCACTGTGGTTGTGTAGTTGAGAAGATGTGTTGATTATGATGGATAGCAAGTGAAATACTATTCACGAAACCAGCTGTGGAGAGTCGTGAAGACATCGGCGAAGATCGAAGATGTGAATGAAATTGTGGGAATGTGTGGGATACCTTGGGACAGCCAAGTGGAAGGTTTGATTACATGGTGAAGTACTTTTTCACGAAAGCTACAAAATTCACATTGAAGATGTTAAGGCGACGGATGGGGAGAGCGATTTACCGAAGACTATCTTTGATGTTAACAACTATAAGTTTCCTCTGCGATTCGCCTAGGTGGCACCTCTCATTATTACTTCTCAGACCAGTTCCATATTCCTCCGGCAAAGCTATCCCTTGGAATTATGGTGCGATGTTTACTATCATGGCGTCAAGCAAGATCCTCGACCATTGAAGATCTTACGATTGAAGCTACCATTCACGACATTGACAACATCACCCGATCAAGCAAGGTGACGAGCCGGAAGAGTATTCTCTCGATAAGCTCCTCCAAAAGCTGCGACTCCATTTCGCATTCCAACTATTCAATCGGTTCCAGAGGAAAAGAACGATGACTCATCCGCTCCTACTGAAGTACCAAAGAAATTCTTGAAGACACCTCAAGCGAGAAATGGAGGAAGTGCGAAGATCATCAAGAAGAGTGACTATAACGTTGTGGAGCAGTTGGGGCAGACTCCGTCCAAGATCTCCATGCTTGCTCTACTCTTGTGCTCTGAGGCTCATGCTAAAGCCTTGGTGAGGTTTCTGAAGAATGCTCACGTACGGAAAGACACTACTACTGATCAATTTGAAGTTTGTATTGCTAGCCTGGCTGCCAACAACGGCCTAGGCTTCTCTGATGCTGATTTGACTCCTGCCGGAAGGAAACAAAACAAAGCCTTGCACATCTCTGTTGAATGCAAGGGAGTTACCTTGTCCCATGTTTTGGTGGATACCGGTTCTGCTTTGAATATTCTACCGAAGATTGCTTTTGATTGACTTGATGTTGAAGGGTTGGTTCTGAAACCCAGTGACATTATTGTGAGAGCTTTTGATGGTTCTAAACGAACAGTACTTGGAGAACTCATCCTGCTTGTTAAAGTCGGTTCCCAGACTTTCGACTCTACTTTCTTTGTCATGGACATCTGTCCAGCTTACTCTTGCCTACTTGGACGCCCTTGGATACATGGGGCAGGCGCTGTTACCTCTACCTTGCATCAGAAGCTGAAGTACCCAGTGAAGGGGAAAGTTGTTACAGTATGTGGTGAATAAGAGTATATGGTCAGTCATTTACAGTCATTCTGATACCTCAAGATGGAAGGTGAATTCTTCGAGACTCCCTGTTAACCTTTCGAAACAATCCCTAGAGTCTGCTGTTGACTCTCTCCATCCTCTAAAGTTGCACCAGTTCCGCCTAGGATGGCCTCTTGAAGGATGCTCAGCTGATTAAAGAAGGAGGTAGTACTATTTGGGACAGCTCCGATCTTCCTTTCAAATCGATGGTTTAGGCTTCACCATCAAAGGTCGAGATGAGAAGATGAGCGTGACGGCAACTTCCTTTCCGCATCGGCCAGTGGAATCCATGCTATAGAAGACGACGACAACGACTTCGACATCAGCGAATGGATCTTCCCAACTCCCGACAACGGACTCAACAATTGGAAGACTGAAGACGTCATACCAATCTCCTTTAGACATGAGTAATTTCCTTTGTTTTGTTTTGCTTTTCGTATTTACTATGTTTTGAACAATAAACTCTAAAGCCTAGTGCCTTACCCGGGGCATCATGGTTCATTTGTGAGGGTTATTATCTATCATTTGCATATTTTCATTCAATAAAAGCGTTGGACTTTTGCATTTAATTTGTTGTTTTCTTTCTTTTACTTTATCACCCCTTCAAAAAGCTATGTGTTTCTTCAGACACACCCGTGACAACTGCGAATCACTCGAATCTCGTTGATAACACTATTCTATTGCTAAATATGACTTCGATAATCCGATCTACCAAGCCGAAGGCGAAGGTGAGGAAGATTGTGAAGTGCCGGAGAGACTTGTCGATTGCTACGTGCAAGAAGATCGAGTTATCTGACCACAAGAGCCAATTGAGGTTGTGAATTTGGGTACTGATGAAGACAGAAAAGAGATCAAGATAGGAGCGGATCTTGAGAACAATGTTAAAGAAAGGTTGGTTCAGATGCTACGAGACTATAGTGAGGTTTTTTCTTGGTCATACGAAGACATGCCAGGTTTGGACATTGATATTGTGGTACACCAGTTACCGACAAAAGAAGGTTTTCTCCCAGTGAAACAGAAGGTTCGTCACATGCGTCCTGAGATGTCAGAGAAAATCAAAGCCGAAGTTATAAAGCAGTTCAACGTCGGGTTCTTAGCTATTACTTCCTATCCACAATGGGTTGCAAATGTGGTACCTGTACCTAAGAAGGATGGTAAAGTACGAATGTGTGTGGATTACAAAGATTTGAACAAAGCAAGTCCGAAAGACGATTTCCCACTTCCTCATATTGATGTCCTGGTTGACAACACCGCTCAACACAAGGTTTTCTCCTTCATGGATGGTTTCTCCGGTTACAATCAGATCAAAATGGCTCCAGAAGACATGGAGAAGACTACTTTCGTTACACAGTGGGGCACTTTCTGCTACAAAGTTATGCCGTTCGGAATGAAGAACGCGGGCGCCACTTACCATCGTGCCATGGTGACATTATTTCATGACATGATCCATCATGAGTGAGGGTCGTCGATGATATGATAGCTCGATCCTGGTGAAGAAGAACATCTTGATCATCTACGGAAACTGTTTGATAGGTTGAAGAAGTACAGGTTGAGACTTAACCCCAACAAGTGCACCTTTGGAGTCAGATCCGGAAAACTCTTAGGGTTTGTTGTCAGTGGAAAAGGTATTGAAGTTGATCCCGCCAAGGTTAAAGCTATTCAAGAAATGCCAACTCCCGCTTGAGAGAAGGAAGTCGGAGGTTTCTTGGGCGATTGAATTACATTTCGAGGTTCATTGCACACCTAAGCGCTACTTGTGAGCCAATCTTCAAATTCTTGAAGAAAGATCAAGTGGTAGAATGGAGCGGCGATTGCCGGATCGCTTTTGACAAAATCAAGGAGTACCTCTGAATCCTCCTATCCGATGCACTTTGAAAGGAGACCTCTTATCATGTACTTGACGGTAGTAGAGAACTCAATGGGGTGTGTGTTGGGGCCACATGGCGAGTGCAGTCGAAAAGAGTATGCAATATACTACCTTAGCAAAAAGTTTACTGTTGTGAAACAAGATACTCACATTTCGAGAAAACTTGCGGTGCTTTAACTTGGCTGCTCGCCGACTAAGGCAGTATATGTTGACTCACACTACCTTGTTGATTTCCAAGATGGATCCGATAAAATACATATTTGAGAAACCAGCTCTCTCGGGAAGAATAGCAAGATGGCAAATGATCGACCGAATCGACATCGGTACACTTCTCGAAGCGATCAAAGGAAGTGTAGTAGCCGATCATTTGGCTCGTCAAGCCGTAGATGACTATCAGTCTATGCAATTCGAATTTCCAAATGAAGATGTTTTACTAGTTATAGATTGCGAACAACGAAGAAGAACAAGGATCGGATGGACCATGGTCTTTGATGGAGCCTCAAGCGCGCTGCAATGGCATTGGTGCCATCACTACATTCCTTGACAAGATTGATTTTTATTCCTTCCTTGAGACCCAAGCAACTCACAAAGGCCAGCAAATTTCGAAATTTGATCAATATGGCAAGATTGGATTAGAAATTAATCAAATTTTGAAAATTTGATTTTTTACAAAAATCAAATTTGATTTGCTTTGAATGTTGATTGATTCTCTTCCAAAACCATCCCAAATCCATCCAGTATAAATGTATGGTGCATACCTATCAAGAGAGAACGAAAAAATTGGCTCAAGAACCCTAACCTAGAACTCAAAAATCCGTGACCTTCAAGCAAGTGCCAATCATACTTCCAGCCGTTTTCAATTGGTTTTGAGGTGTCCAATACATTCCTTGACATCTCCAGAATCGATCCAGACCCTTACATCATCCAAAACTATCAAGAATCCATCAAACACAATTTCGGTTTGTCAAGCTTTTTTCAAAATTGATTTTCATCATTCATGCATTATTAACTTGTTTTGATTGTTTGTTCATGTTTAGAATCAAGTATGCAAGCTATCTGGACGGTTTAATTGCGTTTTGAGTGCCTGGATCGAGTTATGCCATTACTAGGGTTTCTGAGGTCGATTTAGGGTTTCACCAAATAGGAAAAATTGGACCATGAGACCTATACCAATGCATTCGGAATGATCTCAGGAATCGAACCATGCTTTTGGAATTCATTTATATTATGTATTCGGGATTTTTGATGTTTGCCAGGGACTTAGCGTCGAGCAATGGCCGACGCTGGATTTTCAAATATTTGAAATGAAGAAGACGAAGTATGAGCGCGAGCAATGAGGCGTGCTTGTATTCCGTTCGCTTCCATTTTCAAACACGTGGGCGCGGTTGTTCAGATGGCAAGGGCGTGGGTGCTGTGAAGCCAATGTGTCCAGTTCGATCCCTGGCCATGACATTTCTTTTTTACAAGCTTGCAAATCTCATATTTTTCATATTTTTCTATTTTCTTTTATTTGAATATTTTGCATCTATTTTAATTCTTTTCATAATTTTTATTCTGCATTAAAAAATCATCAAAATATTTTTTCCTTTTGCATTTATTTTCAGAAAATCTTTATTTAATTTAATAAATTAAAAAATATAATTTTGCATGCATATTTATTTTTATTCATAATTTTGCATTTAAATCACTTTTAATTCATTTTTTATTATTAAAATACATCCATAAAATCCCAAAAATTTATTTTAATATATTTATATTATTTCCAGCATGGCATATTTTTCTTATTTTAAAATTTGCATTTTCTAACATTTTTCTCTTGTTCGATTCATATGCATTTTAGATTTCTCTTCTCTTGATCGATTGAGACAATTTTTTCTTTATCATTTTATTTTTCAATAATGTATTGTATATGGGATGTAATAGTTTAAATTAGGCCTTTATTTTTCCGCATTTTAAATTATGTATCTGCCCCAAAGCCTTGTAATAGCGTAGGATTTACCTTTCCGCATCTTTACATTCCGCATTTTAATTTCCGCACCTTACAAAATTCCTAGTAATTAGGCGTGTATGGCAAGACTAAAATCAACATAGCCCACTAATTTTCAAGATAACATATGCCTGAATCAACACACTCTTTCACACATGCACCCCTTAGGGTAATTCTCTCTCGTTGCCTTTACGAATTCAAATTGGTCATGTCCCTCGAACGTAGAGGTATTCTAGCACCGTTGCCTTCCAAACAAATCATCATAGTCCCTTCGATACAAAGATCATAAGACCCACGATGTCGCCTCCGAATACATGATCTTGACCCTCGATTGTCGCCTCTCTGATGATAATCCCTTGAATGTGCTAGGATACTTCCTGAGTTGCTTTCTATGACCATCCGATGTCCTTGAATGTCCGCTTACATCCAACAAATAGAGTTACCTACCAACTAATGGTATGGATAACGCTATTCTAAAGGAACGTAAAATAACACGAAAACGACCAATTCTGAGTAGGTAATAAGACTTTTAGTTGCTTGCTCTATCAAAATACTTTTCACACAACACACTTTTGTCAAAGTTCAAACTCTTTTCAAAACGAAACATTTCCGAACACTTTGTATACATTCCTACATGAATCATTACAAAGTCAAAGCGAAATGCCTTTTCAAAACATTTTTTAAACACACAGAAAGCACAATTTTTAAGGTGATCTAAGAGCAACTAAGAGCCCGTAGATAACTACGGATGGAAAGGGGTGCTAATACCTTCCCTTTTCATAACCATTCTCCCGTACTCAGAATCTAACGAAGGTCTTTTTCTGTACTTTTACCTTCCTTAATTGGATAAAAATAAAAGTCGGTGGCGACTCTTGCTATCCGCATTTGCGATACAAACACTAAAAAGTCAGTTCACCGTATTCTGAGCGACTCTGAGGACACACCTAAAGAGAATACCTTAGGGATTTCTAGATCACTTTCTTGTTTTTGTTTGAATTACTTGCTTTATCTTTAAGGGTTGCTTGGGTATTATATTTGTGGGATCCTACACGGATCCGGGTTTCCTTTTAGGTAAGTAGCAATAAATCGTGCGACCGTTAGGCGTATATCAAAGCGGTCAACATGATGGCTACGTTAGTGTGACACTTTGGATGTCATACTCTTCATTTCAAGTTGAGGATAGTATTTGGCTTCTGCGTGGTGTCATCAAGCACTACTAAACTTTTAGAACCTTAATTGACCCATCTTGGCCATTAGAAGGTAGTGAGATGGCGGCTTTGGTCTGACCGAGGTTGGTTGATACTCGATGCTACGCTCATTGAGATCGGACTTTTGGGACATTTTCGTCGACCACTTGGTAGTCGTATTGAAATAAGCGCCTCTGAAAGATCAATGATGTGAGATTCCTAGAACCCGTTACTATTATAGACAGGATGAACCAACTCAAACTTTTGGTGGGGTAATCACCTATACCTCATACAAGCCTTAACCCTAGGCTCATTGTGTGAATTGCTTGTGTGTGCTAAACATGACATCATGACATCATTTGCATTGCATATCATTTCTAACTATTTCAAGGACCTAGGGTTTATCTTTGCTTTCTGTTTTGTAGGGATTATGGCTTCTAGAAAGACTATCGAATCAACTTCATGGGTATACCTTCTCAGCTCAAAGAATTGATTTGAAATTCCGACCATGCTCGAGTTCATCAAAGACATGGTTATCTACTAGACTTAGTTATCTCCGGTTTTGAAAAAGATATGATGCATGTCCTATTCCAGTTCTTCGACCCGAAACACCATTGCTTTACATTCCTAGATTATCAGTTGGTTCCTACTTTGGAAGAGTTCTCTAAGCTACTTGGGATACCTATTCTTGACCAAATGCCATTCACCGGTCTAGAAAAGGTTCTTAAATGAAGATATTACATCGACCATCTTAAGCGCTCAGACATTGAAGCCAATTGGGAAACCAGAAGTGGAGTTAAGGGTCTACTTTCTAAGTTCCTGATTAAGAAAGCCCGAGAATTCCTCAAAGTTATGAGTTTCCATGCATTTGAAGACATTGTGGCCTTGCTAATCTATGGTTTGGTTATATTTCGTAACTCGGATCAATTCATAGATGTCAACGCCATCAAGTTATTCCTTACCCGCAATCCTGTGCCTACTTTACTTGGAGACATCCTACATTCTCTCCACACTCGTACTACTAAAAGACAAGGAACTCTCATGTGTTGCACCGTTACTTTCTAGGTGGTTTATTTACCTTCCTCCATCGGTTTGAAGAATGAACAAAGGATGAAGTGGTGTCAAGACTAATGTCACTCTCGTTCGGATATCCGTTGGAATCTTTTCTCTCAAAAGTTTCACTTTCATCGGCGTTGTGGAGAATTCCCTAATGTACCACTACTTTGTATAAGGAGGTATTACTTACAACCTTCTTTAGCTCTGTCGGTTTGGTTTTGCCGAAGAGATGGTCCACATGATATGCTTCTCAAGATATTGTGTTCGATTACAATCATGATCTCGAATTACAGCGAAGGTTCATACGCTTGGGGCATGGTAAAGAAGATTGATACCTAGACTTTGGGACACCAAAACTCCATTCCTTGGAACCTTACCTCAAATGGAGTGCGAGCTCGAGCTCAAAACCTCATGATGCCATTCACGCTGTTTTACCGGTAATTATGGAACTGTTGCTATAGGTGGCGTACCCTATACCGTTCTCTATCCCGACATGCCTCACGATTTTGAAGACTTGAAGAGATCACGGATTCAGCTCAAGGAAGAGGATACCTTTGAAGCTCGATGTTATACAAGTGAGAAGAAAGTGCTAGAGTTGACCAAGCTACTTCACGAGGCGAAACATCAACGCCTACATCGGCACCAAGAGGAGCGCCATGGGAGACTTAGAGATTTAGGATTTATTTGTTTTCTTTTATTGTTTGAACTATCTCTTGTACTTAAAAGGAAAAAAGAATAAAAAGAGTACTAATAAATGTTTGTTCATTGCTTGTCTAACAAATTTAAATCTCTAAGGTCCTTGAAAACATTGCATTGCATTCGCATAAACATCGCATAGCATAGCATAACATTGCATCAGAGGTACATTGAAGATTGGTTTTCTCATTTGCTCGCTATTTATTTTAGCAGAAATGGCTCTTGAGCATCATCAAAGATCTTCAAGCTCAGAATGCTCAGTTTCAGCAGATGTTTACCAGCTTGGTCCAAGGCCAAGAAGATTTGAAGAAGCTCATCAACAGAAAGAAGAAGGTTGTTGGTCTCCTCAACATGGGCAGATGCTACAAAGGTGGTCCTAGAGCGGTTAGTCGAATTGAGCTCTCTGAAGGAAGTGTCAAGAAGGGAGATGAGCAAAGTAACAAGGGTGATGGTGAAGGTAGTCAGCCTGAACTTGAGAAGAACTATGATAATGGACAATACTCTGATGAAGATGACAAGTACAAGCAACTTGAAGACCGTCGAATCTTGGAAAACTTGAAGATGTCAGGGCTGAATTTTGATGATCGAGTCTAGTCCACAGTGTTGTGATTCCTCCCAAGTTCAAAGTTCAACTTTTGCTAAGTATGATGTCTGCCCTAAACTGCATTTGAAGTCTTATGTCGGAAGATCAATCCCCACGATGAGAAAGTTGTGGATGCACTATTTTCAAGAGAGTTTGTCCGGAACCAATTGGAATGGTATTATCGACTAGAGAATGACCGTATCCGTACTTGGAGTGACTTGGTGATGCTTTCTGACAGTATGGTACAATCTTGAATTGACACCCACTCGCATGCAACTACAAAGCATGTCTATGGGTCGTGATGAGAAGTTCAAGGGTATGCTCGAAATGGAGAGATCTAGTAGTGAGTTCAACCACCCTTGTCCAATAGGGAGTTGGTTGATATGTTCATAGGAACAACAGCAGGCCCATTCTTCATCATCGATTGGAAACTCTTGATAGATTCATACGTGATGACTGCGTATTGAAGGTGGTATCAAGTGGGAAGATTGAGATAGAGACATCTTCAATGCGAAGAGATCTTTTGGTGGTAAGAAAAGCCAATCTTGTGTATGGTCAGAAAAAGGCCAAGACCGACCGTGCTCATCTGTGGGGACGGTTGTGATCTCGATCCTACATCGCATAACCTCGGTGAGACAGCGTAACGAGCCAGGCGAAGCGGTTACAAAGATCAACATGCCATTGTCATGCCTTGCAACACATGTTGAAAGCGAGTTGATTACTTTGAGGATCCTCCTCGAATGTCAACACCTCCTCTCCGAAATATAATCCTAATGCTAAGTGTGCTTACCATTCCAATAGCCAGGGCACGACAACGACAATTGTTGGGCTCACGAAGAACAAGATTCAAGATATGATTGAAGCTAAGCAGTTGAATTTGATCCTCTGTTGAGACTCGAGATGTGATCAGCGCCTATGCCTAACCATGACAAGGGTTCCAATGTTGTTGGTGGCGATACTTATGTTTTCAACATAGATGACTTGACCATTCCTCACGATGGTTGTTAAGAAGAATTTGTTGCAACCAGGATGCCCGAACTCGTTGGTGCCCATCCGCGCTGATGGTTGTGCTTGGTTGAGAAGCGTGTTGATGGATGATGGATAACCGTGAGATACTATTTACGAAACCACCCGTCGAGTTGTGTGAAGAAATGTCCAAATTGAAGATTGACAATGCAATGGCTTTATCTGTGTGGGATACCTTGGGAAGCCAAGTGGAAAGTATGATTACATGGTGAAGTACTGTTCTGAGCTACAAAATTCCTATTAAAGATGTTAAGGCAACCGGATGGGGTGACGATTTCCCAGAAGATTATGCTGATGTTAACACAATAAGGATTTCCTCTGCTGATTCTGTGCCTAGAGTGGCGCCTCTCATCATTACTTCTCCAAGACCAGTTCCATATTCCTCTGACAAAGCTATCCCTTGGAACTATGGAGCTGATGTTTACTATCATGGCGTCAAGCAAGACCCTCTGACCATTAAAGATCTTACAGTTGAAGCTACCATTCGACATCGACAACATCACGGATCAAGTAAGGTGACCCGAGCGGGAGGGTTTCTCTCCAATCTCTCCTCCAAAAACGGACTCGCATTCCGGCTATTCAATCAATTCCCCAGCTAGAGGAAAGAACCGTGACTCATCACCTTTCGACAAGTACCAAAGGAAATTCTTGAAGACACCTCAAACAAGAAATGGAGAAATTAGAAGATTATCAAGAAGAGTGACTACAATATTGTGGAACAGTTGGGACAAACTCCTTCCAAAATCTCCATGCATGCTCTGCTCTTGTGCTCCGAGGCTCATGCTAATGCCTTGGTGAAGTTTCTGAAGAATGCTCACGTACCGCAAGACACTACCACTGACCAGTTTGAAGTTTGTATTGCTAGCCTGGCTGCCAACAACGGCCTAGGCTTCTCTGACGCTGATATGACTCCTGCCGGAAAGAAACACAACAAAGCCTTGCACATCTCTGTTGAATGCAAGGGCACTACACTATCTCATGTTTTGGTGGATACCGGTTCTGCTCTGAATATCTTACCGAAGACTGCTTTTGATCGACTTGATGTCGAAGGGTTGGTTCTGAGACCCAGTGACATTATCGTGAGAGCTTTTGATGGTTCTAAGCGAACAGTACTTGGAGAGCTCACTCTGCCTGTCAAAGTCGGTTCCCAGACTTTTGACTCCACATTCTTTGTCATGGACATTCGTCCGACTTACTCTTGCCTACTTGGACGCCCTTGGATACATGGGGCAGGCGCTGTTACCTCTACCTTACATCAGAAGTTGAAGTACCCAGTGAAGGGGAAGGTTGTCACAGTATGTGGTGAAGAAGAGTATATGGTCAGTCATCTACAATCATTCCGATACCTTGAGGTGGAGGGTGAATTCTTTGAGACTCCCTGTCAAGCTTTTGAAACAATGCCCAGAGTCACGCCTGTTGACTCTCCTGTCACTCCTGTAGTCGCTAAAACTCCGCCTAGGATGGCCTCACTGAAAGATGCTCAAGCTGCAGTTGAAGAAGGTAGCTCTATTTGGGGTCGACTCACGATCTTCCTTTCAAATCGACAAAGGTGGTTTAGGCTTCACCATCAAAGGTCAGGAAGATGATACGTGAGCGTGCCGACCAACTTCCTTTCCGCATCGCCAAAGTGGAATCCATGCTATAGAAGGCGGCGACAACGACTTGACATCGACAAGTGGATCTTCCAACTCGGACAAGGGCTCGACAATTGGAAGACTAAAGGCGTCATACCAATCTCCTTTAGCGGGGAGTAATTGCTCTTGTTTTGTTTTGCTTTTCGTATTTCTTTATGTTTTGAACAATAAACTTTGAAAGCCTAGTGCCTTGCAGGGGCATCATGGCTCGTTTGCGAGGTTATTATCATTGTTTGTGCGTTTTCATTCAATAAATTCGTTGGACTTTTGCATTCAATTGTTTGTTTTCTTTCTTTACTTTATCACCCTTCAAAAGCTATGTGTTTCTTACACACACCCGTGATACAACTGCAAAATCACTCCGAATCTAGTTAATAACAGCTATGCTATTGCTAAATATGACTTGATAATCCGATCTACCAACCCGAAGGCGAGTGAGGAAGATTGTGAAGTGCCGGAGAACTTGTCGGGCTACTGCAAGAAGAGCGAGTTATATAGCCACCACGAAGAGCAAGTTGAGGTTGTGAATTTGGAGTCTTGATGAAGGCAGAAAAGAGATCAAGATAGGAGCGGGTCTTGAGAGCAGTGTTAAAGAAAGGTTGGTTCGGATGCTACGAGACTATATTGAGGTTTTGCTTGGTCATACGAAGACATGCGGGGTTGGACATTGATATTGTGGTACACGATTGCCAACAAAGAAGGTTTTCTCGGTGAAATAGAAGATTAAATCGCATGCGTCTGAGATGTTAGAAAATCAAAGCGAGGTTATGAACAGTTCAACGCGGTTTTCTAGCTGTTACTTCTTATCCATGATGGGTTGCAAATGTGGTGCTGTACCTAAGAAGGATGGCAAAATGCGAATGTGTGTGGATTACGAGATCTGAACAAAGCAAGTCCGAAAGATGATTTTCCACTTCCCATATTGATGTTACGGTTGACAACACCGCTCGGCATAAGGTCTTCTCCTTCATGGATGGTTTCTCGGTTACAATCGGATCAAAATGGCTCCGAAGACATGGAGAGACTACTTTTGTTACATAGTGGGGCACTTTCTGCTACAAGGTTATGCCGTTTGGGTGAAGAGCGGTGCCACTTATCAGTGCTATGGTGACATTATTTCATGACATGATTCATCACGAGATAAAGGTCTCGTCGGCGACATGATAGCTCGATCCCGGTGAAGAAGAACATCTTGATCATTTCGAGAAATTATTTGAGTTGAAGAAGTCAGATTGAGACTCAATCTAACAAGTGCACCTTTGGAGTCGGATCCGGAAAACTCTTAGGGTTTGTTGTTAGTGGAAAAGGTATTGAAGTTGATCCGCCAAGGTTAAAGCTATTCAAGAGATGCCACCCCACCGAGAAGGAAGTCGGAGGTATCTTGGGCGATTGAATTACATTGCAGATTCATTGCACACTAAGCTGCTACTTGTGAGCCAATCTTTAAGTTACTTAAGAAAGATCAAGTAGTGGAATGGAGCAGCGATTGCGGATCGCTTTTGACAAAATCAAGGGTACCTTGAGAATCATCCACGATCCGCCTTGAAGGAAGACCTCTTATCATGTACTTGGCGGTGCTAGAGAATTCAATGGGGTGTGTGTTGGGGCAACATGGCGAGCAGTCGAAAAGAGCATGCAATATACTACCTTAGCAAAAGTTTACATTGTGAAACAAGATACTCACATTCGAGAAAACTTGCAACGTTTTAACTTGGGCTGCTTTCATGACTAAGACGTATATGTTGACTCACACTACCTTGTTGATTTCTAAGATGGATCAATAAAATACATATTTGAGAAACCAGCTCTCTCGGGAAGAATAGCAAGATGGCAAATGATCTTGACCGAATCGACATCGGTACACTTCTCGAAAAGCAATCAAAGGAAGTGTAGTAGCCGATCATTTGGCTCATCAAGCCGTAGATGACTATCGATCTATGCGATTCAATTTCAGATGAAGATGTTTTACTAATTCAGATTGTGAAGAACCGGGCCCGAGCGAAGGACCCAAACAAGGATCGATGGACTATGGTCTTTGATGGAGCCTCAAGCGCTTGCAATGGCATTGGCGCCATTATCACATCCCTACAGAGGGACACACGCCTTTCACCGCCAGATTATGTTTCAGTTGCACTAACAACATGGCCGAATATGAAGTGTGCATCATGGGTATCAAAGCTGCTATTGACTTAAGAATCAAGTTCTTACAAGTGTATGGAGACTCAACTTTGGTGATCAGTCAGATTAAGGGCGAGTGGGATACGAAACATCCGAATCTCATTCCCTATCGAGAGCATGTTTTGAGTTTGATTCCCTACTTCGAAGAGATTACTTTTGATCACATTCCACGAGAAGAGAATCAGTTAGCATACGCATTGGCTACTATGTCGTCTATGTTCAAGGTTAGATGGGACAACGAGGCTCCCCGGATCATCATTGAGAAGTTCGACGAACCAACGTATTGTTATGAGCTTGACACAGAAGAGAAACCTTGGTACTATGACGTGAAGAGGTATCTTGAGACTCAGGAATATCCAGCAGGGGCATCATCAATGATAAAGTTCATGAGAAGATTTGCATCAAATTTTTCCTCGACAGCGGCATCTTATACAAAGCGCAACCACGATCGTGCTTACTCCGTGTGGACGAGAAAAGCGACAATACGTATCATGGAAGAGTTACGAAGGCGCATTTGGTACCCATTCGATTGGACATACCATGGCTAAGAAGATTTTGAGAACAGTTACTATTGGTCCACCATGGAGGCGATTGTCACCGCTATGCTCGATCTTGTCACAAGTGCGGTTGGGCCGACAAAGTACACGTACCTCATTACCTCTGAATGTTTTAACTTCTCCTTGGCCTTTTGCAATGTGGGGCATTAACATGATTGGAGAAATCAAGCTCACAGCTTCCAACGGACATCGTTTCATACTTGTGGCAATCGATTACTTTACCAAGTGGGTAGAAGCAGCCTCGTTCGCATATGTTACCAAGAATGTTGTGGCTCGATTCATCAAGCATAATCTTATCTGTCGGTATGGCACTCCTGAAAGGATTATCACAGATAACGGTTCTAATCTCAACAACAAGATGATCACTGAACTCTGCAGTTCAAGATCAAGCATCACAACTCTTCTCCTTATCGGCCTAAGATGAATGGCGCGATGGAAGCCGCCAACAAGAACATTAAGAAGATTATCTGAAATAGCGGTGACTTACAAAGATTGGCATGAGATGTTACCATTTGCTCTTCATGGTTATCGCTTTTCTGCGCGAACATCAGAGGGGCAACCCCTTCTCTCTTGTATATGGTATGGGCAGTCCTACCCATCGAGGTTCGAGATACCCTCGACGAGTCCTCGAAGGCGAGTTAAGCGAAGACGATTGGGTCCAGACTCGCCTCGATCAGATTAACTTGATTGATGAGAAACGACTCGCATCCATTTTCCATGGATAGATTTATCAGAAACGAATGATCAGAGCATTTAACAAGAAGGTCAAGCACCGAGTCTACCAAGTTGGTGATCTAGTAGTCAAGCGCATCATTCTTCCACAAGGTGATCCCAGGGGCAAATGGACTCCCACCTACGAGGGACCGTTTGTAGTCAAGACAGTAATTTCCGGCGGAGCTATGATACTCAGCACCATGGATGGTGAAGACTTCCCACACACTGTGAACGTAGACATAGTCAAAAAATACTATGCATATATGTCTGGTGAAGCCGACTTTTAGGTCTTTGTATACGCAAATATGCGGATAGCAAAAGTCGCCACCGACCTTTCTTTTATCAATTAAGGAAAGTAAAAGTACGAAAAAAGACCTTCGTTAGATTAAGAGTAAGGGAAAGGTTATGAAAAGGGATTAGCACCCCTTTCATCCGTAGTTATCTACGGGCTCTTAGTTGCTCTTAGATCACTTTAAAATTGTGCTTTTTGTGTTTTTGACAAAAATGTTTTGAAAAGGCATTTCGCTTTGACTTTGTAATGATTCATGTAGGAATGTATACAAAGTGTTCGGAAATGTTTTTTTTTTTTTAAAAGAGTTTGAACTTTGACAAAAGTATGTGGTGTGAAAAGCATTTTGATAGAGCAAGCAACTAAAAGTCTTATTACCTACTCAGAATTGGTCGTTTTCGTGTTATTTTACGTTCCTTTAGAATAGCGCTATCCATACCATTAGTTGGTAGGTAACTCTATTTGTTGGATGTAAGCGGGACATTCGAAGGGACATCGTATGGTTATAGAAAGCAACTTGTAGGAAGTATCCTAGCACATTCGAAGGGACTATCATCATTTTTCGTAGGCGACAATCGAGGGTCAAGATCATGTATTCGTAGGCGACATCGTGGGTCTTATGATCTTTGTATCGAAGGGACTATGATGATTTGTTTTGAAGGCAACAGTGCTAGAATACCTCTACGTTCGAGGGACATGACCATTTGAATTCGTATAGGCAACGAGAGAGAATTACCCTAAGGGGTGCGTGTGTGAAAAGAGTGTGTTGATTTCAGAATCATGTTATCTTGAAAATTAGAGTGAGCTATGTTCAATTTTATCTTGCCATACACGCCTAATTACTAGCAGTTTATAGGGTGGGGAAATTAAAATGCGGGAATATAAAGTGCAGAAAGATAAATCCTACGCTATTACATGGCTTTGGGGCAGATACATAATTTAAAATGCGGAAAATAAAAGTCCTAATTAAACTATTACATCCCATAAGCAATTACATAATTGGAAAAAAGAAAACGATAAAAAAGCAATTGTCCGAAACGGGATAACCTGTGAAAAGATAAGAAATCGGGAAATTCAAAGAAATCGAACAAGAGAAAAATGTTAGCAAAAATGATAATTTTTAAATGAGAAAAATATTTCATGCTGGAAATAACATTAATATGCTAAAATATTTTTTTTGGGATTTTTTGGAGTTAATTTAATAATTAAAAATCAATTAAAGGTGATTTAAATGATAAATTAACAATTAAATTAAATATGCATGCAAAAATAATATTTTTAATTTTATAAATTAAATAAACATTTTCTGGAAAGAATGCAAAATGAAAAAATATTTTTTGGTATTTTTTAATGCATGATAAAAAATTATGAAAATAAATTAAAATGAATGAAAATATTAAATAAAAAGAAAATATGAAAAAATAAGAAAAACATGAAGTTTGTAAAAAAGAAAGACAAGACCGGTCCTGATGAGGCTCGAACCCATGACCATGGAGGGCATCTCAACAGCTAGCGCCTTAACCACTGGGACACTTGACACTTGGTGTTTTAAAAAACAAAATCAATTGAATATAAAGGATGACGCGTCATGGTTATATCTTAAACACAGTCAGCCTTGTGGGGTCCAGGTGTAATGAGTGAGCGAATCAGAGCGAGCCAAACTGCCACGCAAGCGGTCCAACCTTCAACGCCGGAGTCCCACGCCGGAGCTAGGGCTCCGGTCATCTTCTCCGGTAGCTTGTCAACCTAAAAATCCTGCAAAACGCATCATTTAAAGCAAAACAAGTGCCCAGATCGACTAATTCGACCCCTGCGAGCACGATGGTGTGGTCCTTTCGTTCTGAAACGGCCTGGATTTGGAGTTTCGAATCCTAGAGTTCTTTGAACCCTAATAATGGCAGTATGAGTTTTACACGTGAAACCTCACATGTAACCCATCAATCATGCTCTAATGAGTTCCCTGAGTGTATACAATCAATCAAAAACAATTAGTAATGCATGAAACATGAAAATCGAAATTAAGAAAGTTTCAAACCGGTGAGAGTGTTCGTGTTAAAAGGTGGCTAGAGGATGCGACGTGAATTTGGATTCTCTGGCTCGAAACGATTTACTCTTTTGATTTGTTTATAAAGATGCCGCGAGCATCAAGCTTTATTATTTTCAACACAAGAAAGATGATTTAATGATTATGAAAAAGGGGAAAGCTGAAATACCCTCAATTGATATTGATATGCGTAATGACTAGCGCAAACTAGACACAACGCATTGGGGAGATCTGAGTAAGGGATTGTTATATAAAGGGAATAGATGGAGCACCCTAAATATATATAGTTATCTATAGCTTTATATATGAATATGTTTGATATGTTTGTGTGTTTTAATTGCTATTTCTATGATTGGGAAAGTTTCTCCTTTGGGATTTTAAGAAAGATAGATTATGTGGGATTCTAGTGTTTGTTATTATTGTGCTAAAGATCTGTGGATCTTACGCATACATATCCTTAGTGGGAATCGAGCATTTGTAGCTCGGATCTACAAGGATCTATGGTTTGTTTGGTGCGAGGAGAAAGAAATTTGCTCGGCATGGATGAGACCTTGTGCCTCACGTATTCTCAAAGGATGTTGAGAAATTGAGCAATCGTAGTTCCCACTTATGCTAGTGGAAAGCAGCGGGATGTTAGTAAGAGACAGACAAATGTCATCTTAATGAAAAATGTATCTAATCTATTTCATCACATACATTTTTGAAAAGTTTGATTGAAATGAAATCTTTCATCGTAAGTATTAGGTGTTTTGCTCGAGTGTACAAGCGTTACCACTTACATGTTTAAGAAAGATGTTTTGAAAAAGATGTTTGAATCTTTTAACTGTAAGTATTGGGTGTTTTGCTTGAGTGTACAAGCGTTACCACTTACAATTAAGAGATGTTTTTGTTTGAAAAGAGTTTAAAAGAGTTTGAAAAGTTTTTAGCGTATGTGATATGATAGATGAGATACTTCTTCCATAGAGATGATAGATGTCTAAATCTAGGAGAAATTGATTGGATTAAGGGTGCTTTTAAAGCCCATGGGTCCTTGTATTGTTAGCCCAAGAGGAGGCATTCGAGGGTCATCGAGGTCCTTGTATGAAGCTCAAGATGAAGCCATAGGGTATGGCTGGCTTTGTGTTAAAGGGATTTCACGAAACCATCCTTTTGGAATTAAGAGCAATTTCACCGGAAATTTTACTCTGGGGATTTTGAAAGTGATTTCACCGAAACCATCCTTCGAGGGTTCTATCTTAGCGGGTGATTCTTTGTTTGGAAGCCCAATAAGAGGCATTAAGAGATTTCTGTCTCTTTCATTGTATGATGCCCAGAAGGCTAAACTCAATGAGGAGTTCTTTTGAGCGATGCCCAGAGGAGGTGACTCAGCAGTGTTATCTTATATGAAGCCTAAGCGGAGGCTAAACTCAGATGAATGAGTTTTCTTATATGAAGCCTAAGAGGAGGCTGAACTCTTGTGGGAGAGTTATCTTGTATGAAGCCCAAGCGGAGGCTAAACTCATCTTGGTGATAAATTATCTTGTATAAAGCCAGCGGAGGCTACAGCTGTGGGAACCTATTGGTTAGACTAATTGTTATGTTATAACTAGACAGTTGTATAAACAAGTGTGTGTGTGATATGTATTCACGGGGAGTTTATGAAGGAAATATAAACAATGCATGATGTTTATTTACGAAGTTTATGAAATATAAACAAGTGTACGTAAACGAGCGTTTAAAGCAGTAACTTGATTATTTACAAGTTTGAACTATGTACAAGGAAGTAAATATGTACACGAACGAGTATTTATGTACAGACAAAGATGGATGTACATAGGAGGGTTGGGACTTACACCATAAGGGAGGCCCATTGGTTTAAAAGCAGTTTCACAGGGAATAATGCTCCTTTCAATACGAATGGTATTCAGTGTAAAATGTACAGACAAAACAAAAACGAACGATCGAAGTTTATCTGTAAAAAGTATCTGTATTATGCACAGATGAAAGTTTGTATGAAAAGAATTTGATATGTACAAGGAAGAGGTATGTACATAAAGAATGTTGGTTTGTGTATACACAAGTGAAGTAAAAAAAAACAAACGATCGAAGTTTGTCTGTACTTGAGTATAAAAAATATCTATGCTATGTACAGATGAAAATTTTGTATGTATTTGGAAATGATTTGATATGTACAAAGAAATATTGTGTACACAAAAGAATGTTATGGGACTTACACCGTGAGGGAGGCCCATTGGTTTAAAAGAAGTTTCATCAGTAATAATTCTTCTCCTTTCAATACCAATGGTATCGGTGTATAAACAAACGAATGAAAAATGATTTTGAAAATGTTTTGAAATGTGAGGTTCATTTATGAAAATTTTTGAAAAGAATCGGAAGTCGAAAACTTGAAAATTTCATTTTTAAAAGGAGGTTTGAAAAAGTGCTCAGAACGTCGTTTTCGGCTCGATTAAAATATAATCAGATGAAAGTTTTTTCTGAAAATTTGAAAAAAAGAATGGTCTTGAGAGGGATTGAACCCATGACCATTGAGTAGCACACGTGGCAGAAAACCTTAAGGGCGAGCTAGCTACCACAGGGACAAACGCGTGTTGGTGTTAGTGGATCAGAAACACGTGTAAACATGATATTGGAAAATTTTAAAATTTAAACTCAAGAACACGCGCGAAGCTTGTTCTTCGTTTTTTGATTTTCAGTTTCAAGAATCTATGCTAAAATCTTCATTTCTCAATGAAATTCAATGAAATAAAAATCAAAATTCCTCGGTTTTGAACAACGAACATGATGGCAGATGTTAATTGTATTTATTTTTTACCTAACATGCTTGAATTTCTGGGAATCGTGATGAACCCTAAAACCGAGTTTTTCAAATTAAATGATGTGTAGTTAATGATTCTTCAGTTTTCTTGAGGGTTTATGATCGTGTTAGGTGCAGAAAGAGATCGGCCAAGAGCTTTTTCATTTAAGTTCAAAGAATATGGATATCACAGTTCATGTTCATACCTGTTTAAGTGGAGATCGAATTCAGTGCAAGAGTGTTTCCAGAACTTGTTTGTGGATTGCTACAGCACCATCGACATGTATGGAAGCTAAATGAATGATCTGCTTGCCTTGAGCTTGCCTGGATTATGCTACACAAGTTCACCTGCACAGTTCACAAATAGAAACTCGATTTTGATGTAAAACCTGTTACAATTGCTTGCCAATGATCTGGATCATGTACATGAGGTACATGGAAGGTGTTAGGATGATTACAACACAAATTAATCCAGCCTAGCTTCAAATTCGAATCATAAGGCAATTTAGCAAATTTAGAAAAATGAAAATGCAATTCTGATTTTTCTTGTTTTCAATTTGATTTTAAGTTGTAAACAAGTTTGATAATGATTATGGAATGTGTTTGACACCAAAGATCATCATGGTTTTAAATGAATTTCAAAATTGCAAGTTTGCTCACTTTAGCACTATGTTGCTTGATTTTGAAGAAAGAAGTGAGAAAGCATAACTTTGCAATGCTTTGGTGTGGTTTTGAACTTGAAATTGTGATCCATTTATAGGCCAATGTCTCTGAAATTGTTAGGCAAGAGTACAAGCTTTTGGTAAATCAAAGTTAACTTAAGGGGTAAGAAAGGTATTTTGTAAAGAAAAAAGGAAGTTTCCTTTTTTACCATGTGTTATTCTTTCCAACTTGATCCAATCCCTCAATTATTACTTCTCACTGATTTTTATCAGTTCTTATCCTAATTTGGCTAGGTGGCAAGTGTTCTAGATGAGAAAATCACAAAATGACCTATAACTTGATGTTTTGGATTTTGAAAATCAAGTTCATGGAGCCTTATGTTTCAATTTCAAAAGTATAGCTAGACTCCATGGATTTGTGAGTTCTTGGACATTTTGGAAAGCTTGTTTCACAAGCTACAACTTTCATGTTTTGAGTTTTTTCCAATTCAAAATGGAATTAGGTGAAAAAATGGCATGAAGTTTGAAAAAAATAAGAAATTTCAACACTTAGAAAATTTTCTAAGTATGAAAACTTTTGACTTTTTGTTGACTTTTTCAAATTCTTTGATTTTTTATGATCATGATGGATCATTTGAAGTATTTTGATGATTGAAAAAGTTTTGTTTTGAAAATTTTGACCAAAAGTCAAAGTTTGACTTTTCAGTGCAGATGAAATTTCATCAGATGTTTCTGAAATTGACTGATGAAGTCTGTGAACTTCTATGATGTTTTGAATCTAAGAAATTAGGTCAAGATGTTGTATCTAAGATATAATGACCAATCTCTATCCAAAAAAGTCATTTCTTTCTCAAAAAGTCAGAGAATACTCATGTCCGATCAAAACCCTAATTGGTCGATCCTTGATTGATCTGTGAGAAAAAATGGATATCTGAAGATTGAAGGCTGATGATTTGATCAAGATAGATCAAATGAGGTGAGAAAAACTCAAACCCTAATTGGTTGCCTCTTAAATCAGATGAAAACAGTGAAACCCTAATTTTACACAAAAAGGCTATATTAATCTTTATACAGGCTTAGTTGTGCAATGATGCAAATGTAAGGTGGTATATTAGGTCAAAATTTGGGGTATGATGATGCCCCTATTTAAGTTTCTTTAACTTTGAGATGAAGATGAATATCTTCGTTTTGATAGGTGTAAAGAGACTTAAATATCGAAATCATAAATTTGGACCTAAGATACCAAAATGCAAATGATGCAAAATGATTGAAAAAAAAGTTTCACCCAGAGAAATATCAAAGAAATGACATGAGGGGAAAATTTTTGTGGATACGTCCCTGCTGGGGAAAGAATGATTCACAAAATATGTGAATATCTGTTTTCACTTTGGGAAACAAAGAGGTTACCTTCTGTCAGCCTTGTGACAATGTTTAAGGTAAGTGGAAATGATATTACCAATTATCAGCTTTGTGATAGTTCATGGTAATGAATTCTGAAGATGTTACCAATTATCAGCGAAGTGATAACTATAACAAGGTAAATCTTGAGAAAAAATTTGCTATGTATTCAGCTTTGTGAATAACGGACAAATGAAAGAAACAGATTTCAAATGGGCTTTAAAGATATTACCAATTATCAGCAAAGTGATAACTATAACAAGGCAAATCTTTAGAAAATTGATGTATATTCAGCTTTGTGAATAACAGACAGTGAAAGAAACAGAACTCAAATGAGTTTTGCCTTTTTGGATACAATCTTGCCGAGGATCTCTCTTTTTGAGAAGATGCGGGCATTTTGATTGGAAGACACAGGTTTTCTTTTAGACAGAAAGACAACCGTTGGGACATTTCCCGTATAGTCAGGATTTTGACTTTGTTGAGAAAACAAACTTTTATGACAATTTTATGAATGAAGAGAAGATAAGCGGCTCGGGCAGTGAGGCTATTGCTTATTGCTTTGTTGATTATAGGCAGTGTTCTATCCGGAATGAGCGGAAAGAAAAAGTCAATCAAGACATTATTCCCAATGAGGAATGATCTCAATTTGGAATGTGGTGGAGAGAAGAAAATGTATTTCTCTGTTTGGGAATACTCCGTTGGGGAAAAAGATGTATTTTTTGTTTGGAGATATTCTCTTTGAGACGAGACTTGTACATGAGTAAGCTTGATTTACACCAGTGATATGAAAGCAAACATTTCAAGGAATGCAAAAATGCACGAATGATGCTACTATGTATGAATGTCATGAATGTTATATGCATGCTAACAATACTTGACAAAGACACTAAAGAGATATCTGGGAAAGGGACCACGTCACAGTTCGAACAAATACTCGGTGGAAGTTGCAACAATGGTGCAGATGTTTGACTGGTAAAGAATTTGAGTTGCATGCTTTAAACTTTCTGAGAAAGGCAATTTATTGGCAACGGCGGAGATTCTTTTGGGATAAGAATACCGTCCTTTGATGATTCTTGAGAAAAGCTGCTGTGATTGCTTTTTATCCTTCGGAGATTGAAACACTCACGGAGAAAACCGTTGAAGTTCTTTCTGTGTCCATAATTCAAAGGAACATTTCTGCTTTTATTTCAAAATTTTGAAGTAAAAATTCATTTAAAACATTTTAGTTTCAAAAAGTGATTTTCACAATAAAAAGCGTTATTTTGCAAAACAGAATAAAGTAGGAATTGCAAACAAAAAGTACAAGGCTCAAATTTTTATTGAATAGAATGGTAATCACCAAATGCGTGATTCCATGAGCAATTTACAAAGTTGGAAATGATAATTTATTGGGAAAAGGCTACATCGAAAGCAAATAACCGCTATTATCCTAACAACTTTGAATTCCAAGCGTGCTTGTCGCTTGAAGAGTTGATTGAAGATCCGTTGATGGAAAATTCTTTAGAGTGGCCAATGCGATTGTGCGATTACTTTGTCATTTTGTGTATCCTTGTTTTGCCTAGATTGCCCTTTTAGGTTTCCAATCTATCGGGATATTTTACATTTATTGTCTCTAATTTTACTGGATTGCCTTTTGGTTTTCAATCCACCGAGACGCTCTTTTTGCCTAAGCCGCCCTTTTCGGGTTTCGACTTAGAAATGTTCTTTTTTATTTTTAGACAAAGTATTTCTTATTTGCATCGGCATTCACAGGATGTGGGAGTTCATCACCGTCCATGGTTGTGAGAGTCATAGCACCGCCAGAAAAGCTTCTTTTGACGATGTATGGGCCTTCGTAATTAGGAGTCCATTTTCCCCTAGAATCTGGTTGAAAAGACATAATCTTTTTAAGCACGAGGTCGCCTTCTCGGAATTCACGAGGTCAGACCTTCTTGTCGAAAGCTTTCTTCATTCTTCTTTGATAGAGTTGTCCATGACACAGAGCGGTTAGGCGCTTTTCTTCAATTAAGTTCAGTTGGTCGTATCTGCTTTGACACCATTCGGCCTCAGATAGCTTAGTTTCCATAAGGACTCTCATTGATGGGATCTCAACTTCTACGGGGAGCACTGCTTCCATGCCGTATACTAAAGAAAAAGGAGTTGCCCCTGTTGAAGTGCGTACTGAAGTACGATACCCATGCAGAGCAAATGACCTCATTTCGTGCCAGTCTTTGTAAGTGATGACCATCTTCTGGACGATCTTTTTGATTTTATCAGCCATTTCAGGGTGAACTCTCCTTAGTTTTTGTTTAACTGGCGGGCACTACGGTTTTAGCGGTGATGCTCCACGATCTTTGGTATCTAACCACGGCATGTCTGGTAGGACCAAGCGAACACATCAACATATTCTTTGAGAAGATTTATCAATTTGCTTTTGACACTGCTGTTGAGTGAAGCTCCGATATTTACTTCTTTTCTATCTTCCTCAGAACCCAAATTGATTGCTTCTAGAGGTTCTTTATGAGGCTGAATGATCCTTTCCTCGTGCTTTAGCAGTCTAGAAATTTCATCTGGGATCTCTTCTTCAACTTCTTCCTCGGCGACTTTACAGGGGATTTCAAAGTTGGGAAAGAGCATAGAGTTATTGCTTTCAATGGATTTGTCCATCTGTTAATCTGCATATTTGATTTATGTTTGATTAATTAACTCTTTGTCATCATTTTTTTTTTGAGAAAAAGTCAACGTGAAAGTGTATGCAGATTAATAATTTTTTTTTTTGAAGATTTTTTATTTATGTGTTTTTTAGGATTATCATTTCCAAGAAAGGGTAAAATGAAAATAAACACACAGTGTAGAAACAAAACAACGCGTTTTATTTATAATTCACACTATGAAGCAGGCCTAAAACACAAACTCATTCGCCTTGGGCAAGGCAGAGAAATTATTTAAAGCTAAAACCCTATAAAACATCTCTACACTTTGGGAAGTGAGAGTTCAAAACAAAAGCAAAGATAAACTACTTAGAGCTATGAACATTAGTCCGAACTTCAACGGGTTTCCAGTAGTGACGAACTCCTTGGAAGTCAAGGTACTTTGGTAATTTTCCGCTTGGTTTAACCCTTGAGTAGACTTTGGTCGCTGTTTGAGAAGGTTTTGAAGACTCTGGACGATGGCTCTTGCCCTTTGTGCTGCTGAAGCAATCTTCTTGATTAACAGATCGGGAAGTATGAGATGTAGCATATGTGCTTCCGGTTGATCTTTGTGTTGAATTTTGGGGATGTATCCTCCAATCTTCTGAGTGAAGAGACTTGTTGTCGGCGACACTTTCCAAATCGTATCCCGAATCGTGCTCTTGATCTTCTGTGATCATGTTGATGTAGTGGTAACCAGGATCTGGTTTAGTGAATTCCACAGGCGTGTCGAAGCAGAGATCTTCATTGGGGATCTCGATTGGTGATTAGGCGAGAAGGCAGTATACCTCTTACATTTGACTAGGATAATCAAAGAATCACCCCATCACATGGGTTGGATATCATCGATTCGATTTTCGAGCTTTACAGCGCGATGTATTTCACCATGTAGTCGAATTTACCACTTGGTTCTCCCAAGGTATCCCAAACTTCATGAGACGGTGGATTTTCATGCCTTTGTAGGGACATGTCTTTGAATTGATTAGTTGGCGCATATGACTCCTCTTGAGACACATACTCAGGGCTGTTTAAATAAATGCTCCATTCTTCAGATTCAGACGGATCGTCTTCATCCTCTTTGATGGTTACAACGCTAACCTCTTGGAGAACAGGATTTAGGAAACCCCCACTGTGAAATACTTCCTTGATCAGGGGAAGTGCTTCATCCTTTTGCTTGTCTTTGGAGAATACGGGTGTGAACCCGAGTCCGGCTTTTCTTTTGTTCTTGACAAGTTTGATAACTTGTCCCCATCCTTTAGTATTGCCATCTTTCACCATTTGTGCGACTTCTTTATACGAAGAGATAGATGATCTGTTTTGTTGGTAGATTCATCTTCGGATTTTATGGGAGATCGTCCTTCAATGTCATTTTGTGATGAAAGCGGATAGATGACTTACAAGTAAAGCTTGTTCTGCTGATGGTCACCAACTTTCCATTCTTGTGAATTTTAATTTCGATGGAGTAGAAATTCTGCTCTGCCTCGTGGATCAAGGTCTTCCTAGTAGACAGCTAGCGGTGATACGTCCATGACTTGGAAAGTAATTTGAAAGGTATGCGGGCCGATTGTCATTGGGAGATCAACTTCCCCAATAACTGACTTCCTTGACCCATCGAAAGCTCTTACTATTATATCATTGAACTTCATTGGCGTCCCTTTGTAAGCCAAGCGGCGAGTGTCGTCTTGACATTACGTTCAAAGATGAACCTGTATCTACCAATACATTGGACAGGGAATCTGATTGGCAGATCATTGAGATGTGGAGGGCCAAGTTGTGATCTTTCCCTTCTTCCGGAAGTTCCTCGTCACTGAAGCTTAGATTATTGCAAGTTGTTATGTTGGAGACGATCCCTCCAAATTGGTCTGTAGTCACATCGTGATCCACATAAGCACTGATGCAGTACTCTCATCAAAGCTTCTCGGTGAGCTTGAGTTGAGGAGTAGAGCGATGAAATCTTGGAAGAGTGCATCGGTGATCCACGACTCGGTATTCGCTCTTTTTGATTAACTTCAGTATCTCATCAAAATTTGCATTGACGTTGGCTCTATCAGGAGGACCAACATTTGTGCTTGGGTTAACAACTGGAATCGTTGCGGGATTCTCGGAAGATATGTTAACTGGATTTTGTCGGACAACGAGGCTGCGGTCTTGGTGGCAATGGAGTGTGCACTCGTCCACCGTGTTACTCGTCCAATTTACATTATATTGACATTAGGCGGAAGAGTAGGCATGGGTTTCTCCTTCCATCCTCTATCGAGGTTGCATTGTCTTGGTAAGGAATTTCTTTGGTAGAAGCTGTATGGAGCAGGACCGGTAGGCAAATTACCAAAGGAGACTACGGGGTCTTTGGGCTGATTGCATTCAATCTCCACATGCTTGGGTATGTTGAAACAAGGGATGATGGCGTTTACTTGGGGTTTTCGAGTTGATATACGAGACTAAAAGCTCATGCGGAAAAGGCCCTACTTGTATTTACGTCATGGTCATCTATGTTTACGTAGATACATAGATCACCGATGTCTAACAAATCTTTGGATATCTGCTTTTATGGTGGAACATCCTTGAATATTCTTGGAGCGGATGTGGCAAGCTGCGTAATTGTGTAGCGAAGGTGCTCATTGTCTTGTATGCTTCATGGAGATGCACCAAGTTTCCTCGATCGGGTTTACGTGCATGCGAGATACTGTCTGTATTTCTTAGTATCAAACTCATGAGTGCCTTTGTGTTGGAGGCGGATTGGCTTGCACATTCGGACTTGTATTTACGAAGGAAAGAAGATTAGATTTCACTAATCTACTGTACGCCTTTAATGCTATCAATGCTCAAGGTCATGGCTGGTGCCTTGGTGAAAAGGGCAAGATATATCATTTTGTACCTCCATGGTAATTTTTCGGGAAGGAGGTGGTGACCTTGCATGTCATTCTTTTCTATTAGCGGGGTAAAGTTCGGTGTCGTCATTGGAATTGGGTCGAATGCGTAACCAGGCGTCACGATTTTGATTCTTGACTGCTGAGCACATTGAGGTTGTTGAGTTTGTTGATTTTGTTGAATTTGTTGGAATTGCGGAGCAATTCTGTGTTTAGTTTGTGTTGACGGGTGCTATGGCGGCTACATCGTTGTTGAATGACATTCTTACGTGGTTTCCCTCGGGATACCATTCCTATGTCATGCTCTTTTTTCCTTGGAAAACTGGTTCCAACCTTCTTTGTTCCACTAGAAGATCCTGCTTCCTTGGTCAGGCGTCCAGTTCGAACCCCCTCTTCTAATCGCATTCCCATGCTCACCATCTCGGTGAAATCTCCAGGAGCGCTAGCGATCTTTCGCTCATAGTAGAATGAGCCTAGAGTATTCAAGAATACCTTAGTCATCTCCTTCTCTTCCAATGGTGGGTTGACTTGGGCAGCAATTTCCCTCCATCATTTTGCATATTCCTTGATTGTCTCCCTTTCTTTCTGAGACATGGAGTGGAGTTGGTCCCTATCAGGAGCCATATCCAAGTTGAACTTGTATTGCTGGACAAAGGCTTCACCTAAGTCGTTGAATGTTTGGATATTTGTGCTGTCTAAACCCATGTACCACTTGATCGGCCAGGTGAGACTATCTTGGAAGTAATGGATTAACAACTGGTGATCTTCGTTGTATGTAGACATTTTCCTGGCATACATCGTGAGATGACTTTGTGGACAGGAGTTTCCTTTGTACTTTTCAAAATCGTGGACTTTGAATTTCTGGGGTATTCTTCTGCGAGGAACTAAGCAAAGATCACAGGCGTTTTTCCAAACAATTCTTTCCACAATTGTTTTATCTCAATGCATTTTGAGGAGTTGTTCTTGGAGATTTTCCATTGAACCACGTGGTTTGAGTTCTTGCACGGGTATGATGAACTTCTTCGTCTAAGGTAGTGTGTACTACGGTGAGTTCGTCATGATCGGTTGAGAAGCGGCATTGTTATTGTGGAAGAGTTATTCCACGTTGCGGAGTAAATGTAGTTTTGCTGCAAAGTAGGTATTTCAAGCGAGGTTGTTTGAGAAGTCGGTTGGCGAAATCCGATGCCAAAGTTGAAAGGCATGCCTCATGGATAGCCTACGGCATCTTGAAAGGTGAACTCTTGTTGCGACATTTGGCGGAGTAGTAGTATCCTCTGAAGTCATTGCTTGGTTTGGCTCGATCTTGCTTGTTGACTTTCTTTGCGGCAAATGAGTTGACCAAAGATGTGAGTCTCTCCACTTCTTCTTGCAATGTTGTTACCGTGCTACGGAGTTCAACGTTCTCTTGCTCAAATCCTTCCATTACTTTTCTTCTTTTTGATCTTGTATCGTATGTTCGAGTTGGTTGTGGGCGATCGAGAAACTCTAAGGCGCGACGACAGCGATCTTTTCTATCTGTTCAAGCTGTTTAATTTGTCCAATTCAAGCATGAAATTGTTTAAGTATCAGACTCTAGACAATAGACTTAAATGCAAAGTATGATGCATGATTATGATTGTAAAGAAAAGAAATTTCAAAATTTAATGCTAAAAGAGATATTTCTGGCAAATATTTGGATGGAAAAAAAACACACATTTATTGATTAAATGGAAGAAGATTACAACAATATTGTTTTTTGTTGGAGCATTGCTCACACAAATGATAAATTAAATGATAAAATTACAAACTAAATTGAACTAATTAAACGTCTTCGTCGGATGAAGATCCAAAGGCTTGATGCAGCTTCAACTTCAGGATTTCCTTTCCATAGCGAGCTTTTAGTTCAACTTTCTCGGCTTTTAGCTTGCTGATGACTCTCTTCCACTCGTTGGGAGCAGGATCGCGGGTTGTTATTTCCTCAAGCTTTCTTTTCCTTTCTTTGACGTATCTCTGGATTGCGTTATCCTTTTGGCGAATCTTCTCATCTTTCTCCATGAGCCATTCATCTTGGAAATAAAGCGTCTTTTCATGATCTTTGACTTGCTTCTTGAGCTTCTCATTCTCAAGATTAGTCTTAAGGAATATGTTTTCCAAAGCTTCTTTCTCAAACCTTATTTTGGTCAAGGCTTCTTGGTATTCTCCCACAACTTCGACGGGAAAATTTGTTGATTTGGAAGCGATTGAGAACATGGGATCCTCATAAGCGTAAGGCATTCGAAATTCCTTCGCTCTTTTCTTTACCCAAGAAGTGTAGGTTTCCGTGGCTACACAATTCTTTGCTTTCCCTTTTTCTTTCCTTCGGATGTGATGCCAAGATTTGATCATCCTAGCTTTCAATCCTTGGGAATCCTCTCCTTCGTGATAAGTAACTTTCTGATGAAACCAAGAGGTTTACTAGAGTTTACGTATCCGAGTTGACGTCTACGCCAAGAATGGGTTGTAGTTGATTCCTCCTTTTGTACCAATGAGAGATGCGTTGGCAAATTCTCCACGACTCTCAATGATTTCCATCTCATTATGCCAAGGTATACCAATGGATATAAATCGTTTGTAAGAGACATGAGTCTTGAGACCAATGCACTCGTCTTTGTTTTCACGGAAGATAGGAGATTTAGGCAAATGTGAGGTAATCCATTTGAAAAGCAGTACACAACACACGATAGTTCCGTCTCCTTGGCGATTTCTATGATGAATAGAGGCGTCGTGTCACCAAGCGAGTGGGAGCAGGTTTCCAATCGGAAAGATACTTATGGCGTTGATATCAACGAAATTTGGGACGTTGAAATAACACCAATCCATAGAGGAGTAAAGCTAAAATAGCTTCAAAGGCTACCATACTACCCTGAGAATTTAAGAGCCTTCTCCATTAGGAACTTTGAAGTTAGTCCTAAGAGTTTTCCTTTGGTAGTTAGGTTTTGTCTATCTCATTTCTTTAAGTGAGTCATCGTTGCAATGGTGGTGACTTGGGAATGGCTTCAAACCATTGAAAGGCACTTTGTCGATCTTGAGATACCTAGGATATCGCGTACTCTTCCAAAGTAGGCATCAGCGATAATCGGGGAAAGTGAAAGCGATAAAGCGGATCGTAAGCGAGCGAAAGTTTTGAGAAGTCCTTCATCAACATTAGCGTTCGGAAGAGTTAAAAGAGTTCCATAGCGTTTTACGAAATCCGAGGATCTTCTACCAAGGATGCTAACTCTTTCAACTTTCCTACATCAGAATTCTAAAGCTATCTTTTGGTGAATCTTCCTCGACATCCATCACTCTAACCTAAAATATTTTACAAAGAAAAATCTCTAAATTCTTTGGAAATGGGAAGAGAATGAAGTTTTTGAATGAATGAATGCATGCATGAATCGACAAACATGGTTAGTAGTTATACACAGGCAGCGTTGAAGTCACGAGCATGAAGCCAGCGATAAGAATCAACGTGGTTAAGTTCTAAGGGCTTATTCATACGTGAAGCAGGTTCTCACGATATCTGAGCTCAACACTCCTCTTTGAAATATTATCGAATTTGTTGAATACTCGATGGTCCAATAATATTTTTCAAGAAAACTACTTTGATCGTAGTCTCGCATGATAATTACTCTAGGCTTTCACCGAATAATCTACACTACATCCTAAATGGCGGGATGGGTTATGTGTTCTCACCCACTCGACTTCGAGTTCCTTGAAAGCAAAATGTCTTATAAATACTTGCTAAACACAATACCCCAAGATAACCTCCACTAGCGGGAGGTATTAACCGTAAGCATTGAACTTCTCACGTATTAATACCTCCACCTAGATCTTAAAATGTTTCTTAAATCCGGTTAGGATTTCTTTCCATCGAGATGAAATCGCGAAAACACACAATAAAGAAAAAGAGACATATGCATAATATGAGCTTATCCCTTTCTTTTCTTTTTGAAAACAAAAAAAAACTTGGTGCTCTTGAGCAGTCACATTTTTGAAAATCAAAGTTTGTACTCCCAGTAGTCGTCATTTTCTGTTCGCGTTAAAGGTGGCGCTAGAGGATCTGACGTGAATTGATTCTCGGCTCGAAGCGATTTACTCTTTTGATTTGTTTATAAAGATGCGCGAGCATCAAGCTTTATTATTTTCAACACAAGAAAGATGATTTAATGATTATGAAAAGGGAAAATTGAAATACCCTCGATTGATATTGATATGCGTAATAAGCGCAAACTAGACACAACGCATTGGGAGATTCGAGTAAGGGGATTGTTATATAAAGGGAATAGATGGAGCACCCTAAATATATATAGTTATCTATAGCTTTATATATGAATATGTTTGATATGTTTGTGTGTTTTAATTGCTATTTCTATGATTGGGAAAGTTTCTCCTTTGGGATTTTAAGAAAGATAGATTATGTGGGATTCTAGTGTTTGTTATTATTGTGCTCGCAAAGATCATGGATCTTACGCATACATATCCTTAGTGGGAATCGGAGAATTTGTAGCTCGGATCTACAAGGATCTATGGTTTGTTTGGTGCGAGGGAGAAAGAAATTTGCTCGGCAAGGATGAGACCTTGTGCCTCGTATTCTCAAAGGATGTTGAGAAAGTGAGCAATCGTAGTTCCACTTATGCTAGTGGAAAGCAGCGGGATGTTAGAAACGGACAAATGTCATCTTAATGAAAATGTATCTAATCTATTTCATCACATACATTTTGAAAAGTTTGATTGAAATGAAATCTTTCATCGTAAGTATTAGGTGTTTTCTCAGTGTACAAGCGTTACCACTTACATGTTTAAGAAAGATGTTTGAAAAGATGTTTGAATCTTTTAGCTGTAAGTATTGGGTGTTTTGCTTGAGTGTCAGCGTTACCACTTACAATTAAGAGATGTTTTGTTTGAAAAGTTTCAAAAGAGTTTGAAAAGTTTTTAACTTATGTGATATGATAGATGAGATACTTCTTCCATAGAGATGATAGATGTCTAAATCTCGAGGAGAAATTGATTGGATTAAGGGATGCTTTTAAGAAGCCCATGGGTCCTTATTATTAGCCAGGAGGCATTAGGGTCATCGAGGGTCGAGGGTCCTTGTATGAAGCTCAAGAGGAAGCTATAGGGTATGGCTGGCTTTGTGTTAAAAGGGATTTCACCGAGAAACCATCCTTTTGGAATTAAGAGCAATTTCACCGGGAAATTTTACTCTCTGGGGATTTTGAAAGTGATTTCACTGGGAAACCATCCTTTCAGGGTTCTATCTTAGCGCGGGTGATTCTTTGTATTGGAAGCCCAATAGGAGGCTGTTAAGAGATTTCTGTCTCTTTCATTGTATGATGCCCAAGAAGGCTAAACTCAATGAGGAGTTCTTTTGAGCGAAGCCCGAGGAGGCGACTCAGCGGGGGTGTTGTCTTATATGAAGCCTAAGCGGAGGCTAAACTCAGATGAATGAGTTTTCTTATATGAAGCCTAAGAGGCTGAACTCTTGTTAGGAGAATTATCTTGTATGAAGCCCAGCGGAGGCTAAACTCATGTTGGTGATGAATTATCTTGTATAAAGCCCAGCGGAGGCTACAGCTGTGGGAACCTATTGGTTAGACTAATTGTTATGTTATAACTAGGCAGTTGTATAAACAAGTGTGTGTGTGATATGTATTCACAGGAGTTTATGAAGGAAATATAAACAATGCATGATGTTTATTTGAAGTTTATGAAATATAAACAAGTGTACGTAAACGAGCGTTTAAAGCAGCGTAACTTGATTATTTACAAGTTTGAGCGTGTACAAGGAAGTAAATATGTACCGCAGTATTTATATCTGACAAAGATGGATGTACATAGGAGGGTTGGGACTTACACCATAAGGGAGGCCCATTGGTTTAAAAGCAGTTTCACAGGGAATAATGCTCCTTTCAATACCAATGGTATTCAGTGTAAAATGTACAGACAAAACAAAAACGAACGATCGAAGTTTATCTGTAAAAAGTATCTGTATTATGTACAGATGAAAGTTTGTATGAAAAGAATTTGATATGTACAAGGAAAAGTTATATACATAAAGAATTTTGGTTTGTGTATACACAAGTGAAGTAAAAAAAAAACAAACGATCGAAGTTTGTCTGTACTTGAGTATAAAAAATATCTGTGTTATGTACAGATGAAAATTTTGTATGTATTTGGAAATGATTTGATATGTACAAGGAAATATTATGTACACAAAAGAATGTTATGGGACTTACACCGTGAGGGAGGCCCGTTGGTTTAAAGAAGTTTCATCAGTAATAATTCTTCTCCTTTCAATACCAATGGTATCGGTGTATAAACAAACGAATGAAAACAAACGAAAGAAATTTGTTTATGTTTGAATATTGACAATGATGATTTGAGTATGTACAAGTAAAATTAAATATGTACAAAAAGTTGGGACTTACACGTAAGGGAGGCCCATGATCGATTGAGAAATTCGAGAGAAAGCGAATTGGTTTATCGTTTTAATCGGATCGATCATGGTAAAAGATGTAAGTTTGATGAAATGTTTTGAAAAATGATTTTGAAAATGTTTTGAAATGTGAGGTTCATTTATGAAAATTTTTGAAAAGAATCGGAAGTCGAAAACTTGAAAATTTCATTTTTAAAAGGAGGTTTGAAAAAGTGCTCAGAACGTCGTTTTCGGCTCGATTAAAATATAATCAGATGAAAGTTTTTTCTGAAAATTTTTGCACTATCATAAAATAAATATATTTATTGACAAGTGTTCCAAAAATCACCTCAAAATGAGGAGTTTTGATTGGTTAAAAAAAATGTGAAAGTTTTGTAAAAAAACATGAAAATATGGAAAAGTTTGAAAAAAAGAATGGTCTTGAGAGGGATTGAACCCATGACCATTGAGTAGCACACGTGGCAGAAAACCTTAAGGGCGAGCTAGCTACCACTGGGACAAACGCGTGTTGGTGTTAGTGGATCAGAAACACGTGTAAACATGATATTGGAAAATTTAAAAATTTAAACTCAAGAACACGCGCGAAGCTTGTTCTTCGTTTTTTGATTTTCAGTTTCAAGAATCTATGCTAAAATCTTCATTTCTCAATGAAATTCAATGAAATAAAAATCAAAATTCCTCGGTTTTGAACAACGAACATGATGGCAGATGTTAATTGTATTTATTTTTTACCTAACATGCTTGAATTTCTGGGAATCGTGATGAACCCTAAAACCGAGTTTTTCAAATTAAATGATGTGTAGTTAATGATTCTTCAGTTTTCTTGAGGGTTTATGATCGTGTTAGGTGCAGAAAGAGATCGGCCAAGAGCTTTTTCATTTAAGTTCAAAGAATATGGATATCACAGTTCATGTTCATACCTGTTTAAGTGGAGATCGAATTCAGTGCAAGAGTGTTTCCAGAACTTGTTTGTGGATTGCTACAGCACCATCGACATGTATGGAAGCTAAATGAATGATCTGCTTGCCTTGAGCTTGCCTGGATTATGCTACACAAGTTCACCTGCACAGTTCACAAATAGAAACTCGATTTTGATGTAAAACCTGTTACAATTGCTTGCCAATGATCTGGATCATGTACATGAGGTACATGGAAGGTGTTAGGATGATTACAACACAAATTAATCCAGCCTAGCTTCAAATTCGAATCATAAGGCAATTTAGCAAATTTAGAAAAATGAAAATGCAATTCTGATTTTTCTTGTTTTCAATTTGATTTTAAGTTGTAAACAAGTTTGATAATGATTATGGAATGTGTTTGACACCAAAGATCATCATGGTTTTAAATGAATTTCAAAATTGCAAGTTTGCTCACTTTAGCACTATGTTGCTTGATTTTGAAGAAAGAAGTGAGAAAGCATAACTTTGCAATGCTTTGGTGTGGTTTTGAACTTGAAATTGTGATCCATTTATAGGCCAATGTCTCTGAAATTGTTAGGCAAGAGTACAAGCTTTTGGTAAATCAAAGTTAACTTAAGGGGTAAGAAAGGTATTTTGTAAAGAAAAAAGGAAGTTTCCTTTTTTACCATGTGTTATTCTTTCCAACTTGATCCAATCCCTCAATTATTACTTCTCACTGATTTTTATCAGTTCTTATCCTAATTTGGCTAGGTGGCAAGTGTTCTAGATGAGAAAATCACAAAATGACCTATAACTTGATGTTTTGGATTTTGAAAATCAAGTTCATGGAGCCTTATGTTTCAATTTCAAAAGTATAGCTAGACTCCATGGATTTGTGAGTTCTTGGACATTTTGGAAAGCTTGTTTCACAAGCTACAACTTTCATGTTTTGAGTTTTTTCCAATTCAAAATGGAATTAGGTGAAAAAATGGCATGAAGTTTGAAAAAAATAAGAAATTTCAACACTTAGAAAATTTTCTAAGTATGAAAACTTTTGACTTTTTGTTGACTTTTTCAAATTCTTTGATTTTTTATGATCATGATGGATCATTTGAAGTATTTTGATGATTGAAAAAGTTTTGTTTTGAAAATTTTGACCAAAAGTCAAAGTTTGACTTTTCAGTGCAGATGAAATTTCATCAGATGTTTCTGAAATTGACTGATGAAGTCTGTGAACTTCTATGATGTTTTGAATCTAGAAATTAGGTCAAGATGTTGTATCTAAGATATAATGACCAATCTCTATCCAAAAAAGTCATTTCTTTCTCAAAAAGTCAGAGAATACTCATGTCCGATCAAAACCCTAATTGGTCGATCCTTGATTGATCTGTGAGAAAAAATGGATATCTGAAGATTGAAGGCTGATGATTTGATCAAGATAGATCAAATGAGGTGAGAAAAACTCAAACCCTAATTGGTTGCCTCTTAAATCAGATGAAAACCTGATGAAACCCTAATTTTGAGCTGTAAAGGCTATACCCGATTAATGTTGTCTGAACTGTTAGTTGTGCAATGATGCAAATGTAAGGTGGTATATTAGGTCAAAATTTGGGGTATGACAGAGAGCAAGATAGCCTGATCTGGGACGATTTAGCTTTGAGTAAGAGTATGGTTCGACTCCTGGAGACCTCAGGAACAAGATTGGATGATTGGTTTTGGCTGAGAATGGCTGCAAATAAAAATTCGATTTTTGACAATTCTTGAAAAAATTTGGCTAAGTGTGGGTTGGTATAAGGGCTAGGGTTTCATGTGTCTTGTGATACAGCTTGCTGGCTATTTATAGAGTGAATTAGTAGAGGAAAAAGAAGGAAAAAAGATTTGGTTTTGAATGTGCATTGAATAATTTTCAAATAAAATCAAATTTTTGGAGAAAATTTGATTTTCTCTTTAATGTGAGAGCAAGCACGAAATTGGCATGTATCATGGGCTTCCTTGGACCTCAAGTTTGATATAAAATCACTCCTTTTGGAAAAAATATCTTTTTTTCATATTTTATATAATTTAGTTTTGAGTTAAATGGTTTTAAATCCAAAAATAAATTAATAAAATAGAAAATTGCCATGGCCAAGCATCAATGGGTCACAAATAACATCATGAACAAGTTTGGATCATAAGATTATAGGCCCATTTGGAAAATTTTGCATTTTGACCAATATCTCCTTTTGTGCACTTCTTCAAAATTGCCCAACTTGTGAATGGTGTATCTTGCTCAATTTTCCACATCTTTGAGTGTTTTTTGACTTTTTGGAAAGCTCTAAGAGTCCTCTAACCAAAATCTTTGGTTTCATCTCAATTGGAGTTTCCATGCTCAATATATCTTCAAAATAAAATGTTGACTTTTTGTTGACTTTGAAAAGGACCTGTAATGTTTTGATCCATACCTTCCAAATGAAGCATTTTTGAACATTCTTCGAGACATGAAGTTGTGGAGAATTGAATTTCCTTCAAAACAAGAGGTGGTGGAAAAATTTCTGAGAAAGTATGAAGAAGTTATGTTCAGTCAAAGTTTGGTTGACTTTTCATTGAGAAACCCTAATTTAGAAAGTTTGACTTTTGAGCAAATCTTGAGTTTTCTTGATGAATCATGATCAAACCTTGATCAAATGATGAATGTAACTTCAAAATGAGGATGTTGACCAAAAATCATGAAGTTTGATGTATGTTGACCACGATTGACTTTTGTCAATCTGTTGATTTTCGACCATTTGAGCAATTATGCGGAAACTTGACTTGTGAGGCTTGAAACTTGACATGGAGAATCTTTGAAGTATATGAGGAAGCATGAAGACCATTGGATATGTTGGAGGTCCATCTTGATCTGAGAATCACCAAACCCTAGTTTGGGTTGATTGTCTAGGAGAGGGTTTGTCTGATCAATCCTTGAGGAATCCTTGAGTATGGATGTATGAAATATTTTGAGAAGATGGAGGGAAAATTTTGGGGTATGATAGTTGCCCCTGTTCAATCTTCTTGTACTAGAAGGGTTAGATTGGCGTGGGTGCCTTTCGCGACCTGGAGGTAGAAGATGATTGAACACTCGAGTACACCTGAAAATTTGCACTCGTTGTTGGCTGATGATGCGGGAATGGGCTTACAGATGCCATTTGGAGAAGTTGGAGACTTCGCTGGGGAATGAGTCGTACGCTAGACTTGAGATTGTCGATAGGAGAACTAACAGGGATGGGCTTAAGATGCCATCTGGAAAGATCGATACTGAGGAGTGAGCCGTACGCTAGGCTCTGTAAACATTTCTGGAAGTGAAAGGGGGTGGGCTTAAGATGCCATCCGGAGGGAGTCGTACGTTAGACTTTGTGCTTGTCTTTGAAAGGAGTTATCGGTTTTTATTGGTTTTTAACCAAATATGCAGCATTCTGAAAGTGGAGAAATGTTGACAAGTAATCGAAGATGGGCTTAAGATGCCATCAAGGCAAGCGAGGTCGTCGTTAGACTACGTAGTTCTTGCGATAATAAGCGTCGAATACATCTTCGTGTTAATTACTCTGAGGGATAGTAGTTGGAAAAATGTGGATAGCTTCCCTGTTGTGCATCGGGTATTGATCCACTGCCTTTTATCGGAGGATAACTTGTGATCGTTCGGATAGGGTTTCCCGTCTGGCTTCGGGTATTAATCCTGGATCCGTTGTCGGAGGACAACAAGGGTGGTCGTTCGGATAGTTTTCCCGTCTGGATTCGGGTCTTAATCCTGGACTAGTTGTTGGAGGTCAACTAGGGCGGTCTTTCAGATAGTTCTCCCGTCTGGATTCGGGTATTAATCTTGGACCTGTATGCGTCGGAAGTGACTTTCACCTATTTGGGAGAAAACAAGAGAAACTTTGATAGAATATTGTTAGTCTTATGCAAAGTATGATGCATGATGATGTACATGAATGACATATGCATATGACTTTTCATGAATAATGTATGAATGATAGATGTTGTGGTATTTCAAAACATATCCATCTTGAGGAAGATGCGGATGTTTTGCTTGAGGTTTTGACTTCGCTTGGGGACGGAGCCACGAGGAAAGATAATCTTGATTCCTCGGTGCACTATCGACCAAGTCTTGAGGGGTAGAGATACTATCGAGGATCTTGTGTATAGACCCTGCCGGGGAGAAGTCCAGGGGGTATCTTGCCGGGGATTTTGTGTACATCCTGCTGGAGAGTATTTGGTAGTTGCCGGGAGACCGGGTTAGAAGAATCTGGAGCCCGTTGTAATCTCTGACTGAGGCATAATAGATGTAGGTTTCCTCCGGTGCACTATCTGACCAAGTTTCAAGTCTGGACACTGCTGCTGGGGAAAAGGGAAATTGTTGAGAGATATCTTGTTCGGGATAAATACCTCGGCTGGGGGATGAAATGTTATTGCTCGAAGACGGGTGTAATCCAATTAAGTTGAGCGGAATCACTGCTCGGGGGTTCTCCTCTACTTTGCTGGGGAAGGTTTTGTGGTGAGTGGCACCTCTGTGGGGATTATGCTCCGTGGGGAAATGCATTGGTGACTTTCGTCGTCATCTCAATTCCTGGAGCCTGTAGTAATTACTTTTGCATGTTCACTTTTCGCATGTTTGTGAATATATTTTATTGTTAGATGCATATAATCATTCAAAGCAAGCGTTGGACTTTATGCAAGCAACAACAAAAATTGTAAAGAAAGAAACTTGTGTTTATTTGAAAGCGGCATATGGCCAAGTAGTGCATATACAAGAAAAGTAAAAGCTATGCGAAACAATCTCGTTAAGTTCCAACTATGCTAGTACTCATATATTTCAACTATCTCGTCTCCTTCTTTGTCGTTAAAGTGAGTGAATCGATTTTCGCCATTTGAATCTTGAATCTTGATGATCGTTTGTGGGTAGGTGATGCGGACGAGACATAGGCGTCGCTTAAATCCTAACTTTTGCCTAGACCGCCCTTCGGGTTTCGATCTCGGGATACCCTTTTTGCCCAACCGCCTTTTAGGGTTTCGACTTGGGTGTACATGTTTGTATATATCCTTAACTTTTGCGAACCCTTTTGGTTCATGGGATGCCCTATTTTGCCTAGGCGATCGACCTAGCGGGTCTCTTTTATCGTAGTATTTTTGACTATACGTGTTCACGGGGTGTGGGAAGTATTCACCATCCATGGTGCTAAGTATCATAGCTCCTCAGGAAAATCTTCTTGACTACAAGCGGTCCCTCATGGGTGGGAGTCCATTTTCCCCAGGATCACCTTGTGGAAGAATGATCGCTTGACTACTAGATCACCGACTTGGTAGACTCGGTGCTTGACTTTCTTATTAAATGCTCCGATCATTCACTTACGATAGATCTATCCATGGCGGATGGGCTGAGTCGTTTCATCAATCAAGTTAATCGGTCGGCGACTCAGAATCGATCCTCTTCACCTAACTCTGCGTCTGGAGGACTACGGTTGAGGTATTTGAGCCTCGATGGGTGGGGCCCTTCCATCCGTACCAGAGAGAAGGAGTTTCCTGTTGATGTTCGTCTTGTAGTGCGATAACCTTGAAGAGCAAATGGTAACATCTCATGCCAATCCTTGTAAGTCACATCATCTTACGTATAATCTTCTTGATATTCTTGTTGGCGGCTTCCACTGCCATTCATCTAAGGCCGATCTGGAGAAGAATTGTGATGCTTGATCTTGAGCTGCGTGCGAGTTCGGTGATCATCTTGTTGTTGAGATTAGAGCCATTATTTGTGATAATCCTTTCGGAGTGCCATCCGAGATAAGATTGTGTTTGATGAATCGAGCCACGACATTCTTGGTAGAATCTGACGAGGTGCTTCTACCACTTGGTGAAATAATCAATTGCCACAAGGATGAAGCGGTGTCCGTTGGAATGGAGCTTAATTTCTCGATCATGTCAATACCCACATTGCAAAGGCCAAGGGCTGTTAGAACATTCGGAGGTACCGAGTGCGTGCACTTTATGCATAAGTCGGCATTTGTGACGGATCGGGCGTAGCGGTGACAATCAGCTTCCATGGTGGACCAATAGTAACCTGTTCTCAAAATCTTCTTAGCCATGGTGTGTCCACTAGAGTGGGTACCAAATGCGCCTTCGTGTAACTCTTCCATGATATGTTTCTTTTCGGTCTACAGTGAATAAGCACAAATCGTGGTTGCGCTTGTATAGGATGCCATTGTTGAGGAAGAATTTGGACGCGAACCTTCTCAAAAACTTCTTATCGTTGACAGATGCCCCTGCGGGATATTCTTGAGTCTCAAGATACCTCTTCACATCATAGTACCAAGGTTTCTCTTACGTATCAAGCTCATAACAATATGATGGTTCGTCAAACCTCTCAATGATGATCTGGGGAGCCTCGTTGTCCCATCTAACTTTGAACATAGACGACATAGTAGCTAATGCGTCTGCCAACTGATTCTCTTCTCGTGGAATATGATTGAATGTGATCTCTTCGAAATAGAGAATCAAACTCAGGACATGTTCTCGTCTGGAATGAGATTCGGACGCTTCGTATCCCTCGCCATAATCGGTGATCACCAAAGCTGAGTCTCCATACACTTGCAAGAATTTGATTCTTAAGTCAATAGCAGCTTTAATACCCATGATGCACGCTTCGTATTCGGCCATGTTGTTAGTGCAACTGAAACACAATCTGGCGTTGAAAGGAGTATGTCCGCCTGTGGGTGATGTAATGATGGCGCCAATGCCATTGCCAAGTGTGTTTGAGGCTCCATCAAAGACCATGGTCCATCGGGATCCTTGTTCAGGTCCTTCGTCGGAACAGTTCTTCCAATCGATAACTAACAAAACATCTTCATTCGGAAATTGAGCTGCATAGGCGATAGTCATCTACGGCTTGATGAGCCAAATGATCGGCTACTACACTTCCTTTGATCGCTTTCTGAGAAGTGTACTGGATGTCGTATTCAGTCAAGATCATTTGCAATCTCGCTATTCTTCTAGAGAGAGCTGGTTTCTCAAATATGTATTTTATCGGATCCATCTTGAAATCAACAAGGTAGTGTGAGTCAACATATCTTGTCTTAGTCGTGAGCATGACCCGAGGCGTTGCAAGTTTTCTCAATTTGTGAGTATCTTGTTTCACGGTAGGTAAACTTTTGCTAAGGTAGTATATTGCATACTCTTTTCGACCGAGACTCGTCATGTTGCCCCAACACACACCCATTGAGTTCTCTAATCTTGTCAAGTACATGATAAGAGGTCTTCCTTGGCGGCATCGAATAGGAGGATTCTGGGTACTCCTTGATTTTGTCAAAGCGATGCGGAAATCGTCGTTCCATTTCACCGCTTGATCTTTCTTTAGTAACTTGAAGATTGGCTCACAAGTAGCAGTTAAGTGTGCAATGAATCTGGCAATGTAGTTCAATCGGCCCAAGAAACCTCTGACTTCTTTCTCGGTACGGGGAGCTGGCATCTCTTGAATCGCTTTAACCTTAGCGGGATCGACTTCAATACCTTTACCACGACAACAAACCCTAGGAGTTTTCGGATCGACTCAAAAGGTACACTTGTTAGGATTAAGTCTCGACTGTACTTCTTCAATCTATCAAGCAGTTTACGCAAATGATCAAGGTGTTCTTCTTTATGCGTGATCGAGCTATCATGTCGCGTAGACCTCTATCTCGTGATGAATCATGTCATGAAATAATGTCACCATGACGATAAGTGGCGCCGTTCTTGATCAAACGGCATGACCTTGTAGCGAAAGTGCCCCTTGTGTAACGAGTTGTCTTCTCCATGTCTTGGGAGCCATTTGATCGATTGTAGGAGAAACCATCCATGAAGGAGAAAACCTTATCTTTGCGATGTTGTCAACGAACGTCAATATGAGGGAAAATGGAAAATCTTTCGGACTCGCTTTGTTCGGATCTACGTAATCCACACACATTCGTACCTTACCATCCTTCTTAGTACAGGCACCATTCGCAACCCATTTTGGGTAAGAAGTATGACTAAAACCGGCGTTAAGCGCTTCATAACTTGACTTTAATTTTCTCGGCATCTCGGGGCGCGTCGACAGACCTACATTTCTTTTGAGAAAACCTTATCGGCAATCATGTACCACAATATCAATGTCCACCACAGGCATGTCTTCATATGACCAAGCAAAAACCTCAATATAGTCTGTATACGAACCAACCTTTCTTTAACACTTTTCTCAAGACCCGCTCCTATCTTGATCTCTTACATCTTCATTGATTACCCAATTCCAACCTCGACTTGCTCTTGGTGTGGTGTATAACTCGATCTTCTTGCTGTAGCAGTTTGACAAGTTCTCCTGGCACTTCACAATCTTCCTCACCTTCGTCTTGACGGTAGATCGGATTATCAAGTCATATTTAGCAATAGCATAATTTGTTATCAACGAGATTCGGAGTGATTCTGCAGTGTATCACGTGGGTGTGTTTCAAAAGCTTCACAAACGAACAGATAATAACCCTCACAAACGAACCATGATGCCCCGGGCAAGGCACTAGGCTTTAGAGTTTATTGTTCAAAACATTAAAAATACGAAAAGCAAAACAAAACAAGAGAATTACTCTGTCTAAGGAGATTGGTATAGCGTCTTGATCTTCCAATTCTGAGCCCATTGCACTGAGGTTGGGAAGATCCACTTGCTGATGTCGAAGTCGTTGTCGTCGTTTTCTATAGCATGGATTCCACTCTGGCCGATGCGGAAAGGAAGTTGGCCGGCACGTTCGCGGCGTATCATCTTCTGACCTTTGATGGTGAAGCCTAAACCAGTCTTGTCAAATTTGAGAGGAAGATCGGGGTGACCCCAAATAGTACTACCTCCTTCCTCAGCGCAGCTTGAGCATCTTTTAGAGGCCATCCTAGCGGAGCTTGCATAACTTTCAGGGAGTGACGGAGAGTCAGGCATGACTCACGGGGATTGTTTCAAAAGCTTGCGAGTCTCGAAGAATTCACCTTCCATCTCGGTATCGGAATGATTGTAGATGGTGACCATATATTCTTCTTCACCACAAGCTGTAACAACCTTCCCTTCACCGGTACTTGACACGATCTTAGGGTAGAAATATGGCCCCGCCCATGTATCAAGGGCGTCAAGTAAGCAAGAATAAGCGGGGGATGTCCATGACAAAGTGGAATCAAAGTCAGGAACCGACTTTAAGCGGCGAGAATGAGCTCTCAATCTTGTTAGCTTAGAACCATCAAAAGCTCTTGACTACATCACGGGTCTGAGAACCAACCCTTGATGTCAAGTCGATCAAAAGCAATCTTCGGAAGGATATTGAGGCGAACCATTATCCACAAAACACGAGAAAGGTAGTACCCTTGCATTCCACAGAGATGTGCAAGGCTTTGTTATGTTTCCTTCGGTAGGAGTCAAATCGACATCGAGAGAAGCCTAGGCCGTTGTTGGCAGCCGGGCTAGCAATACAAACTTCAAGCCGTCGATAGTAGTGTCTTGCAGTGCGAGCATTCTTGAAACTTCACCAGGCGTTAGCATGAGCCTCAAAGCACAGGCGAGCAAGCATGGAGATCTTGGGCCAGTGCATCTAGCTGTTCTGACATTGTAGTCACTTTTCTTGATGATCTTGAATTTCCTCCATTTCTTGTTTGGAGGTATCTTGATAACTTCTTTGGTACTACGGCGGCGGGGATGAATCCGGTTCTTTCCCTCTAGTTTGGGGAATGGATGGAGTAATTGGAATCAGTGAGTCGGTGTCTTTTGGAGGAGAGATTTACGGAAGGCAGCTCTTCCGGTTGGTCACCTTACTTGATCGGTGATGTTGTCAATGTCGGGAATGATAGCATTGTAAGATCTTCAATAGTGAGAGGGTCTTGCTTGGCCGTGATAGTAGACATAAGATCCATAATTCCAAGGAATAGCTTTGTCGAGGAGGAATATGGGCTGAGTGCGGGAGAAGTAATGATGAGAGGTGCCACTGATAACACAATTTATATAACATATTTGACGTAATTTTCATAGATAATATTACTATTTTATTTAATTATTCTATTTTATTTTAGTATTATGTTGGTATTTCTTTCTTTTCGGTATTTGCATTAAATAAAGATTAATTGAGCAAAGGAACAAAATCAAGGCAAAATCGGATTAAAAGATAAAGAAATGAAGCAAAGGGGTAACAATAGTAAAAGGATGGGTAAAGAAGGAGAAAACAATTATACAAGCCAAAGAAGCGTGAAAAGAAAAGCCCTTGATCCACTATTTGCAGCGATCGTCGACCATACGCCGCGTAGTAAGACATCCATGAAGCAGCGTGGCGCGTAACACCAGCCCGCCGTAGTAACGGAAAACATGAAACACTGCTCGTAACGCACTTGTGGACCGTAATCGCCTAATATCGATTCTGAACAAGTGCGAGCGTGGAAAAGCTTGTGAGAGAAACTTCTCAACCACCCACTCATACCGTTCACCCCACTTCTCACACTTCCTTCTTTCTCTCATGTTCTCCCACTACTGGCGTTATGCATGATCTCCACTAACTCTTCGTATGAAATTGGAAAGGAAGTTACAAATGAAGCCTATAAATACACTAGCATTCGATGCAAGGGTGGAGATTTCTTCCCGACAAGTTTACGAGTTTTCTATTTTTGTATTTTCTTTTCGTTCCGCATTTCTATTTTATTTTATTTTTCGGTTTCTTTTCTTATATTTTATTTTAGTTTAAGCCTTTGTAATTTTCTCACAACAATTTCTACAGGAAATTGTTGTGTATTTTCAGCGATCTAACCTTACGTTAGATCTAGTGCTTTTTATTTCCTTGTTGCAATTTTCTTTTCGATTCAAGTGAAGAACAAGATTATTCAAGTATTATTATTTTCAGGTTCTTAATATAATTGTTTTATTTTATGTAAGTATTTTTGCTTGGTATTTATTTATTTAATTATGGGAATGTTTAAATATATTGAACCTTATTATTTAGGCAAATCGAATTAATAAATATGTAAACTAAACCGTTTAGGTATCGGTAAGTAATAGTAGTAAAAGTAGGAATTGAATTGTTTCTAAGCTAAGATATTAATTAACATAATTTCTGGTTATAACTTTTTATGCTTAAAAATAAAACCTTTTCGTTATGAAAGTAAGAAGAGTAAATAGGTTAGATCGAGACCACGAAAGTGTGAGGTTTTTCTTGGGATAGCTAAAGTTAGGCATTTGATTTAAATACGATGAAAGCGCTTTAAACCAAATTAGAATTAATTAAGTTTCAAAAGTACTTCTAAACACTTATAGGCTATGAAAGCGGTATAGGGCTTTAGGCGTATAATCCAAGATAAGACCATGAAAGTGTGAGTTGAGGGTTTTTAAGCGATTAATTCTCTGAGATAAATTAAGTTAACAATCTTTATACGCTTAGGTTCAATTTAATCCGCTTAGGTTCACTACGTTACGTCATAGATATCAGTTTATTTATATTTCTATCTTTCCTTAAACCAAAATCCAAAGAATTATGCGCCTTAGTATCGTAACTTAGGATAACAATAGATCGATTTATAGTCTCGTGGGTTCGATATCTTTTTAAAACTAGCGATAGGTAGCACTTGCGGTCTCGATTTATAGGCGTTAAGTCTGCGATCACCACCTAGGCACGAGGGATCGGAAGAGGAAATCCTTATAGTGTTAACATCGGCATAGTCTTGAAATCGTCACCATAGGTCACTTTAACATCTTCAATAGGAATCTTGTAGCTTCGAGGGAGCGTTACTTCACCATGTAATCATACTCACTTGGCTGCCCCAGGTATCCCACACGAGATGGTGCGGTTCGTTCACCTCCTCGATCTAACTTAGACATATCTTCACGGCTTACGCAGGGGTTTTAGAAATAGTATCTCACGGTTATCCATCATTTTTGAACGTCTTCTCGACCAAGCGCAACCATCGGTGAATATGGGCACCAACGACAATTCTCGGGGCATCTGGATTGACATAAACTTGTAAATTCTTCTTAGCAGTCATCGAATGGTCAAGTCATCTATGTTGAAAGTAAGTATCGTCCCATGACATTGGAACTTTTGTCATGGTTAGGCATAGGTGGCGTTGATCATATTGGTCTCAGCGGGAGGTCAAACTCGATGCTTAGCAATCATATCTTGAATCTTGTTCTTGAGCCCACAATTATCGATGCGTGCCACAGGGCTATTGGAATGGTAAGCACACTTAGCATTAGGATTGTATCTCGGAGAGGAAGTGTTGATATTTTGAGGAGGATCCCTCAAAGCAATCAGCTCTGCTTTCAACATGTGTTGCAAAGCTTGCGACAATGGCATGTTGATCTTCGTAAAAGCTGTCTTGTGGCGCGTTACAGCTCTGGCGTTGTCTCGCTGAGGTTGTGTTGACATAGGATTGGAGACCACGACTGCCCCCACAGATTGGGCGCGGTCGGTCTTGGCTCGGCTTTTCTGACCATACACAGCATTTGAAGATGACTCTATCTGAATCTTTCCATTTTTGATACCGTTCAATCGCTTCTCTGTCAATATTAACTCGGTGAATCCGGTGAAGAGTTTCCAATCGGATGATTGAAGAATGGGCGGTCATTCCATAAACATATCAACCAACTCCCTATTGGACAAGGGTGGTTGAACTACTGCTAAATCTCTCCATTTAGGCATACTCCGTGAACTTCTCATCACGACCCATAGACATGCTGTAGGTTGCATGCGAGTGGGTGTCAATTGACATTGTACTCATATTGCTTGTGAAAGCATCGCTAAGTTACTCCAATGTACGGTACGATCATTCTCTGGTGATAATACCATTCCAATTGAGTTCGGACAAACTCTCTTGAAAATAGTGCATCCTGACTTTACATCATCGGTGTGGGGTTGATCTTTTGAACATAGGACTTCAAATGCGACTGGACAAGACATGCCATCATACTTGGCAAAAGTTGGAACTTTGAATTTGGGAGGAATCACCACACCGGGGAACAAGACTCGGATCATCAAAATTCACCCGGACATCTTGAGGTTTTCCACATTGAGACGGTCTTCAAGTTGTTTGTACTTATCATCTTCATCGAGTCTTGGCTATAGTCGGGCGATCCTCTCCTCTTTCTTAGGCTCTGGTCATCTTCATTACCTTTGACACTCCTCATTTTGACACTTCCTTGAGAGCTCTATCCATTAACCCTTTTAGGACCACCTTTGTAGCGTCGCTCATGTTGAGAAGACCAATGACCTTCTTCTTCGTTGATGAGCTTCTTGGATCTTCTTGGCCTTGGCCAAATGGGTGTCTACTTTGGGCCCAGGCATTACGAGCACAGATCTTTGTGACATTCGAGAGCCATTTACGCTAAAATAAATAGCGAGAATAGAAAACCAATCTTCAATGTACCTGTGATGCAATGTTATGCTATGATATGCAATGTTTATCGAATGCAATCACGATGTTTTCAAGGACCTTAGAGATTTAAATTTGTTAAACAAGCACGAACAAACATTTATTAGTTCTCTTTTATTATTCTTTTTAAGTACAAAGATAGTTCAAAACAATAAAAGAAAAACATATAAATCCTAGAGCTCTAGGTCTCCCGGCGTTTCCTCTTGATCTTAGGGGTAGGCGTTGATGTTCGCTCCTCGTGAAGTAGCTTGGTCAACTCTAGCACTTTCTTCTCGCTTGCGTAACCTGAGCTTCAAAGGTATCCTTTCTTCTTTTAGTTGAATCCAGGGATCTCTTCAAGTCTTCAAAATCGGTAGGCATGTCGGGATGGAGAATAGTATAGGTATGTCACCTATGTAGCAGGTTCCATAATTCTTGGTAAAGAGCGTGATGGCATCATGAGGTTTTGAGCTCGAGCTCACACCCATTTGAGGTAAGTTCCCAAGGAATGGAGTTTGGTGCCCCAAAGTCTTGGTATCGGTCTTCTTTACCATGCCCAGCGTGTATGAACCTTAAATCGGTAATGCGGAGATCGTGGTTGTAGTCGAACACAATATCTTGGAGAAGCATATCATGTGGACCATCTCTTGAGCAAAACCAAGCGGCGTAGAGCTAGAAGGGTTGTAAGTAATACCACCCTTATACCAAGTAGTGGTACATTGGGAATTCTCCACAACGCTCGATGAAGGTGAAATCCTTTTGAGAGAAAAGATTCCAACGGATATCTGAAAGAGTGACATTAACCTTTGAGACCATCTCAACCTTTGTTCATTCTTTAAAGCGATGGAGGAAGGTGCGAGATAAACCACAGGAAAGTAACGGTATACAACACACGAGAGTCCCTTGTCTTTTGATAGTACAGTGTGGAGTGAATGTAGGATGTCCCCAGTAAAGTAGGCCTTGGATTGCGGGTGAGGAACAACTTGATGGCATTGACATCTATGAATTGATTCGAGTTAGGAGATAGAACCAAACCATAGATTAGCAAGGCCACATATCTTCAAATGCATGGAAACTCATAAGTTTGAGGAATTCTCGGGCTTTCTTAATTCTGAACTTGCAAGTAAACCCTTAATTCCACTTCTAGTTTCCCAATTGGCTTCAATATCGGCGCTTTAGGTGTAAAGCGGATGCGATGTCTTGATACTTAGGAACCTTTTCTAAACCGGTGAATGGCATTTGGTCAAGAATAGGTATCCCAGTAGCTTAGAGAACTCTTCCAGGTAGGAACCAATGATAATCTGGGAATGTAAAGCAATGGTGTTTGGATCGAAAAAGAGGAAATAGGACATGCATCATATCTTCTTCAAAACCGGAATAACCAAGTCAAGTAGATAACCATGTCTTTTGATGAATTGTGCATGGTCGAAATTCAAACCAATTCTTTGAGTAGAAGGTATACCCATGAAGTTGATTGGATAGTCTTTCTAGAAGCCATAATCCCATAAAGCAGGCAAAGATAAATCCTAGGTCCTTGAAATAGTTAGAAATGATATGCAATGCGATGATGTCATGATGTCATGTTTAGCACACACAAACAATTCACACATGAGCCTAGGTTTAAGGCTTGCAAGAGGTATAGGTGATTACCCACAAAAGTTTGAGTTGGTTCATCTGTCCTTTAATAATGTAAGGGTTCAAGGAATCTCATCATTGATCTTTCTAAGTAGGCATTTATTTCAATACAACGCGGTGGTCGAGAAAATATCCCAAAGTCGATCTCAATGAGGCTTAGCATCGGTATCAACCAACCTCGGTTTACGCAAAATGACCATCTCTACCTTCTAATAAGATGGGTCAATTAAGGTTCTAAAAGTTTAGTTAGTGCTTGATGACACCACGCGAAGCTAAATACTATCCTCGACTTGGAAATGAAGAGTATCGGGACATCCAAAGTGTCACACTAACGTAGCCATCATGTTGACGTTTGATATCGTCTAGCGGTCATGACGATTTATTGCTACTTACAAAGGAAACTGGATCGGTGTAGGATCCCCACAAATATAATACCACAACCCTTAAAGATAAAGCAAGCAAGTCAAGCAGAAAGCAATAACGTGATCTAGAAATCCTAAGGTATTCTCTCTTTAGGGTGTCTCCCGATGGAGTCGCTAGTTACATGTCTGGTGAAGGTGACTTTTTAGGTTTTATGTCGCAAATGTGCGGATAGCAAGAGTAGCCGACTTTTCTTTTATCAATTAAGGGAAGGTAAAAAGTACGAAAAAGACCGTTAGATTACGAGTAAGGGAAAGGTTATGAAAGGGAAGGTATTAGCACCCCCTCCATCCGTAGTTATCTCTGAGCTCTTAGTTGCTCTTAGATCACTTTAAAATTGTGTTTTACATGTGTTTGACAAAATGTTTTGAAAAGGCATTTCGCTTTGACTTTGTAATGATTCATGTAGGAATGTATACAAAGTGTTCGAAATGTTTTGTTTTGAAAAGAGTTTGAACTTTGACAAAAGTGTGTGGTGTGAAAAGCATTTTGATAGATGCAAAAAAGTCTTATTACCACTTTCGGAATTAGTCGTTTTCATGTTATTTTACGTTCCTTTAGAATATTATCCATACCAATAGTTGGTGTCATACCCCAATTTTGACCTAATATACCACCTTATTTGCATCATTGCATAACTATGATTCGGAACAACATTAATCGGGTGTAGCATTCAGAGTCAAATTAGGGTTTCATCGATTTTCATCGATTCGAAGCAACAATTAGGGTTTCATCGATTTTCATCGATTCAGAGGAAACCAATTAGGGTTTAACTTTTTTCACCTCATTTGATCTATCTTGATCAAATCATCAACCCTCGATCATCGGATGTCCATTTCTCTCATAGATCGATCGGATCGACAATTAGGGTTTTGTTCGAGCATGAGTATTCTCGACTTTTGAGCAAGAAATGACTTTTTGGATAGAGATTGGTCATTATATCTTAGATACAACATCTTGACCTAATTTACGGATTCAAAACATTCAGAAGTTCACGGACTTCATCGATTTCGGAAACATCGATGAATTTTCATACGCTGAGAAAAGTCAAACTTTGACTTTTGGTCAAACTTTTCAAGACAAAACTTTTCCATCATCAAAATACTTCAAATGATCCATCATGATCATAAAAATCAAAGAATTTGAAAAGTCAACAAAAGTCAAAAGTTTCATACTTAGAAAATTTCTAAGTGTTAAAATTTCTTATTTTTCAAACTTCATGCCATTTTTCACATAGTTCCATTTGAATTGGAAAAAACTCAAAACATGAAAGTTATAGCTCTTGAAACAAGCTTTCCAAAATGTCCAATAAATCACAAATCCATTGAGTCTAGCTATACTTTTGAAATTGAAACATAAGGCTCCATGAACATGATTTTCAAAGTCAAAACATCACATTATAGGTCATTTTGAGATTTCTTCATCTAGAAGCATTGCCACCTTGCCAATTCAAGCTTAGAGCTGATAAATATCAGCTAGATATAATTGAGATGAGATAAGATCAATTGGAAGATTTTCACACATGGTAAAAAGAGGAAACATCCTTTTTACTTTTGAAAAGTAATTCTTACCCCTTAAGGCAACCTTGAATTTCCAATTTCCATGTACTCTTGCCTAACATTTTCAGAACCATTGGCCTATAAATAGATCACCATTTCAAGTTCAAATCACACCAAAGTAATGCCAAGACATACTTTCCTTCCACTTTCTCCAATTTCTCAAATCATAGTTCAAATGGGAGAAACTTGCAATTTTGAAATTAGTTAAAACTAGGAAATTTTGGTGTCAAACACATTCCATAATCAATATTAAACTTGTTTGAATCATAAAATCAACACAAGAACAAGTAAAATCAGAATTGAACTTCATGCTTTCAAATTGCCAGCGCCATAACTTTGAATTCCATTCTAGACTTGATTAACTTGTGTAATCATTCAAACATCATCCACGACATCATAGGGATGATCAAATCATTAACATCTATGTAACTTTAACCGATTTCCGGTTTCCATTTTGAGCTTATGCGGGTGAGACTTGTGTACGATCGACTTGATTCAAGAAGTGCAGACCATCCTATAGCTTCCTTATGGCCGATGATGCTACACAATCCTAAAACCACTCACGGAAACACTCAATCATCTTCTTGATTTCAACTGAACATGTTAGAACATGAACTTGGTTATCATGATTCTTTGAACTTAAATGAAAAACTCTTGGCCAATCTCTTTACGCACTCATCACGATCATAAGCCCTCAAAAATCAAAGAATCATCAACTATGCATCATTTAATTTGAAATCTTAGTTTCTAGGGTTCTTCGTGATTCGAGAAATTCAAGCGTGCTAGACTAAAATAAATGCAATTAATCATCTTACATTCCTTGTGAAAAATCGAGCAACTTTCATGTTTATTTAATTTAATTTCATTGAAGCGAAGATTGTAGCTTGAATTGAAAATCGAGGATCGATGGAGCAGAAACAACTGCTTAGCGTGTTCTTGAGTTTGAAAATTCAAAATTCAATATCTTCTTTACACGTGTTTTGATCCATAAACACAGCGTTGTCGATGGTAGCTAGCTTGCCCGTAGTGCTTTGTGCCCGTAGCCATCCCAATGGTCATGAGTTCAACTCTCCAAGACCATTCTTTTTAAAAACTTTCATATTTTTCATGTTTTCACAAACTTTCATTTTTAACCAATCAAAACTCCTCATTTTGAGGTGATTTTTGACACTTGTCAATAAATGTATCTATTTTATGAGTGCAAAATTTTTAGGAAAAACTTTCATCGATTATATTTTAATCAAGAAAGCAGCGATTACGAGCACACTTTTCAAAACACTTTAAAGGTGAATTTTTCAAGTTTTAAACTTCGATTCTTTTCAAAACTTCTCATAAATGAATCTCACATTTCAAAACATTTTCAAAATCATTTTCAAAACTTTTCATCAAACTTACATCTTTTACCATGATCGATCCGATTTAAGCGATAAAACCGATTTCGTTTCTCTCGAATTTCTAATCGATCATGGGCCTCCCTCACGGTGTAAGTCCCATAACATTCTTTATGTACATAATATTTCTTTGTACATATCAAATCTCTTCAAATACATACAAATTTTATACATACATAACATAGATACTTATACTCAAATGCGGACAAACTTGATCGTTTGTTTCACTTCACTTGTGTATACACAAAACAAACATTCTTTTATGTACATATTTTTGTACATATCAAATTCTTTCATATTCATACAAACTTTTATCTATACAATCTGAGATACCCTACGAGATAAATTTTGATCGATCGTTTTGTTTAAATACGTATATACTGAATACCATTGGTATTGAAAGGAGCATTATTCCTGAAGCGCTTTCAAACCAATGGGCCACCCTTATGGTGTAAGTCCCAACCCTCCTATGTACATCCATCTTTGTATGTACATAAATACTCGTTCGTGTACATACTTACTTCCTTGTACACAGTCCTGACTTGCAAATAATCAAGTTACGCTCGTTTTAAACGTTCGTTTCACAGACACTTGTTTATACTTCATAAACTCTTGTAAATAAACATCATGCTATGTTTATATTTCCTTCATAAACTCCTGTGAATACATATCACACACGCACTTGTTTATATAAATGTCTAGTTATAACATAACAACTAGTCTAACCAATAGGTTCCCCACAGTTGTAGCCTCCGCTTGGGCTTTATACAAGATAATTCATCCCCTGCATGAATTTAGCCTCCTCTTAGGCTTTATACAAGATAACTCTCCCCACAGAGTTATCCTCCTCTTAGGCTTCATATAAGAAAACTCATTCATCTGAGTTTAGCCTCCGCTTAGGCTTCATATAAGACAACACTCCCCTGATGAGTCAGCCTCCTCTTGGGCTTCGTTCAAAAGAACTCCTCATTGAGGTTAGCCTTCTCTTGGGCATCATACAATGAAAGAGACCATAAAATCTCTTATGACCTCTATTGGGCTTCAATACAAAGAATCACCAGCGTTAAGATAGAACCCAGAGTATAATTTCCGGTGAAATTGCTCTTCATTCCAAAAGGATGGTTTCTCGGTGAAATCCCTTTTAAAGCCAAAACCGACCATACCTATAGCTTCCTCTTGAGCTTCATACAAGGACCCTCGATGACCCTCGATGACCCTCGGAATGCCTCCTCTTGGGCTTACAATACAAGGACCCATGGGCTTCTTAAAGCATCCCTTAATCCATCAATTTCTCCTTGAGATTTAGACATCTATCATCTCTATGGAAGAAGTATCTCATCTATCACATCACATACAATCAAAACTTTTCAAACTCTTTTCAAATGTTTTCAAACAAAAACATCTCTTAATTGTAAGTAGTAGCGCTTGTACACTCAAGCAAAACACCCAATGCTTACAGTTAAAAGATTCAATCATCTTTTCAAAACATCTTTCTTAAACATGTAAGTGGTAGCGCTTATACACTCAAGCAAAACACCTATAACTTCGACGAAAGATTTTAATCAATCAAACTTTTCAAAAATGTATGTGATGAAATAGATTAGATACATTTTCATTAAGATGACATTTGTCATCTCTTACTAACATCCGTTGCTTTCCACTAGCATAAGTGGGAACTACGATTGCTACGACTTTCTCAACATCCTTTTGAGAATACGTGGCCTGGTCTCATCCTGCCGAGCAAATTTCTTTCTCCTGGACCAAACAAACCATAGATCCACAGATCCGAGCTACAAATGCTCACGATTCCCACTAGGGGATATGTATCACGAGAAGATCCAGATCTTTGCGAGCACAATAATAACAAACATAGGATCCCATAATCTATCCTTCTTAAAATCCCAAAGACTTTCCCAATCATAGAAATAGCAATTAAAACACACAAACATATCAAACATATTCATATATAAAGCTATAGATAACTATATATATTTAGGGTGCTCCATCTATTCCTTTATATAACAATCCCCTTACTCGGAATCTCCCCAATGCGTTGCGTCTAGTTTGTGCTAGTCGTTCGCATATCAATATCAATTGAGGGTATTAACTTTCCCCTTTTCATAATCATTAAATCATCTTTCTTGTGTTGAAAATAATAAAGCTTGATGCTCATGGCATCTTTATAAACAAATCAAAAGTAAATCGTTTCGAGCAGAGATACGAATTCATATTCGATCCTCTAGCGCGTCACCTTTTAGCAGAATAGTTGGTAGTAACTCTGTTGTTTGATGTAAGCGGGACATTCGAAGGACATCGTATGGTCATGAAAGCAACTTGTAGAGTATCCTATAGCATTCGAAGGACTATCATCATTTTCGTGGTGACAATCGGTCAGATCATGTATTCGTAGGCGACATCCATTAGGTCTTATGATCTTTGTATCGAAGGACTATGATGATTTGTTTGAAAACGCGATTGCTAGAATACCTCTACGTTAGAGGACATGACCATTTGAATTCATATAGCAGCGGATAGAATTACCCTAAAGTGCGTGTGTGAAAAGAGTGTGTTGATTTGATTCATGTTATCTTGAAAATTAGAGTGAGTTATGTTCAATTTTATCTTGCCATACCCGCCTAATAACTAGCGGTTTATAGGGTGCGGAAATTAAAATACGGGAATATAAAGTGCGAAAAGATAAATCCTACCTTATTACATGGCTTTAGGCGAGATACATAATTTAAAATGCGGAAAATAAAAGTCCTAATTAAACTATTACATCCCATAAGCAATTACATAATTGGAAAAAGAAAAGCGATAAAAGCAATCGTCAAAGCGGGATAACTGTGAAAAGATAAGAAATAAAATTCAAAGAAATCGAACAAGAAAAATGTTAGCAAAATGATAATTTTAAATGAGAAAAATATTTCATGCTGGAAATAACATTAATATGCTAAAATAATTTTTTTGGAATTTTTTGGAGTTAATTTAATAATTAAAAATCAATTAAAGGTGATTTAAATGATAAATTAACAATTAAATTAAATATGCATGCAAAAATAATATTTTTAATTTTATAAATTAAATAAACATTTTCTGAAATAATGCAAAAGAAAAATATTTTTGGTATTTTTAATGCATGAAAAAAAATTGTGAAAATAAATTAAAATGAATGAAAATATTAAATAAAAAGAAAATATGAAAAAATAAGAAAAACATGAAGTTTGTAAAAAAGAAAGACAAAACCGGTCCTGATGAGGCTCGGACCCATGACCATGGAGGGCATCTCAACAGCTAGCGCCTTAACCACTGGGACACTTGACACTTGGTGTTTTAAAAAACAAAATCAATTAAATATAAAGGATGGCGTCATGGTTATATCTTAAACACAGTCATCCT